>JAJJWX010003464.1:0-109892 GCA_023529315.1 Papaver bracteatum | reverse complement strand
GATACTTCTTCACAAACCTCTTTCGTTCACAAGATTGTCACGCTTTCTTCATGTTTCTGCAATCGTCATCTATTATGTCATCCTACAAATCACTCTGCGACACTCGCAAAGTGTTATTGATCAAGCTTCACAAATGTATCCTTCTTGCAATATTCTAATCCTGCAGTGATCATAGCTACCAATCTCCATAGTTCTCTTATTGTTAGACTTGTATGCTTTGCTAACTGAAGAGATTCTTCTTTGGATTTTGGATTTTTAAATTTGAAGATCCCTCCTAACCAACTCCAAAGAATTTCACTGAAATCACAATACCAAAGTATATGATCTAAGTTTTCTTCCTCATTTTTACAAAATGAGCATCTTGATGCTAATTGAAAGTTTTTCATCTTCATTTTGTCATCAGTTGGGATAATACCTCTAATTAACTTCCAACCATTACCTGAAATATTGGGGTAAATACTCTTGTGCCATATTACCTTTGCCTATTGTATAGGTTGAATTTTTTTCTGACACACTCTGCTGCAGAAGCCATTGTAAAATTTCCAGTTGAAGTAGAACTCCAAATTCTTATATCCTGGTTGATGTCCAAAACAGGCAATTCTGCAATTTCTAAAAAATCAAGGAAATTGGTTGGAATATGCGAAACTCTATCCTTTATTAGTTCTCCCACTTTCATATTTGGATTAAGCTGCATGTTAGGATTTTCTGGAAATATATCCTTCAGTGGTTTGTCTTTTACCCAACTATCATTCCAAACTGAAATATTGTTCCCATCCCCTACTATCCATCTTGTATGCTCAGCTACCTCATCAGCAACCCATTTAACCCCTGGCCAGATGGATGATTTTTTATAATAAGCAATCCAGTTACCATTTTTATCTTGGAATTTGCTTTGAAATAATTTAGCCCACTCATCACTTACATTTTGGATCTTCCAACACAGTTTCATTAGCATAGCTTTATTTATCAATTCAAGATGTCTTATTCCAAAACCTCCTTCTGCTAATGGAGAACAAGATTTTTCCCACTTCAATGTTATTGTCTTTCTCATTGTTGGATCTCCATACCATAAAAAGTTTCTTATTATCTTCTCACTTTCTTTCAAGACTTTTTTTGGCCATTTATAAAGTGACATGTTGAAGATATGAATGCTACAAAGAACAAACTTCACCAACACCAATCTTTCTTGATATGAGATCATTTTTCCTTTCCAGCCAACTAAGTTATCTTGAAGCATTTCTACACACCCCCAAACATGATGTGATCTTATCAATCCTGGTACTAGTATAACTCCAAGATATTTGTCTGGAAATCCATCTAAAGGCATACCACTATTTGTAGCTAACTGATTTTTCTAGTGGTACTAGTACCTCCCACAAAACACTTGCTCTTTAAGAGATTTAATTCTTGCCCTGAAGCATGTTGATATTCTTCAAGAAGCACGAGAAGTTTTCTTAGATTTCTTATATCTCCATTATAGAAAAGGAAAATGTCATCTGCAAACATGATATGAGTTGGATGCACTCCATTTCTATGCACCATTAGGAGTAAGTCACCCTTCATCACCATTGAAATTATTTTTCTACTTAAAACATCTTCAACTACTGTAGTTGCAGGAATTCCCACACTACACCCTTGTTAAGATTCTATAGAAATCTATTGGAAATCAATTAAACTTCAAAGATTTAAACAACACTTTACTATTCAAATCTCAGAAATGTTTACAGAATTGAGAGAAATCAAGATTACAAATATTCTCTTGGAGTTTCTCTCTCCTCAAGACTCTTTCAGCTCTTAAAAATACATCATCCTTCTCTGGATCTATCGAGCTCTTTATATAGGGATTTACATAATGGATGACATCTAAGTTTTCCTCCTCTTTCGGATCTATTCTGCGATCTCGTCGCAATCGTTATAATATTCTTCATCGCAAGAATGATAGCCATCGCAGGATCAACACATTCTTCTTTTGTTTCTTTCATCGTCAATTTCTTTTGGATATTCCGTGATGCTCGTGAAACGTTGTTAAAGATTTGGCGGTGACGCTCGCGGAAACGTTGTTAATATCGTAAGAATAGCGTTGTAGCGATATTCTGGTCCTACAACTATAACAAATAAAATTTGGGAGAGAGGGTCTCCCTGCCCTAGTCCCCTGCTAACTTCAAAATACCCCACTGGACCACCATTAACAAGTATTGACATTTTAGCAGACTGAAGCAAAATATGAATCCATTTAACAAACTTATGAGAGAAACCAATTTTTTTTTATGCCTTAAATAGAAATTCCCAAATAAGAGAGTCATAAGCTTGGGATATGCCTAATTTTAAACCTACATTACCCCCTCTTCTCTTTGTATCCAATTCATTGATCATTTTATATGCTAGGACTATTTGATCTTGAATGTTTCTGCCCTTGGTAAATGCCCCCTGCTGTGGAGAGACCAACTTTTGTACCACTGAGCTTAATCTTGTAGTGATGATTTTGGTAAATACTTTGAAGCAAAAATTCATTAGACCAATTGGTCTAAACTGACTAGCTTTTCTTGCATTTTTAAATTTAGGGAGAAGCATTATAAAATTAGCATTCATACCCGCTGAGATGAATTCTCTTTCCCAACAATATTGAACTGCTCTAATAAAATCTTTACTAATAATATCCCATACCAATTCATAAAACCATCCTCCAAATCCATCTGGTCCAGGTGAACTCTCTGGATCAAGACCAAACACTACATTCTTTATTTCTTCTTATGAAGGGACAACCTCTAATTTTTCATTATCTTTATGTAGAATTACTTGCGGAACTGAATCAAAAATTGTCTATGATATCTGAACTTTCTGATATTTGAATTTGGACTCAAAATGCTTGACTAGTATATCAGCTCTGCCTTGTTGTGTAGAGATTAATTCTCCCTCTTCATTTTCCAGCTCCACTATGGCATTATGCATTTGTCTTAAATTCATGTTTACATGGATGAATCTTGAGTTTTCTGCTCCATATTTAAGCCACTTAACTCTTGACTTTTGTCTTTAAATTTCCTAGTGTTGTTGTGTTACTAATTCTTGGACCCCTCTAGCTGTGACCAGTTGATTTAGTAATTCAGTGTTATGAGGATTTTGATCTGAAATAAGGGAAAGTTTCATTACTTCCTCATCTACTTGTTTCATTTTTTTTGTTCACATCTCCAAACACACTCCAATTCCATTGCTTTAATATCTTCTTGAGATTTTTAAGTTTTGTGATATTGATGAATCCTGGATTGCCCCTCACTTCAATTCTCCATGCTTCTTCAATAACGTTTTTGAATCCCTCATGTGATGACCACACCTGAAGAGCTCTGAAAGGAACATTTAATGGATTTGGAATTGGAATTGTTGCAGATGCTCTAAAAATAGGACTATGATCATATGTACCTCTAGTTCCAACTTTATATCCCCAACTTGGAAACACTTCTAACCATTTGACATTATAGAAAGCTTTGTCCAGATTACATACTATTCTTTTCCTTCCTGCATGCTCTATTGTTGCACCAAGAAAACTTTAGTCCTGTCTTTGGAGCTTGTATCATTTCACATTTTTGAATGCAATTGCTGAAATCAATCATTGCTGAAGTAAAAGGATTCCTTCCCCTTTTTTTCTTCCATATATAATACTGCATTAAAGTCCCCAATTAGCATCCAAGGTTTATTCAAAGATGATATGGATTTTAAGTACTCCCATAGTGCTCTCCTTTTTACTGTTAAAGAATTTGCATGAACTCATGTTATTAGATACCCTCCTACATCCACAATTATTGCTTGTCTTGAACTAGATATCACCACTGGTTCTTTTATTGATGCACTCCATAATAACCAGATATTGCCTTTATTTGTGTCAGAAGAATTATGAATTACCTTTTTATTCATTCCAGGGAATCTAAGCTTTGTACATGAGTTAGAATTAACTCTTATTTTTGGTTCTGAAATCTAAACTAAAGTGGGACTAAAATTCTTTATTAAACTTCTTAGTTTATTAGAGGCTTGCAATCTTCTTATGCCCCTGATATTCCAGTAGAGAACTCTCATTTGTTAAGAGTTTGAGAAGTTTTAGGACTTCCCATGCCTACTAATTTCTTGCCTTCATTAATAATATTCACTGAATTCTAAGCAGCTTGCTTTCTGGTGGTGACATTTCTTACTGGTTTAGGAATTTTACCCTTATTCTTTGTTCCCTCTTTCTCTTCTTCTTGCATTGATTTATTAGGAGGAATGATGGCAACCATATTATTTATTGAAGGAGTGACTGATGTTACCTCAAGGACTTTGTTCACTGGAAGTGCAGGGAAGTCTTTCAATGACTCTAATAAGTTAGTAACTTCTTCAGGAGTGTTATGTAACACATGAAAGCTCCCTGAATTTGAAGTTTCCCCATAATGAGATACGGATGGAATCACATCATCAATTGTTTCTTCATCACTAAATAGTTGTTCCACCTGCCATACTGAAGTAGGGGTTTCCTGGCTTTTTTCTTTAGGTGAATTACAAATATAAAAACCACCACTAGTAGGAATTTTAGCCTCTTTAATCTTTTTTCTCCATATTTTCCTTATTGGAGGTTGCTCTTCTTGTTGCTGAGACTATTTTTGAAATATACATTCAGCCACATAATGTCATATATTCTTGCAATGAATACAATACTTTGGAACTTTTGGAATCTGAACAACTTGTTCAAATTTCCCATATTTTGATTCTACAACAATTTTTCCTAGGATATAATTCTCAAGATCAATTTCCACTAGTACACTTGCATAATACCCACTTTCTCTCTTCAAAGTAGTTTCATCAACCTTAACTTCTCTCCCAATTTTGTTACCCATCTGCAGTAATATGGATTCCCTCCAGTATTCAACACTTAATCCAGAAAAATACACCCATACATCAGCTTTTGAGGTTTTTTTATTTTCTGGATTAAAGTTTGGTTCCCAATACCTAAGTATTAAGTCCTAATTTTCAACAGTCCAATAATCATTCCATACAAGACTTCTATCTTCAGAATTCTCTAGCTTAATAATAAATAAACCTTTACCTAATGGGATAAATTGAAGGTTACTTTTAAGATTCCATTGTTTCCTCAGAGAAGCTTCAACTGTTTCCATTTTCAATTTGACTAAATTCAATCTTCCAATTAAGATGAACTTCCATTCCTTCAAAAAGTTATCAATAACCTCATCGGGTATGAATAAACATAAAGAATCATTAATCTGCTCCTCCATTGAAGTTGAACTGGGGTTTTCCAAATTGGATGTTGATGAATGGTTTAAAACAGATCTAAAACTCGATCCATTTTCTAAGGATAGAGAAATTGAGCTCGAATTTGTTACCATTTAATGAAATTACTTAAAACAATCTTGATCTGTTTGATTTGCTGATTACATTGAGAAACATAGATACAACTCTTGGATATATTTCCATTGATTGAGTCTGACTGTCTAGTTGATTCTCTTGGAATTATATTAGAGTTTGTTTATACATATTGCTAAGAAAAATATTGGGTATGGTTGTTAGACCCCCCATTTTTTTCAATTGGTATCAGAGTAGGAAAACATGTTTAAGACCTTATAAGTCTATGTTTGTAGCGATCTGACTATATGGACAAAAGTGTTATCTCAGTAAACGTACCACCAGTATTTGATGGCTCAAATTACTTATGGTGGAAAATTGCTATGTGTTCATTTCTTCAAGCGCGTTATTTTCAATCATGGGTTTATGTTGTTAATGGCTATGATCCTCCGATGGTTACAATAGACGATGTTTATATTGCAAAGGATATTGGTAGATATGAACCTAATGAGATTCTCGATGCAAAGCAAAATTCTGACGGTTTATATGCTATCATTCATGACATTACCCCAGATCTTCAGCACCACGTGCACTCGGTCTAAAGATGCATGGGATATCTTAAAAACTATATTCAAAGGGAATACCTCTGAAAAGGAAGCTAGGCTTAAAAACCTAAATTATGATTGGGAAAACCTTCGTATGGCTAATGAAGATTCATTTGATGAGTTTAATCATAAAGTGTCTGAAATTTTTAATATATCTTTTGCGTTGTGTAAGACTATATGAAAATGACATTGTGATGAAAATTGTCAGATCGTTGCTAGCCAAATACGATTTTAAGAAACATGTCATCGTTGAAGGAACTAACCTTAATACTTTATACAAAAATAATATGGTTGGGAAGTTAAAGGTCTTTGTTCATGAGCATACATCCAAATCTGGAAAAGATATTTCTTTCAAAGAACAAAAGAACACAAAATTACTTGACAAAAGTAAAAGTGTTGGAAACTCTGTCGATGATCCTAGTGAGGCTGATTCATCAGATGAAGATCTTGATAACTCAGTTTCTTTGATTACAAGACAGTTTAGAGATCTTCTTTTGAATAGAAGTAAAAGGTTCGTCAGAGATAATCTTAGGTCATCAGTCAAACCCCGATACCGTGCCCCTCCTAAAAATAGAGACACTGTCGACACTGATGATGAGGATATGCCACAGTGCTTCAAGTGTAAAGGTTTTGGACATTTTGCTAATGAGTGTCCAAATCGTAGAAAATACACTGGGAAAAAAGGTCTTGTTGTAAGTCTTGATGAAATATTTAAAAATTATGATTCAAATGAAGACGAAAAATCAGGTGTTGCGCTCCTTGCTGAAAATATTGATTTTGATAATTGTACCAATACTCACATCAATCTTAATATGTTTTCTGGAAAAACTTTTTCAACTATATTGAAGGATAAAATGGATTTTTCTCTATCTACTGGAAATCCTTTATCTAATTTTCCAGGTACCATAATTTGTCTAGCAGCTTGCTCCGATATGGTGTCTGAACCGTCCTCTACATTGACATGTTCTTATTGTACTTTTTCGGGTCATGAACTCTCTAAGTGTTACAAGTACAAACATAAAATAAGATATTCAATAAACTTCAACGGAGAGAAAACGATTATTAAACAAGCTCAAACTTGTTCATAAATCATCTGAGGTATGTAAACTCATTTCTTCTCCGAAGAAGTTGATTTCCAAAGAAAATATTAGATCACTAGAGAAAAAAAATAAGGTCTAAAAATTCTGTGAAACATGGTTCTAAGAATTCCATTCAAGAAGATTAATTACGGTGGACAGATTATTGTTCACTCCAACACAACTTAATTGTGTCGTTGGTGTATCCTCAAGTGCCTGGTTCAAAAGAGACAAAAGATTGCACTCTTCAGGCTTTTGGAAAAGTTTTTTTTTTTTTTTTTCATGTTTGGAATTTCTCCATATTCCCATATCTAGTTGATATTGAAAGGTCTTTCCCTGTTTGATCAATAAAATAGGGTTAAAATTGACAATTATGCCTTCTTTAGGGTTGAGAATTGTGCATATGTGAATCTTCTTTTGTATAAAGGTTCTGTAACCCTATATTCCTTTTTCCTTCTTTGAAAAACTCTTTTTTGTCAAAAGATTGCTTGTTGAGCCTGATTTGTGAGTTCCTCTCACAATCACATACTTTTATGGAGAATCCAAGCATTATGTCTTCTGATGGCATAAATGTTAATATGTTTGTTAATCCATCAATCATGAAGGAAAAAGATAAATCTCCTATATATATCTTCATCTTTGATAAGAAAAATGAGGAATGTGAGAAAATCAAGGGTTGTTCCTTCAAATCTTCAGAAGTTTTCTGGTGTTCTTGAAGAGTTTAAGGAAACAAGAATGGAGATACAACAAATAAAGGCTATTGTTTTTAGGACTCTTGAAATTTAGAAGGCCCTGGTTCGGCATCAGTCAAGAAGGTTTGTTGGAATTGACTCCTTTCTTCATGAACCTTATGTTCCAATGGTTGTTGACGACAAGGAGTTCGTGGATGATAAAGAATTTTTCAAAGGTCTTAATGTCAAGGAAACTTCTTATGAGACTTTATTCTTGTGTTTTAATAAGGATAACTAGGGTTTGGAATAACAATTATTGTGAGTACACATAGCTATTGCCAACGATTTTCATCTTGCAATGTTTTTAGATTTATTTATTTAAATTCTAAAGTTTATTTGGAAGATGATTTTGCAGTATTAATCTTTATTGGTTTTATATACTGCAAAAATTATTATGGGATATTTGTGTTTGCGTTCGTGAACTATGATTGTCCCATATATGTCCTATTATATCATTATGCAAATATTGATGGAAGATAGGATGAACTTTTGATTGCAAAGATTAAGTCTATTATACGTCTTTATGCAAATATTGATGAAAAATAGAATGAATCTTTGACTATTCTGCAGTATTGATCTTTCCCTGATCCACCTCTATGTGAAAGTACTGTGTGGATCCGTAAGAACTCTTATGTTGAGCATTTATGATTAAATTAATCATGGGTTGTGGTTAATTTAATTGATTTTTCTGGATACAAATTCATGTCTCATGTAATTTGTTAATGTCCAAAGAAATCGTTATTTTCTTGTACAAGTAAGGTCGCTCTCATTGTTCTTTCAGGAATGACATTATATGGAGGAGAGTTCTTGATTGAAATTGTGCTTAATTGCAAAATCTTTGTGGGGAGTGTGGCTGTGGAATATTGTAGAAGTTTTCTTGTACCTTTATAAACTTCTTGATGAATACACTAAGTTTCGACTATGTGAAATCATCGAAAAAAAGTTGATATGTTCTCTTTTAGTCATGAAGTATCTCTATGAGAATTTCATTATGATCCCACTAGTTTTCGTACCTTTGCCAATTTATATTTACAAAAAGGGGGAGAATTAATGTGTTGTTCATACTATAAATACATATGGTTTATAGATCATTATGTAAGGGGGAGTGGTTCTCATGTGAGATGAAGTATTGACTAAGGGGGAGTGATACATATCGCCATAGTATTGTTGTCAAATTTGTGACACAATTAGACTTTGATGCTGTGTAATAATACTATGACACTGTATAACAATGATTGAGAGTTACTGTTTTCTCAATGTTATAGCTATGGATCATCAACAACTACGATGCTGAGTTGAACACGTTTAGAATCATTGGAGTACTTGGAAGTGACGAAGATTCCGAGTAATGTTGAAGAACCAAGGATGAAACTGTGAAAATATCTCTTTTTATGAAACAAAGGTAGTATATGCCTAAAAATATCACTCAAAAAAAATGAATAACGAATTGTGGAGCCACCACAAAGGATGCGTAATAGTCTATACAATCGTATTTTGGTTCATACATCCACTAATCTGGTTGTGCAACCACTAAAACGATGTATATGCCTCAAAATAACACTCCAACACAGAAAGAATATATTGATGCGTTCGAACAAGAGACATTAGAGTCTTTAATCGTTTTATAAAATAGGAGGTGAGCTCTGCGTCTCGGTGTTGACTCATGCAAATAACTTAGTCATTAAATTTTACAGAGAATCTTCGTTTTCAGTGATTTCTTCATTTAATTCAGGTGTTTTTCGACTAGATCTGATGATTGGTGGTATATTTTTACAATTTCTTCTTCTTTAAACTCAAAATCTAAGTTAGAAAATATGGAAAATCGACCGGAAACATATTTTTTTTCTAGGTCAATTCCACACAATTTGGGAAGTAATTTTGCGCATCCAAGTAGTTCAGCTAATATTTCTGAGAAGGTTTCAAATAAGCCAATTTGTTTCATTCCAGATGACTTGATTGATGAAAGCTTGGATGAATGGAGATATAACTTAATTTGAAGGTTGGATTTAGTAAAGCTTAAATTGGATTCTGCTGTGATGATATTGAGAAAACAATGGATTCTAAAAGGTACAATTCAATTTATTCCTCTTGGTAAAGGTTTTTTTTATTAAGTTAGATAATGCTAAAGATAAATAATATATTTGGGAAGGTTATTGGCCAGTTGAAGCTCAAACATATTTTGTATGTGGTCAATTCCCTGGTTTGTGTATTGAATATTGGAAGTAGAGTATTCTAATGCATATTGGTAGATCAATTGGTAGACCAATTAAGGTGGATGAAACAACTCTTAAAAGAGAGATTATATATTATGATAGAGTTTTAGTTGATATTGATTCAGAAAAGGGTATTCCTAGCAAAGTACAGGCGGAGACTAAGTATGGAAGTTTTGAACAAACAGTACTACACCAAAATAGATTTTTTGTGACGTTTATAAACGTTGGAATGAATTTGTGCAACGGTATTAAATGTTGGTAAAATGGCGCCGTTGCGCATTTGTGTGAAACACAAAATATTCGTTGCATAAATTAATTGAGCACCGTATATAAACGTTGCTTAATTGATGGTGCAACGTTTTATTTTTGCTATTTGTGCAACGTATATGTTAATTTGGGCAATATTTTTTATTAATAGAAAAACAGTTTACAAAAAATATGATTTTTTTGTTAATTTGTCACCACTTTGATTTTGGTGACAGTTATATCCGTTGCAAAATAATTTTCAAATGAAAAAAAAAATGTTGCCGCCGGATGAAGTTCCGGCAGATTTATGCACCTGAATCAGCATATACCATTCTACACATACATCTGCACATACCATTCTGTATGAAGCAGAAGACCCAATTTATCCATATGGAAGGAATTACAAAAACATAACACATTTGATTGATAATCATCAAGAACATTTCTTATCAGCATTCGATTGATCGAATTTTACATAGAGAATCAGAAGGAATTACTAAATTGAAGCATGTAATAGGTTCACTAACAAAAGCATGTAATGTAGATCCAAGAGGAAAGAAAAATACCAACAACGGGATACACCAGTTGTATCTAAGGAGAGACCAAAAGTGTGGAGAAGAGTGAACAATAAACATAAGAATAAAGGTTTTGATATTTGTTTTACAGATGATGAAATATCATAAATGCTGGAGAAGGAGATGCATTCTCCACCTCAACAGGATAAACCTATTGCTTCTGATAATATACAATTTGAAAATTTATGAAAGGAGAGCTAGCAACAGCTTGAATTACTTGTTCCACTGATAAAGTAGGAAATTCATTATGTGAATCTAAAATATTCTCATTAATATCCTGAAGTATTTGAAATTTACCAGAATTAATAATCTTCTCATGTTGACTTGAAATTTATGCATCATTTCTTTATAGAGGAATAATTTCTTCTACAATACTATCCACCTTTTCAAGTCAACATGAGAAGATTATTAATTCTGGTAAATTTCAAATACTTCAGGATATTAATGAGAATATTTTAGATTCAATGACATTGCTCCTGCAAAACAGAAAAATCACAATGTGAGCAAAGTCACCACAAGAAAGCAAGATGCTAATTTAAGTTCAAATGGTAGTAAAAATGGGAACACGAGAAGACTTTCTTTTCAACCTCAACCATCTAAATGAAAGTGATATTTTGGAATGTCAGAGGCTTGAGGAGACCAAAATCCAAAGACAAACTAAAAAGTTTGGTTAATACTTTATGTATTTCTTTAGTTTTGTTTCTGAGCCAAAGGTAAGAGTAACTTCTTATTTTTGCAAGAAATTGAATTTACCTAATATGCATTACAAGTTTATTCATAATTCTACTACAAATAAAAAAGGAAATATTTGGATGTTTTGGAGTGCAAGTATTTCCACACCTGTAGTGGTTTAAATTTATTATCAAGTTATTATTGTAGATGTTGGGGGGGGTATTAGTAACAGGAGTCCATGCAACTTGTTTAATAGTTGACAGAAGAGAGTTTGAGAGGAGTTAGAATACTTAAATTCCTTAGATAAACCATGACTTGTCATTGGAGATTTTAATACTATTATGTGTGTTGAGGAAAAAAACGGGAGAAGAAGTCCTTCAACTATTTTTACGAATGAATTTAATAATTGTCTTCATGTCTGTGGTTTGATTCAATCACCAAAATCTAGAAATGAGTTCTCTTGGTGTAACAATAGAGTTGGTACAAAGAGAATTGTCTGCAATTTGGATAGGGCTGTATTCAATGCAAAATGGTTGGATATGTATCCTGGTTGGTGTTATAAAGTAGTTGCTAGATGGACATCAGATCATAATGCTTTATTAGGGACAAATGCAGTCATGCCAAAACCTGCAAATGTTCCTTTTAGGGCATTAAAAGTGTGGCTTAGTGATCCTGATTTTATGAAGGTAGTAAGAGAAGCTTGGGAAGTTGAGATATCTGGAATACCTGCTTTTATTTTTCTGAATAAACTAAAAAGATTAAAACAAATTATTAAAGACTGGAACTGGAATGTATTTGGTGATGTCATTGTTGACACCCCAATTTCGCACCCTCCATGGGAAATATCAATCCTATACTTCAAATCCAAATACAAGAGAAACTCTTTGTGAAGCAATTAAGGATTTCCATATCCTTTAAATCAAGCCCACAAGATCTACCCAATCAAGCCCACAAGCTCTACCCAATCAAGCCCACAAGATCTACTCAGTCAAACCCACAAGCACGGCTCCTACCCATTTCATTATCTTTCCAAACCTGGGAATTCCTGCTATCACGTTAAAGAGGAGAAAAATGCAAAGTCAATGGTGAAAGAACGGAGTCATTTGGAGTTCGTATGCAAAAGTTACGAGCAAAACGAGAACTCAGAAGACGTTAAGGGGGCGACCACTTTTTCATCCTCCCCTTATCATCACCAAGGCTTTAAATAGTAGGACTAACTCTTCATATACGTGTCATACGGAAGAATTTGTCAAATTTGGTTAAAGAAAAATAATCAAGTGGGACCCACATCACATGGGAGAGTTAGTAAGTGTTGGAAGAAAAATCATTTTTCTTTGGTGGGACCTACATGTGTTGAAAAGAAAAAAATTCCTTTGCAAAGGACAATTGTTTTTCTTCACGCAGGCATTTTGGCATCCGGATTAGGCGCAGGAAAAGAAGGAATGATGTCGGGGATTTGCGTATATAAAAGGAGGTCGAATGAAGACTTCAAAACACATTATTTTCTCTCACGGAAACCTCTTCCAACACCATTTTTCTCGCTACTCTGTCTGAGAGAGAAAACACTCTTTATTTCTCCTCATATGTTCTAAATCTCTATGTGTTTTGTGATTTAATCAAAGAGAAACCAAGTTTTCTTTCTTACATAATAGTTATTATTGTCCTACACATTTCTAGTTTATTCCAGAAAACCAAAAAAAATATAAGTAGAAGTATCAAAATCAAGTATCGTCTTTAAGTTCTTAAAAGATTAGCATTAAATTGCTGGTACTTTAATTACTTTCTGCATACTTAACAAAAGCGATAAATCATCGTAAGAATCTTTCCAAGTTTCCGTATCATATTTCATGTATACTAATTGCCTATCTTTTCGGTAATTATGTAGTTATACGGGAACGGAATGGTTTTTCCATTTCGTAGTAACACCGCAGCTACTCTTTACATTACATAAAAAAATAATTATGTTTTATTATTAATTTTCCAAATGGGATAAATCAAAGTGTGAGTATAAAGCGGAATTCCCTCCCACATTAGATCTATTGCCAAGAAAGTAATAATAAAGCAGGCAATTGTTCAAATCACTATTTATCACTGTTCACTATTCAGTTACTATTCAATCACTATTCGTTATTATTGATAATTATTTATAAACATTCCCCTTTAATTATGAAGTAGAGGCCAATCTTATGATTAGGCGGCTGATGGGTGCCTAACACCTTCCCATTCCGTACTAGAATCTCCTTACCCCGAACTCTCTGATAGCAGACCAAAAACATGAAAGTCATAACTGGTTTTGTTTTCCTCAAAAGAATTCAAACTAGTTAAAGGGTCCTGACTCCCCTTAGTCAGGTGGCGACTTCAAAACATCTCTTTTCCTCTTTGCAGATTTGGCCCTCTTACTAACGAACTAGTAAGAAATTATCTCTGCCAGACCCTGTGTGATAAACATCCACGAACGGATGAGAACATGGACCTTGCCCCATAACAATTATGGACAAAGAATAGACCGTCTCGCTCGACCCGTGCATCGACCCCCGATTTCTACAATGGCGACTTCACTGGGGAAATAACAAAAGATTCGACTTGAAAAATGATTAAAGGGAAATTATATAATCTTTTCTTTATACTGATATCATATTTCAGATTTTGTGGTTTCAGGCACTTTTACAAGCGTAAGCAATCATAACGCGAAGGGGGGCTTACACTCGTACTTGGCATCGGGGGGAGGAAGGAAGACTGATCAAGATGGATTCTTCACAACATGGGAAAGGGGAAATCAAAAATCCTGACATCCTCACCTCAAAGATAGAACAAATCATTGAGGAGAAACTCGCCAATTTCTTTAAGAAGCTGCAAGATGAGGCTAGAAATGACGGAAAAGGCTCAAATTCTCATCAACATACAAATGGCTCTGGATCCAAGGACGATCATCAACAAAAAAATCAAAACAAAAGCGGGGAATCCGAAAATACAGGAAACGATGACGAAATTCCAACACCAAACAAAGAGAGCTTAGAATTCGAGCATTTCAAAGAACATGTAATGAAAAGGCTGTCAATAATTGAGGACAACACCGGAGTGGATGGTGAAGTATGGTACACTCCTCCAATTGGATGCTTGCCTGAAGATTTCAAATTTCCAAAAATGGAAAAATATAATGGCAGGGGACCCCCGGGGTCTCAAATTAAACTGTATCTCCAATACCTAAAACCCCACGGTCTAACCGACGACTGGCTGCTAAACTTGTTCCACCAAAGCTTGACGGGGTTAGCCATTGATTGGTACCAACATGCAGAGAAATCAAAAATCTCTGCATGGCTAGTCATGATTAATTCGTTCGTCGAACATTTTGCAAAAAAATACAGATCACTCAATAGCCTTACGCCAGCTTGAGTCCCTTCGACAAGGGGAACATGAAGGTTTCATCGACTGGATGAGTCGGTGGGAAAAGAAAGTATTCGAAATGTTCGAACGGCCATCAGAAGAGGCGCAACTAAAAATTCTAATGAAAAATATCTCAATGTATTACAGGGTATTCGTCAGCATGTCTGCACCCGAAAATATTTCTGATTTTCGAAGGAAAGGAGCAAGCATTGAAGACACAATGAAGGATGGTGTATACTCCGGATTCAATATAGGGCAAAGCTCGACAAAGAAGAAGGAAATTAATTATGTCAACCCAACTATTGCAACGCCTACTTACATTAGAGCTGCAGGGAAAGCGATGATCACCAATACATTCCGCCAAGACAAAGGACAACAATATGTCGAGAAAATGTGGAGCCGGAATCGGGTATTCTCTGAGCTAAACGGAGAAATGAGTGATTTCCTTACTAGGCTAGTTGAGGAAAAATTAATTCAACTCCGGGATCCTAAACCTGTACCTAATCCCAAACCTCGGGGTTACGACGAGTCAAAGACGTGCGGTTACCATCAGAGTGCAGGACACGATACCAATTCATGTTTCGTCCTGAAACATCTTATCTAATATTTACTGGAGGACGGCAAGATAATCATCGAGGGAGCGTCAAAGTAACCTAATATACAACAAAATCCACTTCCAGCGCATCAAGGAAATCATGGAATCAACTTCATTGAGGCGGATGACGCTGAAATACGTCAACCATCTCTAATATCGGACCGTACGACAAAAGAGAAGGACCAAACAAATGAAGCCTCCAAAGTCATTGCTGAGAACAAAAGGGAATCGGCAAAAGGTGACCCAGACGCCAACATCCGTATGATGAATAAAAAACCATTGTTCACCATTACAGGTAGCGGTAAAGTCGTATATTATGAACGTCAACAGGAAAAATGTGAAGCGGTACAACATCAAACAAGGGGAGGAAGACAGTTCAAGCCTCTCAACTTACGAAAGGAAAACCCAGGTGTCCTAGCAAGGGGAAATCCAGTTCAGATCAGGCCAAGCAATCAACATGAATCTATAAAGGAAGACAACTTACTCATTGAGCAGTTGCGAAGAACAAAGGAGGATATCTCAATTTGGGTATTGTTAGAAGCATCGACCAATCACCGTCAGGCTCTACAAGAGGCACTAAGTCTGATGCATTTTCTCACAGGAATCACTCCCAATGAACTAGTGCACCTAATCGACCAGGCCGCAAGACCATGTGCGATTACTTTTACAGATGACGACCTTCCACCGGAGGGGAAGGACCACAACAAAGGTCGTTACATTACCATTAGCTGGGAAAATATGATTATACCTTCTGTCTTCATGGATAACGGTGCCGGAGTCAATATATGCACATTGAAAGCGGCTAAAAAGATGGGGGTCGACATGAGCCGTATCACTAAAGCCGATGAATCAGCCTTGACGGTCCGAGCATTTAACAATGGTAAGAAAACATGAATCGGTGAACTAACCATCGAAATATGGGTTGGTCCATTAAAAACCTATGCTACCTTCTTAGTAATGGACATCTCTGCAAACTTCAACCTCCTTCTAGGTCGTCCATGGATGCACAAGAATGGAATAGGTGCATCTTCTCTTCACCAGAAAGCCAGATTCTGGATGGGAAATGAGTTAATTACTGTACATGGAGATGATGGGGAAAATGAAATAAGGTCCCATCAGATCTCAGTAAACATGATCCCAGAAATTCATAACTACACAGCAGAAATACGACATGAGAACAAAGCTGGAGCATCAATTCATCACGCATGTACGGGTCAATTTAAATATCGAAATCAAAATGTTCCGAAAATGCTACAAAAAAACAAGTTCTTTCCGGGAATGGGTCTGGGGCTCCGACAACAAGGGCCCACACAACCAATAATAATACCTGGGAGAAAGGCGTTTGATACGGCAGGCCTGGGATATCAGTCGACCTACCAAGACTCTATGACATTTGGGAGAAGGCAAGAGGATCAAGGAATCGATTGGAGCCGTCAACCGTCCTTCCAAAAGTGGTTCATCCGTAAGGGAGGAGAAAAGGTTCCAACACCAAACACACTAGCAAAGATCATACCCGTGATAATAAGAAGGAGTTATGACCAAAGAAAAGAAACCGAGGAACCCGCCTATGAAGGAGTAAGTCATCTTTTTTCTCCATCTTCCACTGACAGCGCAGGCGAACCCAGCATACATAAAGGGAGGATGGAAGAGAATTGGAATTTCCAGAATAAGAGGAGAGTACAGCGAGCTCAACCCCGGGAACTGAAAGGGAAATCCAAGAATGCATGGTCATTGCATGCTCAGAGCTTCAATTTCGTACAAGGAGGAAATTCCCTTTCTATAATGGCAAAGGCTCCCCCATAAAACACCTCAAGTCATTCTTGTGGTACATGAAGCCATTGAGAATGAACGAAGAGGACTTGAAACAACACTTCGGCGAAAGCTTAACTGGGAGTGCGTTCATATAGCATTCAACTAATGACCGAGTTCTGCAAGCAGCATGGCCAGAAACGATCAATGCTTTCATCGAATATTTTTCAAAAATTCGACCAGAGATGATCGATCAAAACCTGGAGAAACACCTCGAAAAACAAAGAGAGATATTTTGGAGGACCAATGCCAGAAAGAAGAATCAATCATCTGATAGAAGAGTCTGCATGATAATTCCCAACGAATGAGCTAGAGATCAACTCAAGAGGTACTACGCCTAATCAAAGGCAATATCCCGGCATAACTAATCCATGCATCTCCTCAAAAGATCAACTGGTTTGTCAACACTCATGATTTCTATTATCGTTTTCTACTCTATCAATCTTGTTTTCAAAAAAAAAAAAAAAAAAAAAAAGTTTATTAAGTTTTAATTTCTTTTCAAAAAAAAAAAAACGGAGAGTTTATCAATGATGAAAAGCTTACGATTTGGGTATGGTGTTATGAGCAACCAGATAGGCAGCTGAGCTAAACTCTCCAAATCAAAATTTCAGTGTTTTGTAAATTTTAAGTTTTTTTTTAATTTTGTTTTCAAAAATAAAATAAAATAAAATAAATGATGATGATGATGAAAGCCTTAATATGATACTATGCCTTGCACACGTATCAAATAGGCAACTGAGGCAAAAGTTTCATGAATGTTATTTTAAGCCTAATCATGTTCTAACCATGCTTTAAGCTTTTTTGAACGAAGAGTTATCTGAGTTAAGGCCTCTCCACCGGAGTCAGCAATCCACAAAGTCAGTGCAAGTCAAACCAAGGACAAGAGCACCATCAGAAAGAAAATATTTCATTCACAAATGAAGGAATTACAAGATATTCGTCTACAACAATGAAAAGCATGAACTCTTCCTTATTTGAAGGATACATGATCCAGATCGAGAAATAAAAAAGAAACAACAATAATAAGAAACAAACAAAAGAAAAGAAAAAAGAAGAACAACAACAAGAAATAAAAAATGACCTGACGGCAAACCAAAGAAGAAGAAATGAAAAACAAATAAGGAAAGGGAGTGATTTTATCTGAGTCTAGACCAAGATCCAACTTCTTCACCATTTCCCATTGATCGAAACCAATGTGTGATAGTGGTAAA
This sequence comes from Papaver bracteatum, assembly GCA_023529315.1. Taxonomy (NCBI): domain Eukaryota; kingdom Viridiplantae; phylum Streptophyta; class Magnoliopsida; order Ranunculales; family Papaveraceae; genus Papaver; species Papaver bracteatum. The sequence goes on along the minus strand of JAJJWX010003464.1, from coordinate 91,456 downwards.
AGTGTCCATGTGACAAACTAGATATAGACATCTTCATCCCAGGCAGATCATCCATACTTGTCAGAATACATCTAAATCTAAATCCGACTTCAACTTTGAAATCTGGATTTATATTTGTACGTATTTTGAAGCTGCATATGGAACGATCTTATATCTTCCCCTAAATTATCAGATCTTCATCTCTGAGCCGAAAATTAATCCGGATCTCAAGATTCACTACCATCAAGCACATAAAGAAGAGTATTGATACAGATCTATACTGAGATTCCTCCAAAGACATCTCATTTCAGTAATCATTACTTTCAGCCGCTCAAACTGCATCTCGCATACTCCACCAGTAAATGATTACTATGGCGATAAACCAAACAAGAAGAAAGTAGAAGAACATGAAGATGGTGATCAAGAAAAGAAAGATCAAAGTCCAGATCCGGCAGATACAAGAAAGATCTGAAGAAAAGATGGAGGAAATAGGCGGATTTACGGAGAATAAGAAGAAGAATAAGAAAGAGAAATTGATGGTCGAGAAAAGAAAACAAAGTATTTAAAGAAAAAAATTAGGGCTCCATCAGACCACTTTTCGGGCAAACCGAAATGAGATCCATGACCCGTCGGGTTTCTCCAACCCATCAGGGTCATTCATTCGATCGGGTATCTCTTTTTCACTGTATCAAAAAAATAAAATAAAATGTGCAGTCTACCTCGTAAAGAAGTCGAAGCGTGGACAATTCTTCAGAGAGAGTATCAATACGTGCCTGCCTCCCCAAGGATTCTCTACTGACTTCATCATATCTCAACATGATACCGTACATCTCATTCACCACCGATATCAACTGGCGCCCACGGTTATCCACCAAACGTAGCAAATATTCTTGAAGAGGTCTGGAAGCCTGAAACGAGAAATGAGTTAATAAAAGTATTAAGTCATTAAGGAGAGAAGGGCAGAGTAGCAGCGTTACCTCTGGAATATCATCCGAGAGAGGTAAACCAATAATGTTTTCACGGTCAACAGGGCCACCTTCAATTGGAACCACATTTGAAGTCCCCAAGATAGGTATTTGAAAATCCCATGTTGGAAGAAGATGACCGAAGCCTGGTAATGGAACTTGTTGAGAAGGAGCATTGCTTGAAGATCCCATCAATAATGGACGAGGGGCAAAACCCGGATCACCCACTACAAGATTCTCTTGGCAAGCTTGAATAGCAAGAGGTGGACCTAAAGAAACCGATCTCCAATATGATTCAAAATTCATTCCCCGATCAATTGAATCATCATAGGAACGTTACGGTTGGCGTGAAATCTCATCCATATCACTAAACGATGCATAAGGAAAACATGTAACGTCGGGAGGAGGAAAACGGGGTGTAGCGTCTGGTTGGCTAATTTGTCTCCCAAATCTGTAACCAAGATACCAAGCACAGTAATCTGGGCCATGTAACAAGTACCGAAGCATGCTAGATGACATGGCATGAATGGCTCTTTGATCACACCGAATCAGATAATCCTTCCACGGGTCCCAACAAATCTGCGATCAAAATGGAGGTATATATATATATATATATATATTAATAATAAAAAAATAATAAAAAAATAAATATATATATATAGGGTTTCTTACAAATTCAAATGTCGCTCCCTCCAAACAAAGGCGTGTATATGGAGTCGAGTTCCTTCGAAGTGCACCTTTCCATCTAGCCATTCGAGGAAATGTTTGACTATTGGAGAAGCTTGTATCAAAAGGAGGGCGACTAAGAGGAAAATATTCGTAACACCAATATTGTTACAAAGAAAGAGTATGGGTGTTAAAAAAGGGGTCCAAGATCGTTCAACCTAAAGCAAGGAAAATGTACTCACATTCAAAATGGGCCAAAATCCACATAAGGCTTTTGTTTGAAGGCGTGTTGCTCGAGACAGATAGGTGTAAAGTCGCGCCATCGCACAACTTCTCCAATCGTAAAAATTCACCAATTCAAGGTCAGAAAATGCTGCCAAGTTGCCAAATTTGATATAGCCACCAAAAGAGTCAAGGAAGGTATGACCCGCAACGAAAATCAGGAAAGCTCTAGTAACCGTAATAACTTTTGCATCATATTTTGAAGCGTCAGCAGCAAGATCCAGCTCGGGGACCGAGAAATTCGTCTTCAAGCCAGCTAAGCTGACGTACCAATTTTTAGGGAAGATATCCCCACAATGTGGTCCCAACATGTTTCGGACATTTTCCTCTGTCACGTTTACACCCACCGGGACGGGAGCTCCTACCCCCACACGGATGCCAGTAATCATGTAGAAATCCAGAGGAGTGATGGTTAACTCACAATGTGGCAGGTGAAATGAATTAGTATCACCCCACCATCTTTCTGCCAAGATTAAAGCATTCTCACAATCATGGAACGGTTCCAAAGCTTCAATAAAGTCGTACCAACCAATATGTTGTATAAGATCACGTACACCTTTGCATCGTCTCAACAACATCCACCATTCTACTATGCCAGTGGTCCCTCCACGAATACGCTCCCAAGCGTAATTCTATGAAAGAAAGCAGTGGTAGAGAAATAATGAAAGAAAACATGGAAAACGAAGAAGAAAATTTCTATCAACAAGGAAACTTACATGGTTTTCCCGGATTCTGGAAGAAACGTGATCATCCACATCGTTTAAAACCCCAACTCTTCGTCTTCTACGCAGCATATGCAAAGTTGGAGGATCGGGAATAATGATAGCCATCCGCCTAGTCGACATATTGAAGAAAGAAAAGGAGTTTCATACCTAAAGCAAAGTTTTCTCCCCTATCTTATAAATAAAAAAAAGGGGGGTAATTACTTCCTCAAGAAGTTTTGAAAAAAGATACTTTATCAGATTCGTCTCGTGAAAGAAAAGAAAGTCATGTCAAGACAAAGTGTGGAACGGAAACCAAGAAGATGCACGTTCAGAATGTGAATGAAACTGACAAGCTCAACTGGGGAATACCCGGCCAATGTTAGTATCTTTCTTCACCAACTTTTTCAACTATTCAATCGTCTCGAACCAAGGGAAATCCGACTAAATCAACCGCAAAGGTTCAAAAACATCAGGAAAATGAAGTTGACAATTTTAACTGGGACAAACCCGGCCAATGTCAGAATTTCTTCATCAACTCATCAAAATCACCTCTTGAAAAAAATCAGGTGCGATGGGGTGTTCATAACTTTGTTCGTTAACTGCGAGCGATTACTCTCAAAGATAGGCAACTGTTGACACCCCAATTTCGCACCATCCATGGGAAATATCAGTCCTATACTTCAAATCCAAATACAAGAGAAACTCTTTGTGAAGCAATTAAGGATTTCCATATCCTTTAAATCAATCCCACAAGCTCTACCCAATCAAGCCCACAAGCTCTACCCAATCAAGCCCACAAGCTCTAATCAGTCAAGCCCACAAGCACGGCTCCTACCCATTTCATTATCTTTCCAAACCTGGGAATTCCTGCTATCACGTTAAAGAGGAGAAAAATGCAAAGTCAATGGTGAAAGAACGGAGTCATTTGGAGTTCGTATGCAAAAGTTACGAGCAAAACGAGAACTCAGAAGACGTTAAGGGGCGACCACTTTTTCATCCTCCCCTTATCATTACCAAAGCTTTAAATAGTAGGACTAACTCTTCATATACGTGTCATATGGAAGAATTTGTCAAATTTGGTTAAAGAAAAATAATCGAGTGGGACCCACATCACATGGGAGAGTTAGTAAGTGTTGGAAGAAAAATCATTTTTCTTTGGTGGGACCTACATGTGTTGAAAAGAAAAAAATTCCTTTGCAAAGGACAATTGTTTTTCTTCACGCAGGCATTTTGGCATCCGGATTAGGCGCATGAAAAGAAGGAATGTTGTCGGGGATCTGCGTATATAAAAGGAGGTCGAATGAAGACTTCAAAACACATTATTTTCTCTCACGGAAACCTCTTCCAACACCATTTTTCTCGCTACTCTGTCTGAGAGAGAAAACACTCTTTATTTCTCCTCATATGTTCTAAATCTCTATGTGTTTTGTGATTTAATCAAAGAGAAACCAAGTTTTCTTTCTTACATAATAGTTATTATTGTCCTACACATTTCTAGTTTATTTCCAGAAAACCCAAAAAAATATAAGTAGAAGTATCAAAATCAAGTATCGTCTTTAAGTTCTTAAAAAATTAGCATTAAATTGCTGGTACTTTAATTACTTTATGCATACTTAACAGAAGCGAGAAATCATCGTAAGAATCTTTCCAAGTTTCCGTATCATATTTCAGGTATACTAATTGCCTATCTTTTCGGTAATTATGTAGTTATACGGGAACAGAATGGTTTTTCCATTTCGTAGTAACACCACAGCTACTTTTTACATTACATAAAAAAATAATTATGTTTTATTATTAATTTTCCAAATGGGATAAATCAAAGTGTGGGTATAAAGCGGAATTCCCTCCCACATTAGATCTATTGCCAAGAAAGTAATAATAAAGCAGGCAATTGTTCAAATCACTATTTATCATTGTTCACTATTCAGTCACTATTCAGTTATTATTTAATCACTATTCGTTATTTTTGATAATTATTTATAAACATTCCCCTTTAATTATGAAGTAGAGGCCAATCTTATGATTGGGCGGCTGATGGGTGCCTAACACCTTCCCATCCCGTACTAGAATCTCCTTACCCCGAACTCTCTGATAGCAGACCAAAAACATGAAAGTCATAACTGGTTTTGTTTTCCTCAAAAGAATTCAAACTAGTTAAAGGGTCCTGACTCCCCTTAGTCAGGTGGCGACTTCAAAACATCTCTTTTCCTCTTTGCAGATTTGGCCCTCTTACTAACGAACTAGTAAGAAATTATCTCTGCCAGACCCTGTGTGATAAACATCCACGAATGGATGAGAACATGGACCTTGCCCCATAACAATTATGGACAAAGAATAGACCGGCTCGCTCGACCCGTGCATCGACCCCCGATTTCTACAGTCATACATCAATTGCAGAATGCTGAAAATAAAGTAGTTAAAGCTGCTTTAATCTCAGACAGACATCCAGAGGATATTGCATCAATGGATAAACTTATATCTGTAAGAGGGAAGCAAGAAATTTTGTCACAAAAAAGTAAAGAAATAGCTCAACAAAAGTATAGAGTTAAATGGTTAAAAGAAGGTGCTTCTAATTCCAATTTTTTCATACTTCTATAAAATTAAGGCAAGCCCATAATGCAATCACATAATTGGAAACTTCAGCTGGTGGCATTTTTACAACTCAATAAGAGATCTCAGATATACTGGTGGAATTCTTTGAAAATAAATTCAAAAAACAAGAAGTACTATTTGTTGATGGTGTATTTGAAGGCATTCCTAGAGTCATAAGTGATGAAGATAACAAAATGCTTGATGTAGTTCCTTCAAATGAAGAAATCAAAGGACCAGTTTATGAAATGGATCCAGATAGTGCTATTGGTCCAGATGGCTTTGCTGGTTGGTTCTACAAAAATACATGAGACATAATTGGTAAGGATCTAATCTCATAAATTCAATTCTGTTGGAGCATAGGATTTATCCCTAAAGGTATGAATAAAAATTTTCTAACTCTGCTGCCAAAAGTTCAAGGTGCCAAGAAAGCCACTCAATTAAGACCCACAGGTTTAAGTAATTTATGTGTCAATATGATAACTAAAATAATTACTACCAGAATGGGGACAATGATTGAGAAGGTAGTTTCTCCACAATAAGGGGATTTTATTAAGGGTAGAAACATACAAAAAAAAATTGTTTTAGCATCTGAATTAATAAATGAAATGAAAACAACAAGAAGAGGTGGTAATGTGGGTTTGAAGTTGGACATAACACAAGCTTATGACTGTCTTAGCTGGGATTTCTTATTTCAAGTTATGACTGTTTTTGTTTTTTCAACTCAACTAATTCATTGGTTACAGGTGTTATTCCAATCCACTAGAATATCTGTAATGGTTAATGGTGGACCAGCATGATATTTCTATATTGGAAGAGGTTTAAATCAATGTGACCCCTACAAGAGAGGAAATTGATTCCAATGGTTAATAGATATGCCAGTCAACCATCACATATCTTCTTTGATGATGACATCTTTTTGTTCTGCAATGGTGATAAGAGAAACATAGATAAATTAGTGAAGCTCTTGAAGGATTACTAGCAATCATCTAGCCAAGTGGTAAGTATGGAAACGAGCAAATGTTTTGTGGGAGGTACAACTAAGAGCAGAAAAGTTCAAATTGCTAATAATTGCGGTATGTTGCTTTCAAAGTTTCTAGATAAGTACTTAGGAGTTAACTTGGTGCCAGGAAGAATTAAATCATGTCATGTGTGGGAGTGTGTGGATATGTTACAGAATAAAATGCCTGGTTGCATACGTAAAATGTTATCTTTTCAAGAAAGGATTACTTTGGTGAAACATGTGTTATGTAGTATACCCATATACAAAATGTATGTGTATAAATGGCCTAGAAAAGTATTACATGAATGTGACAAAATAATTAGGAATTTTCTTTGGTCAGGAACCCATCTAAGAAGAAATTAGTTACAATAAAATGGCAGAAGGGGGTCTGGGGCTAAGAAGTTTAGAAGACATCAATAAATCAATTCTCATGAAACTGACTTGGAAAATGCAAAATGGTAATGACGAATGGGCAAAGTTTTTTCAAGCTAAATTTCAAGATAAAAATGGTGAATGGATAAACTATTACAAGAAGTCTTTTATATGGATGGGGATAAAATGGGTTCTAGAAGAAATTATTAATAACACAAGATGGATTGTGGGAGATATGGAAAGTATCCCAGTATGGAATGATATCTGGATCACAAGCAAACCATTAAGGACAATGTATCATGATAATTCTTATATTCTAAAGAATCCTAATATGAAGGTGAAGAACTTGTTAAGGAATGAAGAATGGATAATACCTGCAAAAATTTCAAATATGATTAATGTAAATGAACTTCCAGTGGTGGATGGGGAGAAGGATATAAGAATTTGGATATGGTCAAAAACTGGAGACTTTACAGTTGCAACTGCAGTGGACTGTATAACAAAAAAATACCGTGAGCTGAAATGGACCAAAAAGGTTTGGCACAACACAATTCATCATATTGTCTCAAGTAATACATGGAAAGTGGTGAGAGGTGTATGGACCACAGATGAGAACATGAGGAAAAATATTTCATTTGGTATCAAGATGTTCATTTTATAACCAAGCAGAAGAATCCACTTACCATATATTATGGTACTGCAACATTTTAGTCAGAAAATTTGGCAATGGTTAGGTGGAATGTTTGAATTATTTAAAGAAAATATGGAGATCTGCTGCTTTCATTTTTTTTTTGCTCGGTTGAAAAGACGAGGGTACCCAAATATACCTCAATCTAAAACTTTTACACTTATAATTCCTTTCTACGAAAGTGATTGTATATGGACTGAGTCGAGACAGTAAAACTAATCGGTTCACACTTCGTGTGATCGTCTATGGATACGAGATCGATACAATATGACAACAAGATAACTTGCGTGATTTACTATGGATACAAGATCAAGACAATACAACAACGAAGTATGTTTACCTGATAATAGGTTCGGACTTAACCAAACACAATAGGATTGTTGTCAAGTAAATAGCAATTAACGTTTATGTATTTTACTTCTAATTATAATAAAATAATTATAATTGCGGAAATAGAAAAATAAAAGACACAACAAGATTTTGTTAACTAGGAAACCGCAAATGCAGAAAACCCTGGAACCTAGTACAAAATTGAATACTCTCAGAATTAAGCCGCTATACAAAATCTAAACTAATTTTGTATAGTTGAGACCAAGCAACCAATCCTATAGTTTACTTATTTCCCTCAGTATCCCTGTGCCTCCAACTTGTAATAAGTCATGCACTTGGAACAATTCCTTTGGTTCGTATTCCAAACAGTAAAGGAACAACAAATATGTTCGGTAACAACTCTTTTCAAACAATGTGATATGAGTTTGACAAAAGGCTCTTCCGTTTACCCCAATAAACTCCTTTGTCAGGTTCTTAGATCTATCTATTAAACAACTACCAAAGTAATTGTCTAGATTATTCAATCAATACTTTGAATCACAAAGAATTGTATTGATGACGATCTACTCGACTAATCAATTAAGGTTATCACAAAGATAAACTGATTATAGTTGGACACCCAGCCGATCAAGTTTTGTGCACACCAAATATTATGAACTCAAATAAGAAATATTCTTTGTCTTCAAATGTTCTTACATCTTCAATAAACACCTGCACACAAACAACTTGAATCTCTTGTGATCAATCTCACACAGAACGGAGTCTGTTAATAATGGATTATCACAAGATGTCTTTAGATCTACAAACAGTTCTAAAGATCCTTGTCGATACTTTGATCTAGTTTGAGTGAATCTTATATCAGAAGAGAAGATTCTCAAGCATAAACAAACTAGGTGCAATCAAAGTTCAACAACCGTTAGTCAATCAAATCAATCGAAAACTAATAATAAACCGCAATTATCTAGTTTCCCACCAACGGTACTCGTAGCGCTTCCCAATTAGGGTACTTTCCTCTCCGAATAGACGGATCCACCAGTAACAACACAACTAGGTAGTTTTGCTGGCTCTGATGATTAGTTTGCTTGAAATGCATACTTTAATATTTATAGACCAAGGAAGTTTGGACACCAAGGAATTTCCATAACCGAATATTCTCAAAGATATGCAATAAAGTCGAAATCGGTTTTCATAATTCCTAGAAATGCTCTGTTCAAATATTGACCGAAATCTCAATAGAAAATCTCGAATTAGTAAATGCACATTACTAATTTTTATTTTCTAAAGATATGCATTTAATTGCTGGAAATTAAAAGCATATAAAAACTAAAAACCTTAATTAAAGGATTCTCAATTTATTTCGATCCGAGATTCTCCTTTAGATATTAAGGAATATCTTTAAACAATAAAAGATAAGAGTTACTGCACATGTTCAAAGTATGTCGACATCTTTACTTTGTAAATACTTTTTCATATTTACAATCTTGGAACCGATTTTCCACACTTCCAAACAAGTTTGGTTCATCTGACTTCCAAGAAATATGTGATTGATTATCCTATCAAATTACCAATCATGGGTTTCACAGTTCTACTAAAACAAGTTTTGGTTCTACCTCCATGTCGGTACCAAGATTCGTCACGCTAGTTACCAAAAGTTGGTTGACTAGGTACTAGGATCAGTTACCACATATTTATGGTATAAACTTGTATTCGTTGCACAAGTCATAGGATCGGTTCCTTAATTACTAAAAACTTGTTGCACCTCTTAGAAGGATCGTTTCCCTCTTGTGATCGGTTGCACCTCTTACTAGGATCGGTTCCCCAATGTCTAGAGTTGGTCATACCAATTACAATAAATGGATTATACCATCTCAGGTGATTACTTAAGAGCGGTTTCACTAATAAAAGTCATACCAATACAAAAGTCAGGCATTGTGAAGAGTTTTACCAAGATACGTAAACAATTTATGAGCGGTTATACTAAACACACATATTGGTAATCCAAAGATTTTCAATGAATAACAATATCAATAAGCCTAGTGGTTTCCCTTTCGATTCACAAAACAAGTTTATGAATGTACTTCCTTTAAACGAATGTAAAACATTATTTCCTAGGACGAAATCTTCACCACATACCCATACATAATCACAATAGCATTCATACAATTATGTCTATGTCTTATATACAAAGTTCAAAAGATAGACTTTATACTTCGTATTGTAATTCCTTAATACTATGTCTAACTAGAGTATAATTAATCATTCACAGCTCCGCAGTTATGTTTTCAATATGCACGACTTGAAAGATACATTAGGAATGAAATAATTCAAGTCAAATATTACTAACCTCAAGTGGAAGGATGATGTCGTCGTTGTAGTTATTTACTTCTTCACATTCTTCAAAGTCTTCACGTAATACTTGTAAGTCTCATATCCTAGTAACTTTCTAGATAAATTTTACGAAGTTGACTCTATTAAATAATCAAGCGACTCTCTAACAATCTCCCCCTTTGTAAATTTTGGTGACAAAACTCTTACATCATATGGATAAACAAATTAGAACATTTCATTACACATACGCTTGATTCCAAGTTTTAACAACACAATAACCTGTATACATTCAATCCATAAATGCCGATGTTGACATTATAATAACAAAGTTAATACACCCCCTAAAGGTAAGATAGGTAGATTTTCAATCCGCAGGTCTTTGTTCCCTTTGTAGTTAAGATAACCATAAATATCAATATGATATGTTACCCACCCCCCTCCCCCCATAGTCTATGCTTTACTCTTTCGTTAGATATAACGTTTAAGCACCATTTTCCTTTCCTTAGTGATACCAAATCACTTGTTTACTCCATATATTTCTCCCCCTTTTCTCATAAAATGACAAAGATACGAGCATATAAAGGACAAACCGAAAGGATCTTACAAATCCTAAAAGACTTGAAAAACCCATAAGAGTTAAGCACGAGGGTTCCACACACCATTTTAGACAACCAATCAAAACCAAAACTACAAAGTAATTTTTTTTTGATATGTTACCCTGGAAACAATTTCCCGAAGCAATTTTACCTAATAGTTTAGCAAATCAAAAATGGACTAAGCACATTAGTTCTTTTGCTAAACCGATTGTACAAATATAATCGCTTGTTTGATAAGACGAAAATAAAGATCAGAATTAACTCTATTTTCTCATCAGGTTCTAATTATTCAAATAATAACTTAGACCTTTCACTTTTAAACAAGACAAGTACTAGGTTAGTTAACTAGCATTTTTTGTCAAGGCATTCGATTAGACTTGAATAACCGAAACCGCCACTTTGATAAGTATAACTAAGATCAGAATTAACTTAGTTTCTCTTATATGGAATCGAATTGGACTAAACAATTGACCTCGAAAACCTTTTTGTTAAGACATAAACAATTCATACAAACCAAATAAATCAACTTGCATAATTATTTACCTCAACCGGAAGCAATTGAAACAAACATAGACATTATAGTACTGCAATTGCACCGTAATTTCGTAAGCCTAAACAATTGATACCAAACCATAAAGCAAGATAACAATAGTTTTTCTTAACCGGAAACAATTAAATCACACACACATCCATACAAAAATAATAAACATCAATTGTACCTAAATTTTGTTTAGCAAAAATAATAAATATATGCAATAAAATCAGGCTTTTCTTAAACAGGAAAACGACTAACTAACAAATTCATTACCTCAAATTCCACATCCTCTTCTCCCTAGAAATATATATCATTAAGCGGAAGTTCACATAGAACTCTCCCCCGTTGTGTTGTCATCCTTCCTCCAAAACAAAAGAACAACAACAAAAAGCAACCTTTACCAGAGAAAGGTTGAAAATCGGTTTTAACTAATGCGATGCAAAAGTTGAAACCCCGAAACACATATGCTTTTATGGTAAACCAAAACGATTCAACATATTGTGACTTTTTCATATATTAGTTTCAATCAGAACCCCTTATGATCCTTTGATAAATCCTACCAACATGGGCTAGAACTCAATCCCACTAAATCAAAAAGTCACCCAAACCATAAGGGTTCACACCATATGAGATTGGATAATAAGGCTTTGAAACCGAAATCAAACATCCCATAAACATACATAGCAATAATATAAAGCATTCAAGCACATGCTATGTAATCGAAAACTATCACAAGAAAAATTATAAAATGATAATTTTATTCATAAATAATAGATAGTTTTATTCATAATAGACCTTATTAAAATAATCAAAAAACTAATGTCTATTTTCAATGATCATTTTCAATTTCCTCAATTTTTTTTAGGATCTTCATCAACATCATCTCGACTGATATCTCGGATTCTGCACATAGTACCTTGATTATGTTCATAGGATAAAGCATTAACCTTTCGATTAATATTCTGAGCATACTCCCTATTACCGATTCCAAGTTTAATCAGCTTTTTTTGGATACAGATAACAGTTCTTAGTAGTGTTGCATGTCTATGATGTGTTTCGATAATACTGCGGGAGACTTGTCGAAGATTAATAATATCAATCTTATCATCCAAACTATTTTTAACAAGGAGATGAGTCATATCTTCCTTTTCATTTTATTTATCTTTACATCCAGATTTCTTGAAGGTATTATCAAAATGAATAGCTTCATTAGAAGTCATTCCACTCAAGGCTTTCAGAAGTTTTGTTTGAGATCTGGTTTGAGGATACATCCTGTTACCAAAGGGTTCTCAAATAATATGAGTTCATATATTCGAGAAATATTTAACACATTCCAAACATAGGGGTCAGCCTTAAATAAATAATTCTGACCAGATTTGAAAATATTTTCGCATCTAATTTGTTAGATAATCATAAATATTCTTTAGAAATAATCAACCTTTTAGATCACGTATCTAAAACTACTTTAGATGGGGAAACTTATCATGTTTACACAAGTTGTTTGTAAGACAACTTTTCTACACATGGAGACAGATTTAAACATCTTCAGGTAGATTGTGTAAACTCTTTATGTTTAATAAGACATTATTGACAGGATACATATATCCCAAATGTGTGTGATTCCTTACATCGGTAGATTGGGAATTATAAGGATGCACAATCCAACGTAATTTAAGCATTGGGGTGAGGATCTTCCTCACCAAATACCTTTTGAGGAATTTATTCCTTCTTACTTTTAAGGACATTATCATGTTCCCTTGTGTGGGTTTTGAATCCATCCGCTTCATTAGGAATATTGCTAGATGTTATATCCTTGATTACACCTTGTGCCAGGATGGTATGTTCTTTGAACTTTAACCCATGTGGTCTAGATCTGCCATCCGACAAATTTCTGATGTCTTTAGTTCAAGACATTTTATGTGTCCTCTTAAGGTATTCATTCCTTGTTGGAAATGTTTTTTTAACCACTTGTCTAGATATACCTTTCGACATGTCTCTGTAAGAAGATCTTCAATAAGGATCTTATTCCTTATTTGTGAATGCTCCAGCGATAGAGTCGGGATTTTACACTCTGTAGTCTGTTGATGAACTTCATTGCATAGAGATAATTTTTGTTCCAAATAATCTGTCAGATTATTTTGAAGACTGATTGTTTCTCGTTTTCCTTCACAAATTCTTACATTTAATTGAACAATAAATTATAGGAAATCATCTAGACTGTCAATGGTTGTTCACTTTTTTGAATAGTTTTCAACATGTTTGATAAATCTTTCTCACATTTTACGAAATTCAGAACTTGGGAATACTAGTGAATCTAATCTATTTTCGTTAGAAACAGAAGAGTTTTCACTAGAGATTGGAGTCGGATCCAAAACATGTTTGAGTTTCGGATTCATTCTTTTCTTATCAGGAACCTGATTCGCAATCAAGTTATTAGTCATAGAATTTTCTTTAATTTTTGGAAAGACTTATGAGACCAATTTCCATTGACCTTTTCTGATATCTTATTCTCATTATCTTGACATACGTTAACTGATTTCTTCTTAATTTTAGCTTTTCTTTTCTTATTTTGACTCATATCTTATAGGTTGGATCGCACCAAACACGGATTGTTAGATCTTTTCATGTTTGCCTACTCTGATACCAATTGAAAAGACGAGGATACCCAAATATACCTCAATCTAAAACTTTTCCACCTATAAGTCCTTTCTACGAAAGTGATTGTCTATGGACTGAGTCGAGACAATACAACTAATCGGTTCACACTTCGTGTGATCATCTATAGATACGACATCGAGACAATACGACAATAAGATAACTTGCGTGATTGACTATGGATACAAGATCGAGACAATATAACAGCGAAGTATGTTTACTTCATAATAGGTTCGTACTTAACCAAACACAATAGGATTGCTATCAAGTAAATAATAATTAATGTTTGTGTATTTTACTTCTAATTATAATAAAACAATTATAATGGCGGAAACAGAAAAGTAAAGACACCGCAATATTTTGTTAATGAGGAAACCGCAAATGCAGAAAAACCCCAGGACCTAGTTCAGAATTGAATAATCTCATAATTAAGCCGCCATACAAAATCTAAATCAACTTCGTATAGTTGAGACCAAGAAACTAAACCTATAGTTCACCTAGTTCCCTAAGTATCCCTGTGCCTCCAACTTGTAATAAGTCACGCACTTGGAACGATTCCTTTGGTTCGTATTCCAAATAGAAAAGGAAGAACAAATTTGTTCTGTAACAACTATTTTCAAACAACGTGATATAAGTTTGACAAAAGGCTCTTCCGTTTATCCCAATAAACTCCTTTTTCAGGTTCTTAGATCTATCATTAAACAACTACCAAAGTAATTGTCTAGATTATGCAATCAATACTTTGAATCACAAAAAATTGTATTGATGCCGATCTACTCAATTAATCAATCAAAGTTATCACAAAGATAAACTGATTATAATTGGATCCCCAGCCGATCAAGTTTTGTGCACACCAAAGATTATGAACTCAAATAAGAAATCTTCTTTGTCTTCAAATCTTCTTAAATCTTCAATAAACACCTGCACATAAAAAACTTGAATCTCTTGTGATCAATCACACACAGAACGGAGTCTGTTAACAATGGATTATCACAAGACGTCTTTAGATCTACAAACAGTTCTTAAGATCCCCGTCGATACTTCGATCTAGTTTGAGTGAATCTTATATGAGAAGAGAAGATTCTCAAGCATAAATAAACTAGGCGCAATCAAAATTCAACAACCGTTAGGCAATCAAATCAATTGAAAACTAATAATAAACCGCAATTTTCTAGTTTCCCACCAATGGTACTCGTAGCGCTTCCCAATCCCAAAGAAGTCTTTAAAACGAGCTGTCGTAAGAGATTTCGGATAATTAGGGTGCTTTCCACTCCGAATAGACGACTCCACCATTAACAACACAACTAGGTAGTTTTACTGGCTATGAGGATTAGTTTTCTTTAAATAAAAACTTCAATATTTATAGACTAAGGAAGTTTGGACACCAAGGAATCTCCAAAACCGAATATTCTCAAAGATATGCAATAAAGTCCAAATTAGTTTTCATAATTCCTGGAAATGCTCTGTCCAAAAATTGACCGGAATCTCAGTAGAAATTCTCCAATTAGTAAATGCACATTACTATATTTTCTAAAGATATGCATTTAATTGTGGAAATTAAAAGTATATAAAAACTAAAAACCTTAATTAAAGGATTCTCAATTTATTTCGATTCGGGATTCTCCTTTAGCTATTAAGGAATATCTTTGAACAATAAAAGGTAAGAGTTATTGCACATGTTCAAAGTATGTCAACATCTTTACTTTGTAAATCCTTTTCCATATTTACAATCTTGGAACCGATTTTCCACACTTCCAAACAAGTTTAGAACTGGTTCATCTGACTTCCAAGAACTATGTGATTGATTATCCTATCAAATCACCAATCATGGGTTTCACGGTTCTACCAAAACAAGTTTCGGTTCTATCTCCATGTGGGTACCAAGATTAGTCACGTTAGTTACCAAAAGTTGGTTGACTAGGTACTAGGATCGGTTGCCACATATTTATGGTATAAACTTGTATTCGGTTGCACAAGTCAAAGGATGGGTTCCCAAATTACTAAAAACTCGTTGCACCTCTTACAAGGATCGATTCCCTCTTGTGATCGGTTTCATCTCTTACTAGGATCGGTTTCCCAATGTCTAGAGTTGGTCATACTAATTACAATAAATCGATCATACCATCTTAGGCGATTACTTAAGATCGGTTTCACTAATAAAAGTCATACCAATACAAAAGTTAGGCATTGTGAATTATTTTACCAAGATACATAAACAAGTTATGAGTTGTTATACTAAACACACATATTAGCCTAGCGATTTCCCTTTCGATTCAAAAAACAAGTTTATGAATGTATTTCCTTTAAACGAATGTAAAACATTGTTTCCTAGGACGAAATATTCACCCCATACCCATAGGACGAAATATTCACCTCATACCCATACATAATCACAATAGCATTCATACGATTATGTCGATGTCTTATATACGAAGTTCAAACGATAGACGTTATACTTCATATTGTATGTCACGACCTAATCTAAACACTTGCTTAGCTAATAGGATTACATCCTAATTGAAGCATCAAAACTAGATTACCGATCTTAAGGATCATAAATACAAAATGTTCTAATAACTAAACCCAAACTCTCTGATATTATATAAATGAAAGTCTTCCGAGTTCTAAGAATATATTAATGTGTTGTTCACAGAATAAGAAATAGTACATGTAGTAAATGATACACAACAACACTAGATTTGATAAATCTCTAAGCTACGAAATGGATATCTTCGAGCACTCAATTTCTTCTGATTACTGAAACTGAAGTGGGAACAAGTGAGCACATCATCCCAAAAGGGTGCTCAATGGAAAACATGTAACTCTCAAGTAATCACTAATACATGCTTCGCAAATTCTAAAGAATATAAATTGATAGGAATAAGAAGAAACTAATTAATCATACGGCAATTTACGCATCATGAAGAAAGTGTCTCCCTAACCTCTCCAAACTCATTGGAGAAGACTACGCGAGAGCTACCCTAATCAATAATAATAAAATCGTCCACACAGAGTGCCCATACAAACCATGATTTAGAATATCACTATCAAGATTAGAAAGTTAAACAAACAAGTATAATATGCATACAAGTGATTTTCCCAATTTAATATAATAAATAATATCAAAACGGAGGGATGTCGTCATACTAATAATATACAACTTGGGGGATGCCAGCCTACTAATAATATACAACCGGGGGATGCCGGCTTACTAAATAAATTTAATATAAAATATAATATTCAATCGGGGGGATGCCGACCTACTAAATAATATACAACTGGGGGGATGCCAGCCTACTATATAATATTCAACCATGGGAATGCTGACCTACTTGACTTAGCCAGAAGCTATGAGGAAACCACAGACACTCCTAGCATGGAAAATCATATAAAACATATAATACAAACACATTCATAGCAATTATCATGTTCACAAATAAATAATTACACAAATAGGCTCACAAATAAGAAATACACATCATGCTCGCAGATTGAAAGTAAACTTAATGATTACAAGAAGTTTACATAGTTCCCACTTGAATTGATGACAAGCCATGCCTACCTCGAGATCCATAATCCACTAGTTCATCTTTTGCATCGATCGTTGTTATAAAGACTAACTGTTAATCACACAAGCACCCCAAGAGTTCAGACAAAGGCTCATACAAGGTTCATAATAAGTCTATCTAATGGTTTTAAACTCATTTAAGATAACTCATTCTCTATCCTTAGCATAACTAAAAGTTTACTAATCCGATTAGATTGATTCTATAGTCTATTAGAGAAGTCTTAAGAAGATCTACAACTTTGAAAAAGGAACCAAAGGCTAATTCGGACCATAAAGTCCAAATAATGTTCAGTGGAAAACTGGTTCTAAGTCCAAGCCTAGTAACCCGGCCCGTTAAGCTAAGATCCTGTAGGACCAGAATATCGCTACATCTATTCTCTGCGAGATTAACAACACTTTTCAGCGAGCATCACCGCAAGATCTTCGACTACACTTCACGAGTGTTACAAAAGCCTTCAAAAGAGTGACGTAATAACTAACGATTGAAGATGAAAAACGACACTTTATTATTTTGTTCTCGATATTCTGGGAATAATAACTTAGATAAGAAACAGAGGCAACAATATTGTTATTAAGAAATAGGATGTGTTTCTTACCACCTTATCATTCGCAGAACTTCTCTTCTTCTTCTCAATCGGTCTTTTGCGAGCATTAGGGTTTTGACCTGAGGATTGGGTGTTAGGGATAGTTCCACTGAAGATAAGACATAATACGGGAGTTATGAAGGATCAAATAGAGAAGATCGAAGAATATGAGTAAAAATTGAATCAAATAAAATCAAAAAACATACCTTGATGATTCCATTAGAACAGTAGCAGGAGAATATGAAGAAGAAGAAAAGTTGCAGACGGAAGATAAAATAAACAGATGAAGAAGATAGAGAAGTAGAAGAAGAAAATTGGTTTTGAAGTTTAACTCTACCTTTTATAGGCAAAAAGGAATAACCTGTTGAGTAAAGAGGTGTCAGTAAAAAGATGAATTTACAACACGTGTAGGCGGTTAAAGCTAAATTAACGTAGAAATGTCGAGAACAAAATATGGAAAGAAGAGAAGCTGCGAGCACTTTAAAGAATTCAAGATTCTCATATCTTCTCTTCTTCGCAGAAAAGACATGAGAAGAGGCAAGATGTAGGACCAGAATATCGCTACATCTATTCTCTGCGAGATTAACAACACTTTTCAGCGAGCATCACCGCAAGATCTTCGACTACACTTCACGAGTGTCACAAAAGCCTTCAAAAGAGTGACGTAATAACTGACGATTGAAGAAAACTTGAGAAAAGTATGTTTATCCTGCGATGGTTACAAAACTTGCGAGATTTAACATTTTACCTATCGCGGTACAATCGCAGAATCAACCCGAAATAAGAGGAAAACTTAGCTGTTATCTACTATGTAACTACCCCATAAATATAGACCTAATGTGTCCAGAAAAGGATGATGTATTTTTTGAGAGTTAAGAAAGTCTTGAGGAGAGAGAAACTTCAAGAGAATTGTTGTAATCTTGAATTCTTCCATTTCTGTAAATATTTCTGAGAACAAAATAATAAAGTGTCGTTTTTCATCTTCAATTGTGAGTTGATTATAGCAAGATCTTAACAAGGGTGTAGTGTGGGAAATCCTGCAACTACAGATCCAATCCATCTGAGTCAAACAGGTCAATTAATGGTTAGATTCAACTGGTCAGAGTCAAGAGTCAAAGGTCAAGTCAAAGGGTTAACTCGGTCAAGATCCATTGAGTCAAGTATGGTCTTGTCTGGTTGATGAGTCAACTCAGTTAGATGGTCTGAGTCAGGTAAGTCAGCTAGACTGACTGGGATAACTAACATGCATAACACATAAGGCCTGAGCTATAAGCTCATTCCACAAACTAATGCACAAACACAAGATACAATCAAAACACAAATGCAAACGCATGATCTTTATCGACTTTATTCCATTCATTTGATCATCATACAAGATAATCCCTCTACAACATAATCCATCAGTTGTGGCCAAGATATAAACTACTTCAACTGACCTCAGTTTAACACTATTAATCCTATCACCTCACTATCAGAACTAAACTCTACATCTCAACCACACTCTCCAAAGCAACACCACTACTTCATAACACTTCATCTATATTCCCATCATCCTTAATTCATCTCAGTTCAAGTATTCTACCTACACCAGGTCTGTTATATTTAACAACAACTCAACAATATACCACAACAACACATATTATTTTTCTCATACTCAATCTCAATTCAACACCAAATACCCATAAGTTCGGCTCAACCAATACTCAAACATACTTCTCATCAACATTAGTTCAAATCAATTAATTCAGTTCTACCCATACCTTCACAATTGCAGTTAAACAATGAACTTCCTCCACCAGTTCTATTAGCTTCAATTATAACTCCAACACCCCTTCACATGTATTTCCTCCAGTTAAAACTATCTCAGCTGAGATCATTCTCAAGTACATATATCAGCACCACTACATCCAGCAGCTCAAATTCCAGGTAATTACCACCACCAAATCACGTACTCAATAACCAAACACCACCTGCAATCCCAACTTCAAACATCTCTATCAAATTCATTTCAATTTTTAATTTCTATTATCTCAAACTCAAACCCTAACATCATACACATAATCCTTCTTCTCAGCAAAACCATAAATTAATAATTCAATTTTAATCATCATCATATTCATCCTAATCACCACTCGAACCGAACTCCAATTCAATCCTCTGAGAAACCCTAACTCTAATTCGATTAACTGAGAAACTGAAATTAAACCCTATAGAACGATCTAAACTTCAATAAAACATAAACCCATCTATAATCTATCCAATTACATCAAATTCATAAATCAAATTCAATCAAATCGAAATCCTAAATTTGATTTACCTTTTCTGTAAAGTATGAATCAACCACATGAATTAACACCACCACTACCAGCCAATGTTTAATCTTCTCAAACCTAATTCGATCTCAAAATCACTAACCAAACTCTCGATTCCACCAGCAACTCATAACAGAAAGAAAGAAGAAGAAGAAAGAGAAGAAAATAAGAAAAATGAATTCTTCTCGGTAGCACTTGGGATAAGGTCGACCAAAATCACTGAGATACCCAGCGTTATGGATAAGGGAAACCACAAGGATAAGATCCGAAATTATGATTTTTTATCCGGTATCTGAATGACACGTTCGAGCAGTATTTTTTTGGCTAACTTTTCGAGATCTATCTGACTATACTAATTTCGTTTATAAATTATTGTTAGATTAATTTTTTAATAATTGAAATTTATATAAACTAATCGAGTTATTAGCGGATAAACGTCTCTTAATTGGTCTAATAGCATTGATGAGATTGAGTGTCGTTACATTGTAATTCCTTAGTACTATGACTAACTAGAGTATAATCATTCACAGCTTCGCAGTTATGTTTTCAATATGCATGACTGGAAAGATACGTTAGGAATGAAATAGTTCAAGTCAAATAGTACTAACCTCAAGTGGAAGGATGATGTCGTCGTTGTAGTTCTTTACTTATTCACATTCTTCAAAGTCTTCACGTAATACTTGTAAGTATCATATCTGAGTAACTTTCTAGCTAACCTATACGAAGTTAACTCTAGTAAATAATCAAGCGACTCTTTAAATGAGTTTTGATTCACTAAAATATGACAACCAAACTTGACATACCAACGCTTGGTGGGTTCAACCGAGTTATGCTCTAACATAGGTAAATATAGTTTATATATATATATATATATTAACGGATATTAGTACATTAGCATACCCCATAGTGATTGAACCCATTGGTACATTAGTACACCTCATAGAGATTGACCATGCTCTTACAAGAATTTTAAATCCTAACCAATAATTGGAAGGCTCAAGAAATACTAATCACAACACCAATTATGAAAATATGGGATATGATTTTGTCAGAGAAAAACGAAGAAAAATAGCTCTTTTGATCTGAAACTTCAACAGGACACACTAGACGTTGAAATAAGAGATAGCAAGCGACATAATATGAAAAACACCCTATGCAATAACTTTTGCATAATCCTGGAAACTTGATTGTTCATTGCTTCTGGACAAACACTATGCAAACTAAAAATTAGCTTACAATAGTTCCTCAAAACACACTGAAGATGGAGACTTGTCCCCACAAATCAAATAGCTGCTCGAATCTAGTCTTATAGACTAGATCCGAGAAGATTTTTTTTTTCCTGAAACTGGGTTTTTTTTTAAACAAAAAATGGAAAGAGAGAGTGGAGAGAGGATATAGGCTTATCAAGTCAACTTCATGCCACATACAGCTTACCCTGATCTGCTGCTCTCATAACCATGAAGGAATTGTGCTTTCTTAAAAACATAGTGGTTTATGATGGTGCACATCCAAATGCAGAATAATTGAAGAAGAAAATTAATCAGTTTACAAAAGAATGTGAAATTAGGATGAAGGGATGTATGTGGAATACTGTGGAAGACTTACAGATCCTTAAACTTTTTGGCATGAAGTGCAGAAGTGTGAAGAATTATAAAATTTAGGAATGCTTCTTCTCTTTACCCACAAGAAATCAAATTCATTTATGTTGTGACGGGGCTGCAAGAATGTATAACGTGTTATGCAACCAACAATGTTCCATTTTTTTTTCAACCGGCTCTCCCCATCGTGACAGCGGTGTTCTAGTTAGTTATATATTCAGTCTCAGGGGTGGTCGTTTTGAAGATAAGACTCCATCTAGTTTTCCATATGAGCCAATAGTGTCAAGAATAGAATTCCAAAACTTTCTGTTTAAACCCAAATCTTGATTAATAAGTTATAACCTCTCTCCTTTCTCCCATTCTAGTACAGGGCGATTTCTGGCTAGAAAAAACTTTTTCCGGCATTTGTTTTTCTGCTCAAAAAAAACTTCTTTTGGAGTGGATCTAAGCAATATTAGAGTTTATGTTTAGATTTAGGGTTCTATTTATTGTTTTCTTAGGATTAGAAGTTAGGGTTTGCAATTTTCTTTGATTTTGCCGTTTTCCGGTGAGATCTTCTTCCTTCCTTCCAGCAATTTGACTGCACCTTCATGGCGTTTCTATCTACATTTTTCAAAACGTTCTTTTCTAGCTTTAATAGCTATTCTACTTTGGTTACTTTATGGTTTAAGTTCTCCAACATCAAGCTTCGGTCACCAGAATATGAAGCTAAAAAGCTCATGTTTTAATGGAGTATCTCTTTTTAAAGAAGACATCTTATCAAATGGCCGGCCTATGTCGAGAAGACCATTCTCTACTGATTTCATCAGTTCTTCCATACATGTAATAAGTCTATTTCCGATGTTTCTTCTCTTCCCCTTGTCGAAACACTCGGCCTTGTACATTTTACAATATGTTCATCATGTTCTCCAATGGTGTATTATGTTCTTAACCACCCTGTAATCACGGTTTGCTATTAATGAATGAATCTTTTAAAAAAAAAAAAAAAAAAAAGAAAAAAAAACTTTCAGTTTAACGCATCTCCTCCTCCGATTCTCAAACGTCGTGTCAACACGAAAGTCCCTGATAGTTGTAATAAAAAGTTCCGACACGCATTCGTGGTCAGTTGTACATTTTATTCGTTAGATCGACATATCCCTGCGATCATGCAGGTCTTTATCAATACACCTGTCCCCAAATGCTCCTAATAAAAAAAGTCACCCACGCATCCATAGCTACGAGCAATATCTCTATACATACTTGATCAAAAGATTTCAGTAGTAGTTTAGGAGAAAGCTGGAGAGAAATCATCAAAATATCATGGGTGTTATGGAGTATTTCTCGTTTCTTGTTGTTATGGTTTTATCCATGACTCATTCACAAGCCTGGTGTGGTGAAACGGTTCCATACAAAATGAGTATGGAAAAGATGACAAAGTTACATTTCTACTTCCACGATAACATCACCGGCGACTATCCAACCTCTTTCAAGATTGCCGAAGCACCAGGAATATCGAACTCTTCATCAACGCTATTCGGTGAACTTTACATAATCGATAGTCCATTAACCGTAGGACCTGATCCAAATTCTAGACTCGTCGGTCGAGCTCAAGGTTTATATGGGTTTTCCGATAGGAACGTATTTTCTCTTACCATGGGAATAAGTCTTGTTTTTACAGGGAGCAAGAAGTTCAATGGTTCTACCATCAGCATGTTCACTCGGAATCCGATCGCTGACACTGACCGTGAATTTGTGATTATCGGCGGAACCGGATACTTTCAGTTTGCTCGGGGGTTTGTAACTGCAAAGACATATTCATCTACTATTAAAAATGCTATTGTCGAATATAATTGTACCATTGTTCACTATTAATTCGAATGTTGCTAAATTAAGGTCAATTCCCTCATTATACTCAGTCGCACCATTTTTTTTCTCAATTCATTGGGTCTGACTTTTTCCACCAGCTATATATTTAACTTCTTTTGATCAATCAAGAAATTTGAGACGGGGAGAAAAAAAAGAAAGAAAAAAAACTAGAAAAAAGTCATCAAATGGGTGTTTCTCATTTCTTGTTGTTGTTATGGTTTTATCCATGCCACAATCACAGGCTGATCAGCGTGTAAATTGGTGGAGTGAAACCGTTCCATACGAAATGGGTATGGAGAAGATGACAAGGTTACATTTTTACCTCCACGAAAACATCACCGGCGACTATCCAACTGCTTTTAAGATTGCACCGGGAGCTAACATTTCTGCAACAAGGTTCGGGGAATTGTACATGATGGATAACCCATTAACCGAAGGACCAGACCCAAATTCAAGACTTGTCGGTCGAGCACAAGGTTTATATGGATCTTCTGAAATGAATGAATTATCTTTGATTATGGGTGTAAGTCTTGTTTTCACGGGTAACAATACCGATCACTCATAAACAACGGGAATTTGCAATTGTTGGCGGAACCGGATATTTTCGACATGCCCATGGGTTTATAAGTGCTAAGACCTACCAGGCTAGTGGTAAAAATGCCATTGTCGAGTACGATTGTACTATTGTTCACTATTATTCAGCTTTGAATAATATCAGTGTTATAAAAGTTTGAAGATGCAGAAACAGAAAGTAAGCCACAAGGGAGAGGTTTATGGAAAGGAATACAGAAACGGAAAGTAATAATTGAAGAAATGTCAGATTTGCAAATCAACAAAGGGGACGCAGTCTTATTCTGGTGGGATAAATGGTTAGGCAGTAAAGCTTTGAAGCATCGATTCCCTAATATTTTCAAAATCTCCTCTCAAAAGAATGCCTCTATCAAAGATGTGATTGCAAATAGTGCTTGGAATTTGAAATTTAGAAGAAATCTAAATCAACAGGAAGTGCCTGAAATGATAGCCTTGTTTGCAGATATTGGAATTCCTCCACAACTAGATGATAATGCAGAAGATGAAATTCTCTGTAATGTGGCAGGTGGTTTTAAGGTAAAAACTTGCTACAACAGACTCATGCAACAACCTGCTGCAGACCGCCAATCATTCCAAAGAAATTGTATTTGGATCCAATTTGTGCCACCAAAAGTCGAGATGCTCATGTGGTTTTGCGGCCCAAATGCTATAGCCACTTCGGACAATCTTCTTACAAGGAGATGCTCTCTTCCTTCCACCATCTGTTCATTATGTAACATGCATCAGGAAACTGTGCAACATCTTCTGTTACATTGTGAGTTTACTCATACAATATGGAACTACTGCATTTGGGGTTACAATGTCAGATGGGCGCAGGCATGTATTATTTCTGGCCAATTGGAAGCTTGGAAGCTTAGAAGAGGAAGGCACAGAGGAAGAAAAATTTGGCCCTTAATTCCTTTTGCCATTGTTTGGGCTATTTGGACTGAGAGGAACAAGAGAGTCATGGCTCATAAGCATCCAAAAAGCTCAGCAGAAATCATCAATGAAGTCAAGTTGTTAATTTACATTTGGGGTTCAAACCAAAATTGGTTTGGACATTATGTTTTTAGAGACTTTGTTTCTCATTGAAAGGTAATGATAGATAGAATGTAATAGGTCAAATTGACACCAAAATGGGGCACTTTGCCTTGTTACTTTTTTTCTTTATATATTTTATTAACCTTTCTCCTCAAAAAAAAAAAAAAAAAAAAAGTTTGAAGATGCCAGAAAATGGGCTCCTTCCTAGTTAATTGCACACGTTCAGACGTGTTAAATTGTCGTGGCATGCAGATGTGGATTTCTAGTGTCACACGACACTTCGTTGGAAAAGAGAACTACTACATAAACTGGTTCCCATGTGACTGATTTTTTTTTTTTTTTTTACAATAAAATTCTTCTTTGTTGTTTTCTCTATCTCTCTCCTCTACCCTTCTTGTTCACTTTAGCTTCAAACAAGCAATCCAATTGTTGATGGCTCATAAAGTTAATTAATTTGGTGCATAAGGGCAATAATGTATCAATTCAATATAATTTTTTGTTGAGCCAGTTGGATGGCAAAACAGATTTTTGTACTACGGAATAGAATAGAAGTGGACGGTTGATCATCAAGCGCCAGAACTAGGGACACCTACTCGCATGTGATGCGTAGCTCAAACTCGGCGTTGAAATAAAAAAAGCGGATGTTTGAAACATAAACACGGCGTTCATGCTTCGCACGCTGGCGTTTGAAGCAAAAACGCCAACGGATATATTTTTGAAAATTCAAAATTCACCTTTTTACATCTATGAATAACCATCATCTTCAAACAATTCACTCACACCAAAATTCACTTCTCTTGAATTTTCTCTTCTAAATCTATTTCAATTTTTTTTGTTTATTGTTGGTGAAATAGCTGAAAAGGCGATCACACTTTTTTGCGATGCAAAACTTGAAGCTGTTGTTTCTAAGATATATGGGAGTTTTAAAAAGATTGAAATTTGTAAGAGGGAAGTGCAAGTTTTTGAAGTTTCTCCAAGAAAATGTTTCGCTAAAAGGCAAAAAATAGCACCAGTTTTGAAAGTCAAATACAAAAAATTCAAAAACAAAGGCGAAACTATCAAAGAGCGTTGATTGAAAGATACGTGAAATGAAGTTAAACAAGAGGCCAAAGCTTGTACTTGATTTTTATTGAAGTTGTTTAGTACTTTTTATTATTGTCTAAGTTTATATCTTATAAAAGAATTGGCAGTAATATCAATGAATAAAAATATTTAGATTTTAAAATAGATTTCCACTTCAGATTAAGCAATATTTATTACAATTTAAACTTGCAAACTACATCAAACTACATTTTAATAAACCACAACAATAACATCAAACTACATCAAATCCAGCGATATTATCTCTGTAAAGTTCATATCATTCAAAATGCTTAAACTCTCTTCCGGTTTCTTTAGTAAACTTGGTCTAAGCGATAGTTTCCTGTAAAATAGATAAACAACAAGTTAAGATATATATGATGTTGTTGATCAGTGAGGACAAAGGTAAGATACTCACCAGTTCTTCGTTGGATAATCCATAATTGCTACGGTTAACCATGCACAAAACTTATGTATAATGTTTAACTTCCTTAGTGATGAATGCAATTCTTAATTCTAGTTTCTTACTGTTTCTAATGGTTTTGTTCCGCGATGCTACAAAATATCCCAATACTCTTTCCCGGAAATAATCACTTTTCATTGGTCTCATCATACGATGTAACCAACATCGAACAAGAGTATCACCTTCTTCCACTGTAAAGACCGGGAGAGGCATTCGAGTGCAGTATAGATGTGCTTGAGATGGACCATCCTTTAGAATTCTAAAACACGCTTCGTAACGAAAAGGTTTACGGTGAGATTCCTCCCAATTATCAAGAGCTGCTTGGATCACTTCATCTTCAGTTACACTAATGAACTTTTCTCCATCAATTTCCATTACCAGAGCAAGAAATGGCTGAAATGCAATAAAATAGATCTCGGTTTCCCGGGTTTCCCATCAGTGAGGCGAACATTGTAAAAACGTTCTCCCAAAAAGAACCGTCTTGAAAGCCCATGCCAACGATTAAGCTGTGAAAAAAAAATGCTTTGCATATAGTTATATCCTCTTTTTTAGTAAACTTGGGACCATGATTTCTAACAGACATTTCTGCAGAGTGAGAGAGATTAAGAGTTTTAGAAAGAAAGAAGATGTGAATTTGGAGATGGGAAGAATGAAATTAATAGAGCGAGAAAGAAAATCGAGCCGTTGGAAATTTAACCGTTGGGGGTTGTAGTAAAACCGCGCGGCTTTACTAAAACCACCCATTTGAATTACCAACGCCTATTTTTTTGTTATAAATAAAACACTAGTTTTTATTCTCAATCAAACCAACATATTTCTTTTATAAGCCAACAACTTCCACAATATATTCTAAAGGAAAAGCGAACCAAATATTATGTGTTGAAGCAAAAGAGGTTTGTCCATTATGTTTCATGGATAACCACAGTCTTATGCAATTCCCTTGGATGTATTCAAAGTGTTCATAGGAAGGTTTTCCACGCATCATAATAGTGATTGAATCATTATCGGAAAATCTCAGGTATTTGCAATGTCAAGATCACAGCTGTCCAGAGGAACCACATATGCTAGATGATGCTATGAAGATTAAAGAAGAAGAAGAAAATATTGCAACACTCTGCAAAAACTTTAAATTAAAGCCAAATTAAAGAAGAATTTATTACACTGCAAACATTGTGGATATGAAGATCACAACTACAAACATTGTCCACAGAGAATCGGTGGATGCTCAAACCCCGGTTGCAAGACTTTTATGTATTATTGCACTTCTTCTGAAGAAGACACATATGGAAGGCATTTCTGGAAATATCTTAGGTGTTTTTTGGTGTAGTGGGCTGATTGAAGTTGAAGGACAAATCGATTCACTGTGGTATTATGTTATTTAGTTTGCTGTTTATTTTGTATTGTTACGATTATTTAAAACCAAACATGTGGATGTCTTCACATTTGCACCATCAATATCATAACTAATTTAAATTTTTCTTAGATTAAACATTGCACCATCAATGTCATAATTAAAAACATACTGCATTGAACAACCACATCATACATGAGAATAAAATAAATACATTAGATTAAAACAACTACTACATAGGCGTCAATTTTCGTCGGGTGGTGGAATTCCTAGGTCAATGTGGGGATTGTATCTATTGAGCACCCTAAGAATGTAAAAACAAGCTTGGAAGTCGAAAGGACGTCCGCCGTGAGATACTGCCCAC
The DNA here is from genome assembly GCA_023529315.1 of Papaver bracteatum. Classification (NCBI taxonomy): domain Eukaryota; kingdom Viridiplantae; phylum Streptophyta; class Magnoliopsida; order Ranunculales; family Papaveraceae; genus Papaver; species Papaver bracteatum. Next base: position 62,988 of record JAJJWX010003464.1, on the reverse strand, counting down.
ATCGCTAGTGTTTTGGGTTCCACTTCATGTACATCTTAACCGTCAAGTTTATTTTTGTGATTCTCCACTAGTACAGCGGCGAATTCCAATACATGACTACTAATTCAACTAAAATGATGCGACAATACGTGAGAATCACTCCCATTAATGTTCCACGTTTCAGCGGCAAACATTCTATAAACTTTCTCCCAGAAACACAATGTCGATTCGGCTATATTCCTAGCGACACATCTTGTGCGTGAAAAACAAAGCTCTACAAATAGCTAAATTCTCTTGTTGAGTGAATCTATTTGTAGATGATTTGAGAGTGAAGAATATGTAAAATGTGTGAATTTAAAGTTGAAATGAGGAGTATTTATAGAACTCAAAATTATAGCCGTTGGATCACAAGATTTTTCAGCCGTCCAGATTTAGCCGTTGGAGGTTTTGGGAAAAACATGGCGCTTTAACCAGAGACGCTGGCATGTGACGGAATAACATGCGACTTTGTGAGAAATGCTAGCGCTTTTGGCTCACACGCCAGCGAGTGAGCCATGATCGCCCGACATTCCTTAAAGAACGCACCTTTTTTTTCCATCTCACTCACTCACTCAACCAACCAACAAATTTATTTGTTTGTTCATCCTAATTTAATGTTTGTTGAGTCCATGGTGGGATCAAAATGAACAAATCTTTGATTTGTTGAGTCCATAAGAACTGCTATAAGGATTTGAGAATTAAAACTTGATAATAGGTTTCGGTTTCAAAGATGTTTTTTTTTTTTTTTTATAGTCACAAGAATAAAAAGAACACCAACAAATCGACATTAGACTCTTGATAATATGTTTCGGTTTCAAAGATGTTGTTATAGTTTTTTTAAAGTCACAAGAATATAAAGGACACCAATAGATCGATATTAGACTCTATTATCTTTTGCGGCAGCGGTAAGAATTTAGTTCACAAACATGATGATGGGTTCTTCTTAAAATCAATGATTACCCATTGATAAGTTCACTTCAATTTAACCCCCAATTCCAAAAAAAAGATACTTTTTTAAAGTAACCATCTTGATTTTACTTTGTTTTTTATTTTCTTATTTGGGATTATTAATGTTATTCTTAAAGAACGCGCAATTGGGGGATACTTTTATTAATTGGGGGATATGAATTACTTCCCCCAACCAGGGTTGGATGATAAGGGGTAACTTTTGATTATGAAAATACCAAAATACCCTTTGCCTAATTACAAACCTTTATGAAAAGACTGTTATGCCCTTTCCCCTAAACCAATTAAATCTAAAAACCAAATAAGTTTATCCCCCAATTCCATTTGAGTGCCGGCACAATTAGTGTTTTGAAAGAAAAAAATTCTTCATCTTCTTCATTGTTCTTTGAGAAGGTTAGTGATTGCTGAAGAAGAAGAAGAAGAAGAAGAAGAAGAAGAAGAAGAAGAAGACGAAGAACTCGAAGAATCAACCACTCAACCACTCACAGTCATGGCTTCTTTGAGAAGGTTAGTGATTTTGAACTCATTTATGATTGTTTTAATCGATTTATAGCAATGGGTTTAGTTTAGAATCGCCAAATATATCTGAAATAGTCGAGTTACACAGAGTACCGGCATTCTATTTGCGATGAATACCACGCCGGTTTTAAATTCTGGCATGCTCGATATAAATCTTTCCATGTCGGTAGTCAAGTGAAAAAAAAATCAATTTTCTGGATACTTTCCATCATGTGCCGGCATAGAAATTTAGGATGAAGACCACGACCATGGTTATTTAGTATGAAGACCACGCCGGAAGTGATGAAGAACATGTCGGAAATGATGAAGACCACGCTGGAAGTGATGAAGACCACGCCGGAAGTGATGAAGAATATGTCGGAAATGATGAAGACCATGCCGGAAGTAATGAAATTCAATGCCAGTACTGAGTTTCGGCATGCTCGATATAAATCTTTCCATGCCGGTAGTCAAATGAAAAAAAAAATCAAGTTTGTGGATACTTTTCATCATGTTCCGGCATAAAAATTTAAGCAAAAACCATGCCGGAACTACTTCCGACATGCTCGAAAATCAGATAACTGTGCCGGAAGTAGATTGGTAAAACCAGAAAAAATAGGTTTTGAAGATCAAAACCTGAAAAATTCCCCCCCGGATAGTGGCAAACAATTTATGAACAATTTTTGCATGGTTTTTTGGTTGAATACCATGCCGGCACCGACCTTTTTCACCTGCAACAATGGTGGATTCAAAGAAAAAAAATCAAATTTTCAACCTCTTAGTAGCAATTCTCTCATCACAATCATCTTCTATTTAAAAAAAAAAAAATTCCACTCAATTTTTTTTTTCCCTCCTTCTACTCTCAACTAACCCACACATATTCAAATAAAAATAAATACACACTAATTTATCCCCCAAATACTTAACATTTTACTAATTATAATTAATCACTAATCCTAATTAGTGGGGGCTAGATTAGAAATTAAAAAAATAATTATATAGGGGGTCACCCAGAATTGCTATTGGGACACCATTTTTGTCCTGTAGCTATATCCCCCAATTAATAAAAGTATCCCCCAATTGCGCGTTCTTCTTAAACCCTAACACGAAGTCTCTTAATTTATAGCCATTTTGATTAAATTAACTAGGAAATAGAAATTTAGAATTGTTATAATTTTACTCATGGTGGATTTGTTTACAAAATTCACAATTTCCCATAGGATTACAAATTCTAGGATTCATGTAAATTCCTCGTGTATTTTCTAACTCAGTTAAAATTCCTAGGATTTGTTGAATTCTCTTGTTTTGAATTCCATATATTGTTTGGCATTACCATAAGAATATTAAAATTGTATATATATGAGATTTAGAGTTAAAAAAATGGGTCCATAAATCCCTAACATGTTTCCCAACAAATCTTAGGGGGAAGGGTCGGACTTCATATGGAGGATTTGCTGGAAAAGTGATACCCATAGAAAACGTGATTCCAGGAATTTGGCAACCAAACATACCAAGGGAAAGATATTTCCATCAAATCCCCTGAACTCATAAATCCCACCTTTAAAATTTTACATCCAAACCCACCTTCAAGGAACTCAGCTGATAATAAAGATAAAGATGAAGTAATAGAAAAATAAGATGAAGATTGGAAAAGATGAGGAACTGATGAACCATCCCCTCATCAGGGGAAAATGTTAGATTATTTGGTGGAAAAGAAGCAATTTGATTTCCACCACTTCAGGAAAAAAACATATGATTCTATAAAATCAAACCCATCTTCTTCTTCATATGTTAGGCCTTCATTTGGCTCATCTCTCCGACTCACTGTTTCTCTGTACTCTATGAGAGAAAACCTCTTTTTTGAAAACCCAATTCTCCTTTGTCTACTCAATCTTAAATTTTCAAGAAATTTATGTCACTCGTGTAATCACACCATCGGATATTCCCATTATGAAATAATCGATAGTTGGATACGGTGATAAAGCATGCATTTGTTTTTAGCTATTATCAAGTTACTTCTTATACTTGAGTCATCCATTGGATCTCATCATAGAAAACCTTATCAATCCGTTCTAAAATCATTATCATAACATTTTTTAATAGTGATCAAGTTTCTGGAATCTGGGTTTTTTCAGTTGGAAGATGAAGTTACGTTTTTTTGAAAAAGTTCGTATCTTGATCCATGATATTGATTTAGGAGTTCTTTAGGTACACAGAGGAATAAATAACTTGATTTTCTCTCTCCTAGAACTGACGTGTATCCGCTTCAGTTTTAGTTTACAAATTACCAGCAGATGCGTAGCGATCAAGATATGGGAAGACGGAGAGTACTACTCCTAATATTGTTTTTTATTAGTAAAGATAATAAACAATAAAAAAACAACTTCAAACTAGTTTCTGGGGTGACTAAGGACTATAAATATCATACATAATCCAATTTGAACATGATGAAACCAGTTTCCACCCAATCTAAAACATGATGAAACTTGTTTCATCTTAGTTTAAACATGGGTGATACCAAGTTCAACCCAATGTAAAACTAGATAAAACCTGTTTCATCTTAGTTTCAACATGAGTGAACCAAATTCAACCCAATCTAACATAGAATAGAATCAGTTTCTTTCTAGATTAAACATAGGTGAAACCGAATTAAACCCAATGTAAAATTAGATGAAACCTTTTTCATCCTAGTTTAAACATCGGTGAAACCAAATGAAACCCAATGTTGAATTAGATGAAATTGGTTTCATCTTAGTTCAAACATTGATGAAAACAAATTTTACCCAATCTAATAAAGGAAGAAACTGGTTTCATCCTAGTTTAAATTTGTATGAAAAAAAATTCAACTCAATTTAAAATGGTATAAAACCAGTTTCATCCTAGTGTAAGCATGAATGAAAGCAAATTCAACTCAACCTAAAACATGATAAAACTGATTTCATCCACGTTTATATGGGACAAGAACTCTTATGCAGAAAAAAAAAACAGACTAAAATTCCATCATCTCATAATCACTTTTTAATCACAATCGAACACCAATTCTAACCTAAATTCCTTTCACATTTTATTATTTATATCAAAAATGACGTAATCAAGGTCTAACTAGGATGATTTCAGGTAATTACATCCAATACTTGTGAAATTGATGAGTTCCGATATTAAAATAAAAAAGTAAATTAAGGCTAGGATACTTACGAGTGCACGTGTTTTGAAATTTATGAAAGAAAAAACCCTAATTCTCTTAGTTTTCATAAATTTCATAAATCATAATTTATTATGTTGGTGGTGGTGTTTGTGTTTGTGAAGAAAAGTAGTGGAGGAGATATTGCTGGTGGTGATTGTCGTATCAAGGATGTTGGTGTTGTTGTTTGTGGTGGTGGAGATGATGGTGATGGTAATGTTTTTCGCGGAGGAAGATAATGGAAGATCTGATGTTTTCGATAGTGTTGGTGGTGGTGGAGTATAGTGAAGAGGATGATCGATTGTCGATCATTGAGAAGGAGGAGATGTCATCGTTGTTGTCTGAGTGATTTCTTTTTGTTTGAAAGAATGTTTCGTTAGAGAAATGAATAAGGGGTTACAATCGTCCATTTTAAAAATATACGATGCTCGTTTATTTCACCAAGACCATAATTTTACTCGTTCACTACGAGCCTACGACCTGAAATTTCAAATCTCTAGGCATTTAACCCATTTTCTCCCTTGTATTATTATGCTACTTCATATATGGGTATGCTTAACAGAAAAAATTTCTAGTTCTTTATAATGAATAATTTTGTTTTTGTTGCCACTTTTCAATAATAAATAAAATCCCCATAGTAGCCAAATCCTCTCTTCATCTTCTGCATATGGACAATAGCATCATTTGATTCAAGTGAATATTTATCCATCACCAAAGCATGGTACGCCAAAACTCGAATTAAAAATAAGTCCTCCGTAAGGGTAGATGCCGAAACATTTTGTACAAAGGTATATAACAAATATAGGCAAGATTTTGGGAATCCGAATTATTTAGCTATCCAACATCGGATTTTGAACGCTAGCCACTTTAGCTTGTCCGTTGAACAATTTGTAAGTAATTTTGTGTATTATTTTACGTAATCCATGTTGTTTTATCTTCTAATAAAACACTACTAACTAAGTAAGTTTGTGTTGTGTTTTTGTAGAATGAAGTCGTGAAAGCGCGCTACTTGGAGGAAAAGGTGGAAGCATTCACATTTGATGCAAGCCATCACTTTATGGTATCCTAAATTCTGGAGTTTGGACCGAAATTTATGGAGGGTGAATCAAACGGATTCCTCCGACGAAGATTGATGGTTTAAGAAGTTTTTGTGTCGTTTTTGTGGGTAAACCTCTATGTAAACCCTCACGAGATTATAAATCGTCCACTAGGGTCACGTATGGGTTCAAATGCTTGATGCACTTGCTAAGTGCATCCGTGATTCTTACGAAAAGGAGTATACATGAAATGAAAAAAAAAAATCTTATGAAAATGTTACAATTGGTTTATATATGACTAAACAAAATCCGATTATGAGAATCAGTTTAAATCTATGCTTACTTAAACCGATTATGTAAGTCTTTTGTTAATCTCATAAATACTACACAAAATCCGTTTAAAAGTTCATGAACGTAAGACGATTCTGGGTTGTGTTTTCGAAAAAACATATCTAAATCAAAAAATTCCAGGTGTTTGATGTTTTGAAGATCGATTTACATTAGTTGATCTCACATCTAGGACGATTAATTAACACTAATTAATCAGGGGTAAGATGGGTGGTAATAAAATAGTTGGATAAGGAGTTGCGAAAAAATTATTTTTAATGACCTTTTTTGGCATCTAGTAACATGTCCCAAATAACTGGACTAGGCCCCAAACTAGCCAGGATCTTAAACGGTAATATTGAATTTTATGCCAAACACCGAAAAGTAACCCAAATAAGGACTGAACCAACTACACTACGAAACCAATTGTTACATAAATGATTTTTGTTTATCTTAAAAATAATTATGTTTTCACCATTTGTGAAGAATTTTTGTTCTTGACATGGGATTTCGAGTTTAACGTGAAATTTAATTAGAAAACTGCTGGGATATATATATTTGAAAAAATAGTTTTATAATATTATATCAAACTTAGGAAGATAGTGTGGTGGTATTATTTTGGACTCCCACAGTATAGACTTGAGTTCAAGTCTCACCCCACACATTTGACTAGGTATATATATATATATATATATCTAAAATACAAAACAAAGCTAGGCTAAGTTTGCCTATATAAGTGGTGGTCAGGATTTGTCCGTGGGAAAGATAAATCAAAGGCTGTGGTTCTCCATGCCACACCCTACAAGTCGCACACGTGGTGTTAATTACAATATTATGAATTAAAAATGAATACTTAAAATTTCAAAAATTATAACGGGGAGGTTCGAACTCATGACCTATTGTTTCATAAGAGTGGTCTCTAACTATTGTTCTACCTTAGTTAGAATTGATAGAAAAGATAAATCAATAGTGGTTGTTTGTTCAACTTAAATATTAATTAGTATAAGTGTTTTATTAATTAGTATAAGTGATTTGTCTAGAGAGAAGATAAACCTATGGTCATGGTTTGTTCAACTTAAATATTAATTAGTATAAATGTTTTATTAATTGATGTCTCATTAATTTCTCGTGATAAATGATTTATTAATTTTATATCATAAATGTCCCTTAATTAATATTAATACATATCTCCATCAATAAATAATAATTTTGACAAATTTTTTTCCAATAGATATTAGTGGTGGTGGTGGTGGTAGAGGAAGAAGTAGGTGTTGGAAGCGGTGGAAGGTGTTACTAAGTAGCGGAGGCGGTAACATTAGTTTTGGTGGAAGAAATAGTTGCGCTGGATGGTTTTAATGGCAGTGGTATTGGTTTTTTTATTTTTGAATCAAAAATAATAATAAGTTTTTTTTACATGACGGGTAACATTGTATTGTGAAAAGTATAGTTGGTTGTTTTTGACGCGATCAATAAAGGCGGATAACAATTACTTTTGGGATGATACAAAATCATATAAGACAAAATGGTTGTTTTTGGTACCATTGCTATCTTTTGTAACCGTTCGTACGCATGATTTTCAGCATTAACAAAAAACATATAGTTGAATAAATTAATTGACGACCTAAGTTTGTTAAATCTAAACTTTATACATGATGTCTGGGATTAAAAGTTATAAGTGTGCCCAATATTCTACGAGGGATGGGAAATGGTGGTGGTGGAGAAAGAAGTGATATCTGGTGGTTTGTGGTACTGGACGATATTGATGAGTAGTAATTGACTATGTTAATTATGTGCTGCTACAAAAGGATAACACTATAAATTAGAAATGTGGTTGATCGTCTTAATGCTAATATAAAATCGGTTAAAATACATGAAAATTAAGAAGAAGAAATTTTTTTTAGATGTCACGTTATATAATAAATAACACTAAAAACCACATATTTAGTATCAAGGTTTTTCTCTCTAATAGATAAATCTAAGGTTGTATTGAGATCCCATAAGCATAGGGCGAGTTGGTCTTGGATTTCTGAATGATAATGAATATAATGAAACGCTCCCTCTCGGTTTCTCCAATGAAAACCGAAACCTTCTAAAAAAAATAATCAATCGAACAACACTTAGATGGAACGCATCACCACCAGTGTGAACTTATCTGAATTGGTACATATCCAGTGAAATTTCTACAAATTAATCTGGTGATTTCGTCTTATCGTAGTTTTTAACGAGGCATGAAATTAAATCTCTAATAGTGATTTTAAAGGTATTTAATAATTACAAAATTCTCTTATAAGTTTTGTTTATGCAAGTATTGATTTAACTTGGGTTCTTTTATATTTTTGTGTTAAGTTGATGACTTTTTAATTTGAATACATGTTTGGTTACCAAAATTTGATACATTAGGGTATTTTCTTTGTAGCACTGATGTTAGTCTTTCATTTTTCCTGTTAGCACTTTGTTTCGATCATCTACCTTGTAATTTGTTAGCACTTTGTTTCGATCCCAATGTATTTGTAGACATTATTTGAATAATGTTGTTGGGTATTTATGTTTCTTTAATCTCTAAATTACTTGAGTTCAACACTAGATTAAACCCAATGTGTGTTCTACACATTGAAGCGTGGAAGTTTGCTCAATTAATATCTACCTTGAAACTAATAATTTTTCTTCGGAAGGTTAGTTGAATTTATGTAGATATAAATATTAATATGACTATGCTCTTTAAAACTCCAAATTACTTGAGTAACACTAGATATGAGAATGTCATTCATGCACTACTTAGCATAGTTGTTGTGAAATCTTTTTATCCACGAATTTCTTCAATTTTATGTTATCAATATGATTAACAAAGAATCTTACACATGTTTTGATTTACTATTATAAGTTTATTTTTTCAACTCACATGTGTATATCTCAGTCTTCCAATAGCCAAGGGTTTTTTATTTTTATAACTATCACATTTGCAAAAAATAAATAAATAGTATTTATCTATAATTTACCTATCACATTTGCAAAAAATAAATAAATAGTATTGAGATGAAATATTATGGGTTTTTGCTTTACTCCTTAGAGCCTTAGTTATCAATAATTTCGGAACAAATGTATTCATAAACATCATGGAGTTGGATTGCCTGTTTAGGTATATGTAATGTTAGATGAAATATTCTTTTTGAAATTTGAAATTATGGTATGATGGAACAATAAATGGGGAAAAAATTTATTTACTGTATTTTTAGTTTTTTTCATGTTGGCACAATATTATTACTCCGTCCAGATAATAAATTGGAATAACATGCTTAAGTAAAAAATAAAAAGATCAGGTAACCCATTTTGTTTCCCAAAATCTATTTGAATATCAAAATAATTACTCACGAAAAAAAGGAAGCAAGAGGAATGTGAACAACACGATAATATTACGGCACGGGTTAAGATCTAGTCATTAGTATAAAACAGGGTTTGGACAAGTTGGCCTTTGTTAGTGGTGGTCAGGATTTATCTGGACAAAGATAAATCTATGGCTGTAGTTCTCTTGACCACACCCTCATCTCGCATGTGTAAGTGATAGCCAAGATTTCATATCCCAATTGATAAATATATGGTTGTAATTTGTCCCATAAAACTAACATTTAATGACCCATTAATGGAAATTTAATATAATAAATATAGTAAATGATTAATATAATAAATATCTAACTAATTAGTGTTCCACACTAATTGATATTAAATGATTTATTAATTGCTCATAATAATGTTTGTTCACTAATTTCTCATAATAAATAATCTATTAATTTTTTCCATTATAAAATTTCTCTTAGTTAAATTAATAAATTTGTATTTCTTCTATTAATAAATAATTTTAATAAAAAATATCAATAGATATTAGTTGTGATAGTAGGTTGTGGAAGCGGTGGCGAAGGTCGAATGAATCACTAATCTAATAATATCAGTAGATATTAGTTACGGCACGGGTTAAGCCCTATAAACACATAAATAACCACTAATCTAAGGAACAAGTACAAGAGACCTGGATCTTCCAGTAACTCATATAATGGAACACTTTATGTTTTGTTTATGCAATCCCATTAAGCAAAATCAATACTAATACTTTGTTACTTCACTTTCTTATTATTATCATCAAGAATATAAAGCACAATTTGGATAACTTTGCTTATATAAGTGGCGGTTCAAATTTTTCCTCACAAGAGATAAATCTAGGGAGGTAATCGTTTGTCATAGGTGATGGTTGTGATTGAGATTAAAAATGCATCTAATGGACAAAATTTATCATGTCATTAAGGTTCCATAATTCTTCATAATAAATAGTCTATTAATTAAAAGTCAAACTAAAAAAGATAATATATAAATTATTCTACTAATGATGATAATAAAAGTATATTTTTATTATCTAATACTTAGAATTAGTTTGGTATTGCTGCGATCTTTACAAAAGTGCTTTTCCGATGTACATTATTGTGCGGAGCTATGTAAAAAAAAAAACAATTGGTTGCCGATATAAGTTACTGTGCCGAGCTTTGTAAAAAAAATAATTGAACGGTTGCAAATTATAAACTAAAGCTAAAACTATTTTAAAAAACAGACATATCTCTGAAAATATCATGTTTAACTATAGTTAGTGAGAAAATGACAAAAGAGGACATATTTCTAAAAATTTTCTATTTTATTTATAGTGCGTAAAGTAAGTAAATTTTCTACTATTAGAGTACGTACACATGTAATATTAAATTTACTAATTAGTATTATTACTAAAAAGTATTATTTTTCTAAACCACTTTTTAAAAACCCATAATCTCTTAATATTTATCGCTTAAAATAAAAGTATATTTTAGTGATACGATATAACATAAAATGTAGTTTGAAAATAAAAAATAATTATCTTTAAAGAATATAAAATATAAAAAAATAAAAATTGGTGATCATATATAGATTCAAAGATAATTGTTGTCAGTTATAAACAAAATGGGATAGAATTGGAAAATAAAATATAAAGCTAGGGTGAACTATATCTTTTGCTTTTGAATCTTTTAAAAGCTCCTTCTCCCCACTTTACAAATTGATAAATTTTGGAAGTGTACACTTTATGAAATCTTTAATAAACACTAAGATGAAAAAATATTGCTATCAAAATGTTTTCAAAATACTTTTTTTGAATGAAAAAAAGCAGCACCAAACTTAGTGAAATTGACTAACAATTATATAAGTGGACCATAATGACGGTGGCAAGTATTGGTGCCCAGTGAGTAATTTCGCATCGCCTCACGTATTTCTTGATAAACGGTTTAACGTTATTTTTATTCAATGATGATGGATAGAAGAGTTTATTGTTAGTAGAGCTTATTTTTATAAGGTTAATTACTTAATGATTTGACTTACCAACTAATCATGATTTTATTATTTTGATGCAACAAATAACCTCACATTTGGAGGCATAATGTCGTAGAATGTAATGGCCTGCCCTCTACCGATAATGTCCTTACTAAGCCACTGTGTTCATCTGATAGTATTGAGTTTTCAATGGTAACCGCTGCGTTCATCTAGCAACAGCTTCCTAAGAGGTCACTCATCCCATGATTACTCGATACCGAGCATGCTTAACTATAAAGATTTTTCGCCAACTACGAAGCCAATTATGCTGAAAAAGTCTCGATGTTAGCAAATGACAAACCATTACCTCTATTCCAACTTAATTTGGAGCCGTCCTCGGGTACGGAATATGTTCAATCCTAAACTCTGGCATTTTTTCTCACTCATGAGACTCTGGAATATGTTCAATCAGTCAAGCATACTCTTTCGCCCTCGACATGTAACCCGTGGTCAACTTTAATACCATTTTTAAGGACTTGATCTTTTCCAATATTGTCCCCACTTAGTCATTGTGGTTATCCGATAGCGTGGGATTTTCAACTAAAACTGATGTGGACATCCATTAGCAGTTTTCTGGGAGGTAGCCCATACCTAGATTACTCTCGCCCGAGAACCCATAAATTCAGTGATTTTTACCAACTCTGGATCCAACAATATTGAAAAGGCCACAATGTTACGAAAGGACAAGCCATTACCTATATTCCATTCGGTGAACTCTTCCTGCCAAATTGAATTACGTACATAATATTTATGGGAATTTTGAAAAACTAGAACTACATCGTATGTGGGTAAAATGATTACCATCGGAAATGACTTAACATTTTAATGTATAATATATTAAGTGAATGAATTAGATTTTAAGTATGTCATCATCATTGAAATAGTAAGAACATACAATAAGCTTGGACTTCTCCATATATAGCACCGAGGATTTTTAGTTAAAAACCCCACACCTCTTATCCCAAGGTGGTCAAGTGGGGTTTCGTGTTATGTGGTTTGGCTCTGAGTAGTGTCTGATTGTCCATGAAGATCCTAACAATTGGTATCAGAACCCGTGGTTGGGGAAATTGTTCGAACATTGAAGTGGTTGTGGATGTCACCCTGTTTAGGGCGCAAGTGAAATAAGTATCAAGGTGAAGAAGGAAAGGCCCAAAGTTGAACTGGCGCTCAAGGTGGAGTTAGTGTCTCACTCATTAACTCAGTTGGACCAGGGTTCTAGATCGGAAAGGCAATGCTCAAGGATGAATTGGCGCTCAAGATGGAGTTAGTGTCTCACACATTAACTCTCAAGTAGTAGTGTTCTATGTGGGAAAGAAAATTCTCAAGCTGGAGTTGGTGCTTGCCTTCTCATTAACTCATGGTGAAGTAGGATTGTAGGGCGCATAGTGACAATAATCTTGATTTATGGGTAGCATATACAAATGGTAATCATATGGTGAAGTCTGATTGGACTGGTGAAGTGGTTTAATATCGTCAAGGTGGAGATTGTTGGAGTATGTGGCACGATAAACCACTTAATTATAGATAGGGATAGTCCGACATGGAAGAAAGAGGAGTACATGTTGAGCTTAATAAACTTGGGCATCTCCATAGTAGTGCTTAGGCCTTTTAGATTAAAACCACACACCTCTTATCCCAAGGTGTCCAAGTGGGGACATGATCGGTGCTATGTTGTCGGGCCCATAGTAGGTTCCTATTTTCCATGAACATCCTAACACCATTCACTAAATATAAGAAAGATGCAAAAAGGTAATACCATTTCAAAAGATCGATAAGATATCTTTTTAAACTAAAAAACATATCAAATAATTTTATTTTTTTGGGACAAAATATGTAAAAATTAGTTTCGATATAATTTCATTGTTGGCTTGAGGATACAACTCGAAAAAGGAGAGACATAGTATGGGAGGATGTCAAGGCGGAAAATGCTAGAAAGGATGTGAAGTGAAAAATAAAAATATCAATCAGATTTCCCTTTACTTTTGCAACGATAAGAAGGGTAGACTTGATATTGATACATATCATATTTGATATTCATATGTCGGAAAATTCATAACTAAATAAAAATTATGCCCGTGCCTTTACGGCACGGGTTAAGACCTAGTATATATATATATATATTATTTAATACTAGATCTCAACCCGTGCCGTAACGGCACAGGCAAATGTATCCATCGATTCATACATGTCGTAATTGTCGGAGAAGAATCGAACCAATCGATCAAGGTCCAAAAGTTTTGAGGATTTGATTAAAAAACATGTCCTTATCCTCGAATATTTTAATATTGTATATGTAAGTCATACAACCCTTTGGGACAAACATAGCTAATCGTTAGAGAAAATCCTATGGGAAGTGGAACATTATTTCGTTCACTACTTCAAAAAAGTATCATCAAAGGTCATTCACCAAATTTGTAACAAAACTAAAAACACCTAAAATTACTTTACAATCAATTAAATTAATCTTGCAAAATCTATTAGCATTTTAGAATTTAATTTTTCTCTTTGGTATAAATTGTTAGGTTCCAAATTTACATAGATTTGTGTTTATTCATTTTCCTAATATAATAATATTTAATTTTTGATCCATTTCTTTTCTTGTCTCTTTACCTATTATCATGAACTATTTCTCAAGCATGCATAATTACACGAAGTTGGGGAGAAATGACAAAAACAGAAAATCATGACAAAAAAGGGGAATAATGAGAGATGTGAGAAACTGACTCGATTACAATTAATTCACGCATATCCTTGCATAATCCCATGAAGTAGGAGAGATATAATGACAGAAATGGAAACAAGGACAAAAAAAGGGGAATAAAGAGAGATGTGAGAAACTGAACCGATTACAATTCATTCGCTCATAGACTTGTGTTTGGTCAATTTTTTATAAGTTTCATTTTTCTTCCTTCCCCCTACCCGACAAATCTTAAAATCACAACATCTTTTTTTTTTGGAAAAATCTTGCCTTTAAAAATTGTTTTAATTTTAAAAAATAATAAAAAAATTAATTTGAAAACTAAAATCAAATTAAAACAAAACAAAGAAAAATTAACCAAGGGTGACTAAATAATTTACCTATCTTAGGACACCTTTACTCACCCTACTACCATTACTTCTTCCACCACCACATTATCGTCACCACTCCACCAGTCTCACCAATGCCCACCGCCGATCCACTACCACCACCCACCATCACAACAACCATTAGTGTGACCCCTTTTATCACCCTACTACCACTACTTCTTCTACCACCACATTATCCTCACCACTCCACTAGCACCAATACCCACCACCATTATCCCCACCACTTCCCACTATCACAACCACCATTAATACTTACTGATATGGTTAATATCAAATAAATTTATTATGTATCAACAAAAATATATTCATTTGATTAATTAAAGAATGGATCTGGTTTCTCTCTCCGGCGATTTTTCTGGCGATTGAAAAACTAGAAAAATTCTCCAGAAGCTACCGAGAAATCTTCCATATTTTGATTTGATTTGATTTGATTTCGTTTTGTTTTTTTTCTTTTCACCTTAGTTTTTCTTTTTGTCCTGACTCCCCTTTGTTGCTTCCCTGTTTGTTTTCTTTTCTTTTTAGGGTTCCTATTTTCCTTTTAGGGTTTTCCTTCATTACAATGTCGAGAAGAATCAGGTCCTCTTTTGTTCGGTCTCATCCTGCTTCTGTTTTCGCGCCCTAGACTCCGACGTCCCATTGTCGTCTTCCTTTGGAGATGGTTACGGTGATTTCGTCCATTGTCCCTTGAAGGGGTTTCATGGATGTGGTAATGACGTTAATGAGAGGGGATACATTAAGGAATCTTTTGTCCAACATGTGCAGAACAAACACTTCTCTAATGACGATAACAAGGCATTTTGCAGAGACCTTATTGCTACGAATTCTAGTGTTTATCAAGCCTGGGATAATGTTCTTCGACAAATTAGTATGTGGCTTTGCTGCAAATGCTTGCACTTACATGCTTTAAAGTCGTCTTGCAAAGGTAAAGGTGGGTTATTGCATGGGGATGTTATTTCTAGACATGCAGATGATTTTGCATCTGTTATACACGGCTTGGATTTACAGTTAGACACGCCTGCCATGCATGTTGCTAATTTACCTTCGCTAGTTGCCCTTGCAGCTCAAGAGACCATTGTAGGTGAGTCTGATTTTTCCCTTGAGCTGTGGCACTTGGTTTTTCAGAGACAAGTTACTACCGTCTTCTGTATTCCTCACTAATGCAGGCTTGCTTTCTCAAGAAACCTTAAGATTTTCCTTGACAGAGTTCTATCCAGCCTAGATAACATTTCGGCTTAGGTTAGACTTCTTTTGCTTCCAACTATCATACTGCAGGTCTATAGACCAAAGTGTTCTGCAGAGGATAAGTCCGACACGAGAAGGATATTGCAAGTCATGGATATTAACCAAGCCTTTTCAGATTGGAAATATGTCAGCAGTGGTTTAACTATAGTCCAAAAAATGATCCAGCTCCCTGTACCTTTGCCACGAAAACCTAAGAATAAACAAGATGGCGCCAACTTGAATACTTGTAAGAAGAAGATAAGTTGCGGGCATTTTTCTGCGGCAATTTTTGTTTTATCTTCCAGTGATGTTGATCCTCATAATGAGTACACCTTTTTCAGAATTACAATTGAAACATCTAGCAGCACTGCCCCCCTTTATTCCACCGGAACCGATTAGTATTGACTCCACTATTGTTGATTCTAAGGAAGTTCTTGGGGCCATTAAGAGTTTCCAAAGAGGAACCTCTTGCAGCCATGACGGTTTGCGTGCATAACATTTATTAGATGTATTGAGTGGTGTGGCATCAACAGTGGCAGATGATTTGGTTGCTTTAATTACAAGGTTTGTCAATTTATGGCTAGCAGGTAAATGTCCAGTGGTTTGGGTGAGTTCATTTCTAGTGCATCCCTTACACAATTGTTGAATCCGGGTGGTGGTCTAAGGCCCATAGCCGTAGGTACTATTTGGCGTAGACTTGTCTCAAAGGTAGATGGATTTTCCGTTGGTAAGGCCATGACTTCTTACTTGGGAGATCATCAATTCGGAGTTGGAGTGCATGTTGGTGGTGAGAGTATTTTATGTGCTGTAAATAGATTATTGGAGTTGAAAGGTTAGTTTGCTGGTTTGTCAATGTTACTTGTTGACTTCTCCAACGCTTTCAAGATGGTAAGCAGAACTCATCTCATAAAGGAAGTTCGACTCCACTGTTCAAGTATTTCACGATGGGTTGAGTTTTGTTACAGTAGGCCTGCTACACTTTATTATAACCAATACATTTTGTCCTTGAACCTTGTTGTTCAACAAGGGGATCCTCTCGGTCCGTTGTTGTTTGCCTTGACCCTCCATCCTCTTGTGAAATCCATTGCTTCTTAGTGCAAACTCGATTTGCATGCTTGGTACCTTGACGACGGTACTATTATTATGGATATTCTCGAGGTGTCTAAATATCTCAATATCATTGAGTCTGAGGGGCTGGTTAGAGGTTTACATCTCAATATAAAGAAAATAAAGGTCTTTTGGCCTACCGCTGATCCTAGAAGCTTTGATGTGGATGTTTTTCCTCAAGATATTATTAGGCCTACTAATGGGGTTAAACTCTTGGGGGGACTAGTGAGTATAGATATGGATTTTATTATCAATATGGTAGTTGCTAGAGTTCATAAGACTATCCAGATAATATCTTCCATCAAAAAACTCAAGGATCCTCAGAGTGAGATAATATTACTTCGCAATTGCACCGGTATGTCTAGACTGTACTTTTCTTTGCGTACTACCAATCCTACAACTTTACAACATGGCACAAATTATTTGATGATCAGTTATTTCAGTACTTGAGACTATTGGTCACGGGAGATGGGGAAGGTTATGGGCCGTTGCAAAAGCGTATTGCTACTCTAACTATTAAGGAAGGTGGCTTTGGTATTTATATTATACCCGAAACTATTGTTACTTGGCTTCTCAGAGTCAAACGGTTTCGGTTCAGAAGGTGATTCTTGGTAATTTATTTTCTTCAGACAAAGGTTCTGCTTATCAGTCGTCTCTTCAGAACTTCATCCAGGTATGTGGTTTACCTTATAATTATTATGTTGATGACACTGCTCCCCCCATTCTATGCACTCCCTGGAAATCACCTATTTCAACGCAATTAAGAAGAAAATCCCAAACCAATTTTTAATGTCTGTAAGAGATTCCATTATGTGGCAGTGTAACCGTGTTAAGCATGCTCAAGATTACCCGTTGTCCATACCAATCAGTGGTCTGAATCAATGCCTTGGTCCTAGATAGTTTCGTGTTGTTGTTTGTTATCGTTTTGGTATACCCTTATTTGCTGAAAGCGGCATGTGTTCTAGCTGTAATAGACCTATGGATATTTTTGGGGATCATGCTCTTCACTGTGCCAAGGATGTTGGGATCAAATTTCGGCATGACCAAGTACATGATGTTGTCGTTGGCGTTTGTTGCAAAGCTTGTGTTCCTTTGCGAAAGGAGGCGACTCTTGGGCTTCTCTCTGATGATAATAGGGACTTACGTCCTGCTGATATTCTTATTCTTTATTGGGAAAATGTCCAAGATGTTTGTATGTATGTTACATGCATCTCTCCCTTCACAGGTGATGGTATTCGCACTTTTCCCCCAGGTCAAGCTATTTCCAATGCTGTTTTGCGTAAACGCAACAAATAATTGGATCAATGCACTTCACACAGTTATGGGATAGGGGTCCTAGCCTTTACCATGTTGGTGGAACTTGGGGATGATACTTTGTGTTTTTTTAAGAGATTGAAAAATTTCCTAGTTAGTAATGATGTCGGTAGAGGTGTTGGATTTTTTTTTTATAGACTAGGTGTTGCTATTCAGAAGGTAGTTGGTGCTCAGCTTGTTGCTACGCTACCAATGAAAGTTTTGTAAGATTCTATAGATTGATTTATATTTGTTTTATTAAGAGTATTATTAAAGAAAACTTTATTATGAAATATCAATTGAATATTTATTATTAAATTTTAATTAAACGTGATCATTTATAGCGGTAGATTTATGTTCTGCAAGTAAAAAATTGATCGTTCTTTATCTAGCCTAACTTGTCCAAACTTTGTTTTGTATTCTGAAAATGTAATCAATTTTATTTTAATATTAAAAACCGTAATTTATTTGATCGGGTACTATAAATATCTGGGATCCCATTTGGGTGATCCAGCAGTCATGATCATATTGTCTTATATGATTTAGTATCCTTCTCAAAATATTTGTGTTTTTTCCTTACCAATTTTGCTTAAAACATCCAACTACATCTATCACAATAAAATGTTTCCCATTTTGTAAAGACACAAAACAATTATTGTCCACTAGTATTCACTAACATCCACCACTATACGTAAAAACCAGCCACGCCCACTATTTTTTCCACTACCAGTAATGTTAGCACCTCCACCACTCACAAATACCCGCCACTGTTTCTTTCACCACCACCATTAAAATTTATTAATATAATTTTTAACCGGGATCACTGTAGTACATTGATAAAGTCATTGGGTGATAATACCAGTTACCTAAGTTCGAAAGTCGCCAGCACCAAATTCTTTACCGATCAATATACATATAGTTTTTAATAAACTTATATTTATTAATAAAAATATGTATTTATTAGATTCATTAAATGAACATTTATCATGAAAAATTAATTAATCATTCATCATGAGCAATTAATAGGACACTAATTAGTAAAATATTTATAATGGTTAGTTGAAAAAACCACGGCCGTAGATTTATCCCTCCTAGACAAATCTCGGCCGCTCTTTATCTAGCCTAACTTAGCCAAGCTTTGTTTTGTATTCTAGAAAAGTCCGGGAGAGTGGGGCCTTGGGGTCTTGGGAGGTATGGTAATTCAGAAACTGATTTTTTGCAGATTTAACTCTTGGTTTCTAGAAAGGTTTTTCAACTTAATATTCTCTAATTAATTCTATTAATTTTTGGTAATTATATTTTTACCTTTTTATGACTGTAATTGAGGATTTCAGTGAGCACTTATTGCAAAATTTATTATTCATTAAAACTGTATTGATTTCTTTTTTGAGTTATAAAAAAACAGTTTCTGGAAAAGATGAAGAAGTACAACAGTTTTTCATCTATTGAGTTCTGAGCAAGTGTAGAAAGAGTAGTTATTGGTTCTATTTCTCATAGTGCAGAGAAATCGAACAATTATCAGTTGTTTTATACCATAGGGTTTTCGACAAGAATTGACTGCTAGCACAATCAATAGGCAGAGTCGCGAAACACCTTAAAGAGAGCGACCTAGTCCCAAACTCAGCTGTTTCAGATTTGATTTTTTATGCATTGTTTTCCACCAATTTTAAGGTGATTTGATTTTGCTTTGGAGGTTGAAAAGAAGCGCGTTGATGATACCAACACGCCTTTCAAGTATGAAGGGTTGCATTTCAGAAGATGGAAACAAAAGATGTTCTATTATCTCAAACTTATAAAACTGCATTTGATTGTGTCGTCTGTTCATCCTGGAACCGTGGAACCCGTTGCTAATAAGACAAGTACCCATGCTACTGATAAGACAAGTGCCTCTGCTGATGATGTTGATGCTGCTGATCCACTTCCTTCCTGTGATGCCAAAGAAAATGTTTGTCAAACTTCTGAGGTTAGATGATGATTTTGACTGCAAAAATTACATCCTTAGTGCTTTATCTGATGATTTGTATGAATATTATTCTACCTTTGAAACTGTTAAAGGTGTATGGGATGCATTACTGAAAAATATGATACTGAGGAAGATAGTTCGAAGAAGTATGTTGTAAGCCGGTATATAAAATACCAAATGGTGGATGATTGATCAGTTTTGCATAGGCTCATGAACTTTAGAAAATTACCCATGAAATTCTAACTGAAGGTATGAAAATTGATGATCAATTTCAAGTTGTTGTAATGATTGACAAGTTACCACCTAACTAGAAAGACTTGCGTAATTCTTTGTGTCACAAGTTTAAAGAATTTTCTTTTAAAATTTTGATTGTTAAGCTCATGGTTGAGGAAGAAGCTCGGAAAAAAGATAAGAAGTAAAAATTTCTTATTGTTTCTCCTTCTTATCTTGTTTCCAAAAATAAGAATCAAACTCATCCGAGTTTGAAACCTAAGAAAAAGGATATGAAACCTAACCCGAACCATAAGAAAGGACGAAGGACTAATCAAAACAAGAACCAACACCCATCAAGAAATGATCAGAATTCCAGTTCTTAGTTATTTTGTTATACCTGTGGTAAACCAAACCACATGGCTAGGAACTGCAGGTTTAACAAAGAAAATAATAATGCACAAGCTATTTTTGTGGATGTCGTTATAATAGACATGGCCTCAGATCCTGAGTTCTACATGGTTGGTGGTTCCGATGGGTGGTTGAAAGACAGTGGTGCTTCGCGTCATTGATTTTTTTATAGGTCCCAATTTAAGAGTTATGCTAAAACCAAGGATAAGAAAGAGTTCTTGGGAGACTCTCACATCACTATGGTGAAAGGTTCTGGTACGGTAGAGTTGAAGTTTACTTTTGGGAAGACACTCATGCTGAAAGATGTTCTTCATACTCCAAAAATGAGAAAGAACCTTGTTTCCGGCTATCTTCTCAAAAAGGCTGGGTTGTATCAAACTATTGGGTCTGATATTTACACTATATCTAAGAATAAGATGTTTATAGGAAAGGTTTATGCTACTGATGTAATGTTTAAGCTCTATGTTGATGATATGAATAAAATTGATTCTCCTGATTATATGGTTTGCAATTTTAATGTTTGGCATGGTAAACATTATCATATGGGTAAAAAGCTAGTGAATAACATGAGCAAGTTAGGTGTCCTCCCTGAATTTTCTGAAAATAAATTTAAAAAATGTGAATACTATAGTCAAGCAAAAATAACCAAGACTTCACATAAATTTGTTGTAAGAGAATCCAAACATCTAGACTTAATACATTTTGATTTGTGTGAATATGAAGGTATCTTAACTAGAAATGGCAAGAGATATATCATGACGTTCATTGATGATTGTGCTAATTATACTTATGTTTATTTGTTGAGCCATAAGAATTAAGCTATTCAACAATTTAAGATTTTCATTGCTGAAATTGAAAATCAATTTGGTAGGAAAATTAAGAGATTTCGAAGTGATAGAGGCACTAAATATGATTCTGCTTATTTTACTAAAATTTATCAATCTAATGGAATTATAAATGAAAACACTGCTCCATATTATCCTCAAATAAATGGAAAAACTGAAAGAAATAATCGTACACTGAGTGAACTTATTGTTGCTTGTTCGCTTAATTCTGGTGTTGCTTCTTATTGGCGGGGTGAATGTTTGTTGACTGTTTTCCATGTTTTTAATCGCATTCCCAATAATAAAACCAAGATATCTCCTTATTAAATATGGAGAGATAGAAAACCTAATGTCTCTTATTTTAGAGTCTAAGGTTGTTTAGCTTTTATTAGAAAACATGATCCTAAAAGACATCTGTTAGAAAGTAGATCTTATGAATGTGTTTTTGTTGGTTATGCTCAAAACAGTAAGCTTATAGGCTTTTTGATATTAATAATAAAGTTATCATTGAATCTATTGATGCTGATTTCTTTGAAGAGAGATTTTCTTTTAAATCTAGAAATAGTGGGGGTTTTATACCTAGTGCTTTACCTAGTGATGTTTGTGGACCTAGATAGGAAGAACCTAGTAGTTAAGAAACTAGGATAACTGAAGTTGAACCTAGACGCTATAAAAGGGCTAGGACTGAGGCAAAAATGAAAAAGCGGGGGTCTAATTACCTCACCCAATATTTCGATTAGCAATTTGTATGGACAAACTCTAATATACTTTTAATAGAATCAAGTAGACAGTCAGACTCAATCTTAATAAAAAGTATATCAAGGAGTTAATATCTCTATCTCTCGATTTGATCTATACTCAAGCAAATAGAAATCTGCAAGTCTTTATCAAATATAAAAGAGATATAAACTAGGATGGTATCAAAAACCAATATCCAAGGATCAATCAATTTCCAATCAACAACCAAAGGTTGGATTTCACAATTGATCGATACACGCACAACTTGTGATATTTCAATTATATAACAAAATATAATGCGGAATAGAAATAACATAGACACCAGAAATTTTGTTAACGAGGAAACCGCAAATGCAGAAAAACCTCGGGACCTAGTTCATATTGAACACCACACTGTATTAAACCGCTACAGACACTAGCCTACTATAAACTAACTTCAGTCTGGACTGTAGTTGAACCCTAATCAATATCACACTGATCCAAGGTATAATTGCGCTCCTTACATCTCTGATCCCAGCAAGATACTATGCACTAGATTCCCTTAGATGATCTCACAACCAAGAGTTGCTACAAACCAAAGTCGAAGACTTGAATAAACAAATCTGTATCACACAGAAAATTCTACGATAATAGTTAAATCTGTCTCCCACAGATAAACCTACGAGTTTTGTTCCGTATTTTGTTAAAATCAAGGTGAACATGAACTAATCAATAACACAGACTTACATTCCTGAAGAACAACCTAGAATTATTGATCACCTCACAATAATATAAATCGTATGGTAGCGAAACTAGATATTGCGGAATCACAAACGATGAGACGAAGATGTTTGTGATTTCTTTTTATCTTGCCCTATCGGAGATATAATCTCAAGCCAATTATTCCATTGAACTCGTACGATAGAAAATGGCAAGATCAGATCACTCAACTACAAAAAAGTAGTTTCGTCTGGATTCACAATCCCAATGAAGTCTTCAAGTCATTAATCGACAGGGTCTCGAGAAGAAACCTACGATTAAAGGAGAATCAACTCTAGCAAAACTAACTAGTATCACACAGGAGGTGTGGGGATTAATTTTTCCAGTTGCTAGACATCTCCCTTACATAGTTTTCAAATAAGGGTTTGCAATCCAAGTTACCTTGGTAACAAAGCATTCAATATTCACCGTTAGATGAAAAAGATGATTAATCCAAGCTAATATCTTTCAACCGTTAGATCGAAACTTAGCTTGTCACATACACATGAAATGTTTGAGTAACCGTACCTAAACATGTATACTTAGTTGGTTCACAAATTGTTGACCAATGGTTATCCATATGATCACTTTCATATTAACTGTATTCATCTTCTCATAACTAGTTCAAATGACTCATAAGAACTAGTTCAAGAGTTGTTCAATTGCAAGGAAGTCTTATGTACTACACAAGACACAATTGTAGAAAAATCGGTTTGGTTTAATTCACTTGAATAAATTCATGAACAATATAGCCACGGATTGCAAAGATTACATTCCTTATTTTTTTATTGTTTAAGTTCATAAACAACCGATTTGAGAAATAACCAGCTTGGGTACGGGTATGCGTGCCTTAGCTATACCGGAATCGGGTTTGAAAACCTAGCAAAAAAATTCGGATGGAAAACTTCCGTGGGTACGCATACCTAAGGTGAATGGTTTGTAAGTTCGTAAACTCCAAACTCAGCAGAAATTCACGAACGTGAACTTCCGCCAGTACGCATACCCAACCTGTCTCCTTCACCAATACCGCATGCACACATATACACGCACTTGGTTTCCGGTACATGGACTTATACACTAATGTGCGAACACACTATATATGCATATATCGATAAGTGGTTATGTAATGTCAACTCTACATTTCAATCATTGAAACATTCTTCTATAATGTTAATAGTCGTTAGACATAAAGAATAGACTATCTTCATCAAAGCCATTTTCAAGTTTGAAATGTCATCATGAGTTTCGTCACAGGTAAAGATGAACCTTGGTCAAAGGGAAATCTTACCAACACATATTTCGAGAAAAATATAGGCGAGTAAACTCGGCTCGAAGTAACAAATGTGTATGTATGAAAACTATCATACTTATACGACGGTTGTCTCAAGAGTAGGAGATATATAGAATTTTGAGTGCTAGATAAGTACAAGTCTTCACATACCTTTTTGGTCGGATATACTTCCACCAGTTCCTTGAGTAGTTCTTCGCCTTCGCAAGATAATCGCCATGGAGTCTGGATATCAACTATACTTAACTATCCTAGACCGAGATTTAGTGTTAAGTAAACTAGAAATCAAGATGTATAGTTTTTATCACTAATATTGACAAACATGCTTGATATAGCAACGCATGCGAGTTCGATCGAGCAATTCTCTAACAAAAAGATCCTGATTTTGAATTTTGTGTCATAGAGGAAGAGCCTTCCAATTTACAAGAGGCGCTTAGTTCTGTAGAGTCTAGTTTCTGGCAAGAAGATATATACAATGAATGGGATTCTCATATTCTAATAAAACTAGGTGTATAGTAGATTTACCTCCTGGTAGTAAGCATATAGGTTGTAAATGGGTTTTGAAAATGAAACTCAAACTTGATGGAACAGTAGATAAGTACAAGGCTAGACTAGTTGCTAAAGAATTTAGACAACGAGAGAACGTAGACTTTTTTGATACTTATTCTCATGTTATTAGATTAACATCTATACATGTTTTGATTGATGCTGCTGCTGGTCATAATCTTGTTATTCACCAAATGGATGTTAAAACTACTTTTTTGAATGGGTAAACTGGAAGAGGAAATTTACATGGAACAACCTGAAGGTTTTGTAATTCCTGGAAAAGAACAGAAAATATGTAAGCTAGAAAAGTCTCTTTATGGTTAGAAACATGCTCCTAAACAATGGCATGAGAAATTTGATAATTTAATGGTTTCAAATAACTTCAGAACAAATGAGGGTGACAAATGCAAGTATTATAAATCTGAGAATGATGTGTGTATGATTATTTGCTTGTATATAGATGATTTGCTGATATTTGGTTCCAATATATCCGTTGTTAATGAAACTAAAAGCATGCTTAGTTCGAATTTTGACATAAAAGATTTGGGTGAAATTGGGAATCAAAATTACTAGAACTGATAGTGGTATTTATTTAGATCAATCTCATTACGTTGAAAAATTCTGAAGAAGTAAAATTATTTTGATTGTAAAACTGTTTGTACTCCTTTTGATTCAAGTGTGAAATTGTTTAAGAATACTGGAGAAAGTATTAGACAATATGAATATGTTAGTATAATTGGCAGTTTGCGTTATATACAACTGATTATACTAGACCGGACATTGCATATGCAGTGGGAGTTTTGTGTAGGTTTACCAGTAATCTTAGTTTGGAACATTGGAATGCTATTGAGAGGGTTATATGATATCAGAGGTATCCCGCATTCCTTGAAGGATTTTGCGATACTGATTGGAATACTCTTTTAGATGATTCCAAGGACACCAGTGCATATTTTTTTTACTATTGCTGGGGGCGCTATATCTTTAAGATAAAATAAATAGACAATTATAGCCCAATCTACGATGAAGTCTGAATTGATGTTACTAGCAGAAGCTAGTGAAGAGGCAGGATGGCTGAAAAGTCTGTTGACAGACATTCCTGTATGGGAAAAACTGATACCAGCAACTTTGATTCACTGTGATAGTACAACGACTATCGGAGTAGTACAGAACTATTATAATAACATTATGAATCGACAAATACATCGAAAGGACGACACAGTTAGAGATTTTCTCACAACTGGTGTTGTTAGAGTGGATCATGTAAGATCTGAAGGAAACTTAGCTGATCCTTTGACGAAAGGATTAGCTAGAGAAAAGGTATGGAATACCTCTAAAAGCATGGGACTTTTTGCCATTAGAAGTTGAGTCATTTGTAATGGATCCCCAACCTAGAAATAGGTTCAAAGGGACTAGACGAAGTTACAAATAATATGGTAGAGTCATGCATTCCCATAGCATGATATCCTGAAGAGGGAAACATGTTGAGTGTTTAACTCTTAATGATTCTATAGCTCTTAACTTAGAGTGGGATACACATGATCAATATTCTTGATAGACTCACCTATACAAATGTGAAAGGTGTGGCCGCCTTCTATGAGAACTTGGGCAATTCTCTAGATCGTTCCTTAAAAAAGGGGATAAACGCATGGCCTTAGTGTGCCAGAAATATATATGATTCTACTCTAGATATAATTGTGTGTGTTGAATAATCTAGTATTAGTTGGAGTTCAAGACGCGGGTCACTCTAGTCACCTGATACTTAGAAAGTTTAACCCCATGTAGAGGTTCAAGTTGAAAGGCACCTTTGCTTATGCATAGCTATATAACACTTGCTCAATGTTTTAAAAAATATAAGTGGGGGTTGTTGGGATATATATATATATATATATTTAAAAAAATAGTTTTGTAATATTATATTAAACTTAGAGAGAGGGTGGTGGTATTATTTTGGACTCCCACATTATAGACTTAGAAAGCTATAAACATCATTATTCTGGACTCCCACACATTTGACTAGGCATATGCATATTATTTAATACATATTTGCAGATTTAACTCTTGGTTTCCAAAACGGTTTTTCAACTTAATATTCTCTAATTAATTCTATTAATTTTTGGTAATTATATTGTTACCGTTTTATGCCTGTTATGGAGGATTTTCAGTGGGCACTTTTTGCAAAATTTATTATTCATTAAAATCGTATTGATTTTATTTATTTTGAGTTATAAAAGAACAGTTTCTGGAGAAGATGAAGTACAATAGTTTTTCATCTATTTTGGGTTCTGAGCAAGTGTAGAAAGAATAGTTGTTGGTTCGATTTCTCATAATGCAGAGAAATCGAACAAGAGAGTTATCAGCTGTTTTATCCCATGCGATTTTCGACAAGAATTGACTGCTAGCACAATCAAGAGGCAGAGTCGCGAAACACCTTATAGAGAACGGACCTAATCAGCGACTCAGCTGTTTGAGATTTGATTTTTTGTGCATTTTTTTCCAACAAAAACAATAAGAATTTGCCCTACAAAACAATTACTCATCAGATAGTTTAATTGTAATCATGTTGTGCACAAATTACTCGCATAACATGGTATATCCTATGACATCTGCAATCAAGAAATTTCCCAGGTAACACCCATGATTACATTTCTAAATTAAGGTGAACTACTCGATTGCACCATATTCTCTCAATTCATTGGGTCTGACTTTTTCGCAGGATTCTTCAAGTCTTTATCAACAGTTGTCCTTGTCCCTCAGTGCTCATCCACCAGCTATTTAACTTCTTTTGATCATTCAAGAAATTTGGGACAGAGAGAAATAGTTCAAGAGAAAGCTAGAAAAAAGTCATCAAATGGGTGCTATGGAGTGTTTCTCATTTCTTCTTGTTGTTATGGTTTTATCCATGACACATTCACTAGCTCACCAGAATGAGAAGTGGTGGAGTGAAACTATTCCATACAAAATGGGTATGGAGAGGATGACAAAGTTACATTTTTACTTCCACGATAACATCACCGGAGATTATCCGACGGCTTTCAAGATCGCCGAAGCGCCGGGAAGTAACATTTCTGCAACAAGGTTCGGGGAATTGTACATGGCGGATGATCCATTAACAGAAGGACCTGATCCAAATTCCAGACTTGTGGGTCGAGCTCAAGGCTTTTATGGATTATCTGGAATGAACGAATTGTCTTTGATTATGGGCGTAAGTCTTGTTTTTACTGGTAACAAAAAGTTTAATGGTTCAACTATCAGTGTGTTTACTCGGAATCCAATTACTCATAAAGAACGGGAATTCACAATCGTTGGTGGAACCGGATATTTTCGATTTGCCCATGGGTTTATAAATGCTAAGACATACCGGTCTGGTAATAAAAATGCCATTGTCGAGTACAATTGTACTATTGTTCACTATTAATTAAAATTTGAATAATATTGTAAGAGTTAAGGTTTCAACTTTCACGTCTTGACATGAAGCTGTTTAATGTAATAATGTTTTCTTTGCTGTTGTTTGCAATCATACCTCATCCTTCTGTATTACTTATCATAGCAAGGCATATTAATACTGCTCTAAAGACGTTCATGTCTTACATTAAATCCGCTTCGGAAAATTCAATCAAACACAATATTATGAGACGATTCGTAGATATAAACTACTAATGAAAAGAAGAACTTAGAAAATTTTAGGAAAATATACGCAAGTACGCCCTGGGAACTAATTGGCAAATGGCGATCTGTCCAAAACTATCACCTGTCTACGTGAACATCCAGCAGCCGAAATCAAATTGACTGTCGGATGCCTTAAGGCTGCTCCCAAATTGCCCTTGTCTTTGTGCACCAAAAAAGTCTTCGCAGCAACCTCCACCACTGCACCTTGATCCCCTCCTAATGCTTCGTACTAATCGTACCAGGTCATGGGCGTGAACGTGGATGAATTATGGTGCCGCAAAGCATGCTTGACACCTACCTACTAGTAGCTGTTCATTATTCTTTGCAGCAACCGTTATATTTGTATTTCTATATTTTGTTGTGCTATTCTTTGCCATTTGTATATTGCACCTACCTCAATAATACATGTCAAAAATATTAATTTTGTATAATTCCAACCAACAATATTAATTGCAGGTGCTTGAAGGAACCAACAACGAGAGTAAAACAGCATCTAGAACTCGAGGTCAATGGCACTATTTCCTCAATTATTGGTAGGTCTGAGTTTTTTTGTATGAACGCTCAAAGTCTTCATCAGTAGGTGTCCCTAGCTAGCTAGTGCTGGTCCACCAGCACAAGATACCCTAAACTCCGTACATTAAAGAAAAAACAAACAGGGAAGTGGTTCCCAAACATTTATCTGCTTCCATTCATCAACCTACCTTACATACACACAGGTAGAGTTTCAGACAGTAAAGGGAGGAGTCTTCAGAAAATCATAGGTGCAGCTATGAAGTTTTTCTCATTTCTTGCTGTCGCAATGGTTTTATCCATGTCTAACTCACAAGCTCATCAAGAG
The DNA here is from genome assembly GCA_023529315.1 of Papaver bracteatum. Classification (NCBI taxonomy): domain Eukaryota; kingdom Viridiplantae; phylum Streptophyta; class Magnoliopsida; order Ranunculales; family Papaveraceae; genus Papaver; species Papaver bracteatum. The sequence goes on along the minus strand of JAJJWX010003464.1, from coordinate 33,652 downwards.
GGTAATTGGGGGGACAAAACTGTTCCATACGCAATGGGTCCGGAGAAGATGACAAAGTTACGTTTTTACTTCCACGATATTGTCGTCGGAGATAACCCAACGGCTATTAGAATAGCAGAGGCACCAGGAACGAATTCTTCTCCTACGTTTTTCGGGGCATTGGTGATGATAGATGATCCATTGACTGAAGGACCCGACATCAACTCTAGACTGGTCGGCCGAGCTCAAGGTTTGTATGGATTATCTGGACAAAATGAAATATCTTTGTTTATGGGAATGAGTCTGGTTTTTACTGCCAATGGGAAATTCAACGGGTCTACCATTAGTGTTGTAAGCCGAAATCCTGTCACCCATACAGAACGAGAATTCGCGATTGTTGGTGGTACAGGGTATTTTCAGTTTGCTCGTGGGTTTATAAGTGCTAAAACTTATAACGGTACTGGTCCAAATCCTATCGTCGAGTATAATTGTACCATCGTTCACCCAAGGAAAATGCCATTCTATTAGCCAAGGCAAATCGGAATCCAGCTTACGATCCAAAATCTCTTTAGGGTCAAATCTTGTATTTGTTTCTGTTATTGCATTTGTAATTATAAATTTATCTCTACAATGCTTCAGCTGGTAGCATGTACACTTTGCATCTAACTTCAGTGTTCTAAGCTGACTAAATAAAAAATCACCGGCAATAATCCAATCGCTTTTAATTTAAGATCGCCCAAGGACCGAGAACTAACATTTCAACAACTAGGTCCAGGGATTGTACACGAAGGATGACCCTCTTGGGGAATTATCAATCCGGGACGCTATACACAATATGGAACTTACACAAATAATAATACACAATACTTAAATATGACGAAAATAACACCAATTGCAAAACACCAATAATTACGTGGAAAAAACCAGTAAACAACCAAGGAAAACTTCCGCTATGACAAATAATGGGTTACAACGATATCTCCCAAATCGGGATTTCACACAACTTCAAGGTGCATATCGCACTTGGAAAACAATGCCTCTTTTCTCTACTCACCACACTAGTACAAAAAGTCACCTAGACCACACTTGAACACCGTGTCCATAGGTCTATAGTGACGGATTTTTTCCCCTCTAAAACCGTTATGGTAGGAGGCATAACAATATGGTACCTTTATGGCTACTTAAACTTTGAGTGACTATTTAACATAATTTTCCATAGTTATACCTCAATAACCGTGTCTATATAGTACCCCTTCATTTTTTGTAGTATAGTCTTTTTCTTATAACCATGACCAAAAGATCCTTATACACACAATTTGATTGTAACATGGCTAGTGTTTCCCTTAAAGCCACAAATGTTTATATTAACCATGGCCTTCATTATCATTTAGACACACCAAATATGGTTTTAGTGTGGTTATTGTATGCTCTAAAGCCATGTGGAACTGTTTTACCATGGGAATCTCTATCATTCAAACACGCGAAAAATAGTTTAACGTGGCCAATTCATGATTTATAGTTACTTTAAATTTGTAGCACCATGACCATCCCTATTATCAGGCACCCAAAAAACATTTGGCTATGGTTTCATATCTAAATAGTTGCTTCATTTCCAGTGTCAACCACCTATTATATCGAGTTTTGAGGGACCTATTTTCCACTTATTTGTCATTAGTACAAATTAATCACACATATAAAATGGAACTACTTTTTATTAATCATATGTTAAATTGTTTGGAAAACCTTAAATAACAAAAAAAATCAAATGGAAATTCAAAAATAACATTTCATGTATAAGGTCTTGATTCTCTTGCTGGTTCTCTGAGATTTCTATTTCCCCATCCTTCATATCTGAACCTTTCTTCATCATCATCTTCTTAGCTCGGCACTATGTTCAGCAGGATCTACAAGTGGCTCCATCTGCAGCAAAAAAGTGGATGTATAAGGCAAGAATAACATTCCTAGACCTGCATAGATGGATAGTATCGGTTAAGAACTTTTCCAAGTATGAAAAGTGACTTCTAACTAAGAGGGAAAAAAGAGAGTGAAAGCTCACTTTGTTGCTCCAGTTGCAGCCATGAGAGTGGTCAAAATTGATACACATGTATGAATTACCCTTTTTGAGGCTTCACCAATAGTCGCTAGATACACAAAATTTCTCACTACCGCCATGAATGAAAGCCAAAAGTCCATAAACTGAGAAGAAAATATTTATTTCAATTGGTTGGCGCTATTGTGATATATATTGTTATTGAGTGAAAAATAAAGATGTAAGAGAGTGGAAATGACCCTTGCACCTGTAAAACGTGAAAAGATAGAGCGCACCAAGTGCCTACATCACATGCATGGTGCAACGCACTTGAAATCCCACTAGCCACAAATAGCACCCATTCAGAATATGCCTGGAAAAGGCAATGATAGGTTAATAACCATTGGAGATGTTCAGATATGATTGATGGTTTAAAAAATTGTCATGAGAAACTGACATAAACGATAAATATAACTGTAAGTTGGAGTCCAAGGTACATTATGAAAATTGAGTAGAAGTTGAAACTTGTTCGACCCCTCGTGAGTTAGAAAATCCAAGATATCTTGCCATAGTTTAGAATAGTTACCTTTATGATCAACAAGATCGATGCTGCAATCAAATCCTCCATGGTTCTGATCATAGGAGCAGAAGCTGGCACAAGAATACAACTATTAAAAGACTTACCCAATTCCAAAACTCTATCCTTTCTTACCTAAGCTAAATTGTTAGTTCATCTAATATCAAGGATACGATATGATGTAGATGGTCAATGAAGTTGCCATATAACGTAAAAGATGGGGTGAATTTGTTTGGAGCGCATTCATGTACCTGAAGTCATGAATTTTGTTCATATCATCATTTTCATGGACATTCTACAAATAATTACCATAATATCAAGAGGATAATCTTGTGAATGATTGATCAAGGAAAACTAAATCAATTTTTACTTAAGAAGACACAGTCGCAACAATTACCACAGGCTCCATCCATAACTCGCAGGGAGAACACAACACAAGAAAAGGGAGAAGAAACCATACATATAAAAGTGGGATCAAAAGCAAGGAATGTTTTCTGTAATTCCATTGTTCATTCATATAAAACCATAGAGGATTTTCATGATAATGTGTTAAGCAGGGTATATGCGATGGATGGTGAAGGAAAGGAAGTAATGAACATCGCAAAAATTTCACGACTTGAAGATTGGAAGAAACGTGAAATTTCTTTTGAAGCCACTGAAATTCCAGAAGGTTGTGAAGCACATGATAATCCATTGGTAGTAAGATTAGCAATCTACATGAATGTGGAAGAAAACGAAGATGATATGGAGGAAGAATCAATTGGTCTTAATAGGATTTTGATTGATACGGGAACTTCTGTCAATATCCTCTTCTATTCTGCTTACAAAACTATGGGGGAAAAGATGCAGATTTAATACCTTCTACTTACAGAATTTATGGTTTTAATGGAACTGCTAACAAGCCCAAAGGAGACGTGAGCATGCGAATTCCATTAAGTGGAATGCGAACTGAAATTACGATTACTGCGTTGTTGATGTCGAATCACCATATAATGCTTTGATAGGAAGACCATGGCTTCATGGAATTCTAGGCGTAGCTTCCACTCTACATCGAGTGCATAAAGTTTCCTCATATGAAGGATATTGGAATTATCAAGGGTGATTGGGCTGAGGGAAATAAATGTTACGATACAGAAGTAGAAGTTTGCGAAGGAAAAACTAATGAGAAGGAAAATTGGAGAAAAAGAGCAAAGGCTGTGAAAAGAAGTGAAAATTTAATGGCGGAGGATTAAGGTAAAAGAGAATAAAATTACGATGATAATCATACAAGAAATTTACGATGATAATAAGGGGTTGTGATTTGCGAAGAAAGAAGAAGGAAAATAATAAAACAAGAAGGTAATCAGTATGTTTGCTTGTGGAAATGAGGTATGTTGCAAAACAAATTTTTTTATTTTCGTGATAAATTTTACGAATATTGTTTGCTCGCAGGAAATTAGGAAAAGTTACGAATTTCAAAATCTATATTGCGATTAAACTTTCATTAATTTGCGAATAAAAGACTGCAATCTGTGATCAGCCTCCAAAAAATAAAGAGAGCCACATAAAATTTTATACAGGCAAACCTTTGTGGCGTACACCCTAGTTCGCGAAGCTATATTTCGTAAGAGGCAAAGTCCTAAAGTACGTCATTTAAGGGGGTACCTATAAACGTATATAAGGGTAACCGGAACACCACCAAGGGCCCTTAGTACATGGTAAAATTTTAGGGGTACAACCCAATAATGGGGTACCTATCCGGGTTAGACACCTTGGATTCTCACCTAATCTAGCGACATTACGCAATATAAAATGCGGTGTAAGAGGATTTAGGTTGGGCGACTAAGGCATACTGTCTTTCCCAAGAAGTGCAGAAAACGATCAAGGCGCCGAGGTACACGGTTGAGTCAAGAGTGTCGGGTGAGGTTGAACCACATCTGCCATTTTTGAAAAGTCTTGGCAAATGATGCACTTGGCCCAAAGATACCCCATAGGGTGCAACCTCGTAACTATAAGCCCTATAGGAAAAAAGGATAAGAGGTTGCGATCAAAAGATGGTTGTTGGCAGAACCGGATGGGAAGAGCTAACCTTGTATGGTCGATGTACGCTTCCTTTAAGGGGCAACCAGGGGGAAGATAAAGGGCAGCACCCTCCATTAGGGAGCTGATACGTGCTATAAGATGCAAATGTCACGAGGCTTCTTGTTTGCGAAAACATAAAGGCTTGTCATATTTGTGCAACAAATGAAGTTCTGCGAGCATTCTAAAAAAAAAAAAAAAAAAAAAAAAAAAAAGAGAAGGAAAACATACAAAAAGAACTCACGAGAATGAAACAAAGAAGTTAAGATGAGATCAATGGGTTATTACATGAAAGTGTAAAAACGTCCTGCGATTTCATCGCAAGACGATAATGTCACGAGGTTGTATGTTCGCAAGAATGTTCAGACTTGTCATATTATCGCAAATACAAAAATTTACTACAAAAGAGGTGGCAAAATAAGACCTTTACTTAGGAAGGCATGATAAGACCACAGAAATTAATGAAATTCATTACATCAAAATCATTGAAGAAATTATATAAGAATATACATTATGAAGATCTGAAAAGAAGACAACTTCGTCGATATCATTGAAGAAATTTTACAAGAATATACATCATGAAGTTTTGAAGAGAAGACATCTTCGTCAATATCATTGAAGAATTTTTACAAGAAGTCCTATCAAAGAAGATACCATCATTGAAGAATTTTCACAAAGACTTAACAAAAGATGCGATTTTGATAGCAATCAAATACAGATAAGTTCATACTCGTAAAAATTTACGAGAATTACATACTTCTTATACTTCTCCATATATTGAATATCTCCACAAATTCAATACTATTTATACTTCTTCAAGAATATATCATATTTATTATACTTCTTCAACGGATATTTAATTTTGCGAAGGTTAAGTACTTATTATACTTCTTCATACAGTGAGTAATAATTCTTATACTTCTTCATATATTGGGCAATTCTTCATGAATTGAATACTGCTAATACTTCTTCAAAGATATTTTATACTTCTTAAGGGTATTTCATATTTCGTATACTTCATACTTCTTATACTTCAAGGGGAGATTTATTATTTACTTCGCAACATTCCGCAAAAGGAAAAAGGCTTATATTTCTTATACTTCAAAGGGAGGACTTTTTTATTCATAATCACAATAAGACGAAACTTCGTAAGATAAATTGAGAAGGATATTCTAATACTTCCAGCGATAGTTGATCATTTGAAGAGCAATAGTAAGGGGAAGGGGAATACTAAGCTAAGTCTTTAAGATATATTATTTCTCTACACATGATCAAGTTATGCGAATAAGGGAAACAATCAATCAAAGAAAGATTAATTCAAATTAAGCTTTGAAAAATAAATTGTTGGATTGATTAAAAGTGCAATCAAGAAGAAAGTGTTGTATTGAAAAGAAACAGAACAGACATACAAAAAAGAGTGAAGTTACAGAATAGATATACAAAAAAGAGTGAAGTTATTTTTCAGGCGATCTATTCCCATCAAAATGATCTTCTTCTTCAACTTCACTATCATCTTCAACTTCACTATCATAGATTTCCAGATATGGAGTATCTTCAGGAATTTCTTCGGAAAGGAGCGTATGGTACTTCTTGAGAGGAATTTCATTATCTTCGCAAATCTTGCAATTCATCTTAGCTCGAAAACGCTTGACATATAAACTATGGTTATCTTTGGGAAATTATTAGAAGCTGAGATCTCAAATCAGAAATTTTATTATTACGGTTAGCAAGGATAGTTTCCAGATCGTCATTCATCTTCGCATAATTTTCTGCAGTGAGAGAGAAATTAAGGAATTGGTTAGAAAATTACGAAGGAAAAGTAATCAAAATAATTACCATCGCAAAGAATTTACCTTCTAATTGCTTCTTATCATTACGAAGAAGAATTTTCAAGCTTTAATTGATTATTCTCCTCAAGAAGAAAGAATTATTAATTGCGATGCTTTCATGATTGTGAATTATCTTCGTGACGGGATGTTAATTCTGCGTTATCAATACTTAAATCCTCTAATTTCTGACGGATATTTGAATTTTCAACCTCTAACTTCTTACAACGATTCAAAGTTTTCTTCTCAGCAATAGAATGACGTCTTTCCCAATCAGAAGCAGCTGCACAACTAACTCTTCCAACCTAAACAAGAAAAAAAGGGGTTAGAAATCAACAAAATAAGGGAAATAAACAAGGAATAGAGAAGAAACTTACCATGCTACCTAAAGCATATAATGAAGCAGGAGAGACGAATCTTGAAATGCCTTTGAGGGAGTTATTATCAATTACAATAGGAACTTTACAAGCCTTCGCAATAAGTTTGCGAGCATTCGCTGCGGGGAGAATTTCCTAATCCACGAGAAGAATGGAGGAAAGCCTCGGATATGCTAACCATTCTTTGAGGCAAAAGTTTCTGGATACTGCAATCTTCATTTTCACCTTCATCAACATCATTATCATCATCTCCTTCGTCGAGAAAAGGGTATCGGAATTAGAACTAAAGTCCTTCTCGGAAATTTATCATCTTCATCACCAAGATCTTCCTCAATATTCTCATTAGAAGAGATTACATTGGAATGAGACTTGGTTGAGAGTTTCTTCTTTTTCCTCCTCTCGTAAACAACATCTTGAAGTTTCCTTTTCCCTTTGCGAAGAGCATCATCTTGACTACTAGAATCTTGGGTAACCTTCGCAGAACGAAGAGTTTGTTGTCTTGCATTAAACCTTTTAGAAGAAGTAGAACTCTTATTTTCACTCGCAGCAATCTCAGGAAGAAGTGGAACCTGCAAATTCAAATAAGGATAAGAAACAGAGGCAACAATATATTGTTTAGAAAAATACAAGAGTGTTTCTTACCTCATTTGAAATTAAAGGGTAACAAAAAGATAAGGAGATGGAAGTACATACATTTCTATAAACCCAAGGTTGATAATGGCGGTTACGAAGGTTCGCAGGAAGTTCTACTATCCCAGAAATATAAGAACCCGATAATATTAAAGGGTACTTATACCAATCTTCATCATTAGAACGACGAGGTGTCTTATTATTTCCTGAGGCATAATCAATATCGTGCATGAGAAGATCATCTGCTGCGATATTAGCTTTATGATGAAGACGAACACCCCAACGATTATCTTCTTTCCTCGCATGAATTAGTGTGTAATTTTTGAAGAAACCCTCAACTGTATAATTCGCAGCAACAATTTCCATATTTTCAAATCCAGGTTTCCTAAGATCAATCAAATAAAAGATTTCCCAAAAGCGGCACGATTTGCGAATTCAACTAAGAGGCGAATACAATCACCAGTCAATTGGTAAATGGCACAAGAAAAATTTGGGTGGGAAATAATTTCATAGAATAGAGGAAAGTTAACATCATAAAGAGGAAGAGGAAGACCTGCGAGGATTTGACCTCGTGAGATTAATATTTTCTGATCATCCCAAACATAGTTGGTAAAGAGCTTCACACAGAGAGAAGATTTATTATCATAACCTTCAATCTCAGAGAGAATGAGGTCCCTATCAGCAAGTTCCGCATTAATCTGTTCAATAGTTTTCTTCTTTGGTGCCATTGAATATAAGATGGAAAATAGAAAGGAAAAAAGATAAAAGAGATTACAGAGGCAGAAGTGGTGAAGAAGATGAATAAGATAAGAGAATAAAAATCAAGAACAAAGGATAATATTTATAAATAGAGAGAGTTTGATGAAGATAGAAACTCATTAATACGAGTAAGCGTGAACGGTTGAAAAGAACGATTCGAAAGAAACGTAAGGTAAGGGAAAAGTAAAAAGACGTGTTGCGAACTTGATGGGTGGTAATAACTACACTAAATTTATGAGAATAGAGATTCTCATGACATTTCTTCTTCGTAGAATTGACTTGAGAAGAGGCAAGATGTAGGTACTGAATATCGCAAGATAATAGTTCACAAGTATCGTAATAAATAAAGGAGGAAAGAATTATAAAATGATACGATGATAGAAGTAATGCGGGGAAATATGAAGTTTTGCGAGGATGAATTGCGACACTTCGCAATTCATATACAGCTGCATAAGTTTTACTATAAATAGGAGTTCAAATGTAAAATTCAGGAGGTTCTTTTAATGAGTGTAAGAAATTATCTTAGGAAGGAGAATAGAAAAAGTTGTAATTATTCTAGTTCCATTTTGATAATTCTATGTAATAAACTAAGAGAATTAATAAGAAAATTATCATTCACCATCAAGAACTTCTTGATTTTTTACTAATTCTATTGAGGGTGTAGTTGTAGATTATTCTGCAACTACATAATTGGCGCTAGAAACAGGGATTTGAAGAATTCCTGTACCAGAAAAATGACAAGAAGAAGAAACAATCAGAACCATTAACTGAAGTAAGAAGAAGTGTAAGACTCGCATGAGGAGAAGCAAATATAACAGGAGAACCTAGTAGGAGAAGGAGTAATCGAAGAAATCAAGCTCAACAAATAATAGATCATGATCAAGTGAGTATACACACTTGGAGAACTGATACACCAGGAGAAGAAGATAGAGAACCACAAATCAGAGAAAATGGGAGGTTGATGGGAGGAACAATTCTTGAAAGAGAAAGGGAGATATTAGAAACATTGAGACAAGGAATCCAAGAAGAATGAATGATCGAAGCTGAAGAACGTGCCAATTTAACAAGACAAAATCAAGAATTGAGGATGGAAAATGAGATGCTACAAAGAAGGAAATATCAAAGTGTTGCAAAATCAAATGTTAGAACAGAAAGAGAATGACAAAATTCACCGATAATCAATAATGAAAATAATATGCAAGAACAAGCGCAGAATCAAGGTGAAAGAAATCAAGAGAATCGTTTCATTTTAATACCAAACCACGAAAAAAACATGGAGAATTTACGAACAAGGCCAAATCCTAGAGAAAACAATCAGAATCGAGAGGAAGAACAACAACTTATGGAAGAAGCTGAGAGACAACAAGCAGTACATCAAAACAATCACGAGAATGGAGTAAGAAGATATGAAGAGGCTCGTAACAAACAAAATGTTGAGTATGAAAGAATTAAGAGAAGAATTGTAAATCAACAAACAGAAGTGGAGAGGAATGAACCAAACTCTCGAATCAGAGTACAAGCAAATCAAGAAGAAATAAATCACATAAGGAGGAGAAATGAAGAAGAAGAAGTTCCTGATATTCGCATGAGAAGAATGAGAAAAATAGAAAGGGAAGAACAAGAATTCCAAGATGCTCTGCGATTGAACAATTATGATAATTTAGAAAGAAGATATTTGCAAAATTATGCAAATGAAAACATTAATGAAGAATATGATAGAATGCGAAGGATCGCAAGGGAGGAAGCGCAAGAACGTAGAAGAAGAGAAGCTGCATTAAAAAGACCAATGGATGAGAATTCTGAGGCATATGCACGGATCTTTCGAGAATTAGCAGAAATGAGAGGGATGATAAACAATAGAAGAGGAGGAGAGAGAAGGCAATTAGATGAAGCAATAGAGTAAGACCCGAGTTTCTCATTCTGATGAACTGGAGACGAAATATATCATAATTGAACATCACAGGTTCAAATATTACTAGAGTAAGACCCTAGTTTCTCGTTCTGATGAACTGGAGACGAAATATATCATAATTGAACATCACAGGTTCAAAGATTACTAGAGTTAGACCTGAGTTTCTCGTTCTGATGAACTGACTACGAAATATATCAGAATTGAACATGACCATACTACCCTCATCGGAATAAGTGCAATAAAATTCCGAAGACTGTGAAAATGACCATATTACCCTTACTGCAAATTAGTGCAATAAATATTATAGAGATTGTGAAAATGATCAGACTACCCTTATAAGAAATAAATAAAGTAAATTTTACTGACTGTAAAAATGACCATATTACCCTTAATGGAAATTAGGGCAATAAATATTATGGAGACAGTGAAAATGACCCGACTACCCTTATCGAAAATAAGTACATTAAATATTACTGACTGTGAAAATGACCATATTACCCTTCATGGAAATTAGTATAATAAATATTACAGAGACTGTGAAAATTACCAGACTACCCTTATCATAAATAAATAAAGTAAATATTACTGACTGTGAAAATGACCATATTACCCTTAATGGAAATTAGTGCAATAAATATTTTGGAGACTGTAGAAATGACCAGACTACCCTTATCGGAAATAAGTAACGTAAATATTACCTCTCCATTATCATATATTCAATGGCAATAAGTGTCCTCCTTCAACTCGATTCATGTCCCAGTTTTTGTCCAAATTGACGACTAACTGAAATCATGATAGGAAAATTTCCAATAAGCCCAATGGTTTTGGACACATAACAAAAAAATTGTGTATCCATATAACAAACCAAAAAATAAGATAAGTTGTGTGGCCATATAGTACTATCTTGTCATGTTAACCAAATGTGACTATTTCCTAATACCTACGTGTATGGTTGGTGTATAGTAAACCATATGTTATGGATACATAAACAAACCAAAGTGGCTAAAAAAGTTCCCTTTCTGCCATGGGTGATTTGGTGTGTCCAATGCCAGCCTACAAAGTAGACACATCACGATCTATCAATGTAGCCATATACTCATCTATGGCCATAGGCCATGAGTTCAGATTTAAACCCATGACCAAATGGTACTTTTTGGCTACAAGTTATGAATTTGGACTTAAAATCCATGACTAAATGGTGCTCTTTGGTTACAGAATAAACTAAAACGTGGCTTTGATAACACTTTAGTTTTAACTACTACATGTAGCCACGCAAATAACCCAAAACGTGGCTAGGTTATAAAACCAAAAACGTGGCCTATGTAACTATTTGTACTAGTGCCACTAATAGTGGATAACTAATTCTTTACCAAATAAGTTAGAAGAGTAAATAACCAAGGAAAACTTCCGCTATGATAAATAATGGGTTACAACGATATCTCCCAAATCGGGATTTCACACAACTTCAAGGTGCATATCGCACTTGGAAAACAATGCCTATTTTCTCTACTCACCACTAATGGTGGATAACTAATTCTTTACCAAATAAATTAGATTTAATTAACAATAAAGCAAGAAAGATGAGAAACTTACTATTAGTATTTGAACAAATCCTAAAATTACCCATTGAAGAGATGTATAATGTGGTGGACAAATTCACCAACCAAGCCGGTCCTTTCGTTAGAACACCCTCTTTAAGATCTCTCAAATTTAAGGATGACCTTGATTTTAGATTTGAAATCATGTGGTTTATGGAGAATTGATTTGTTTTCTAATTTCAATTACAGGACTGTTAGAGCATAGCTCGGTTGAACCCACCAAGCGTTGGTATGTCAAGTTTGGTTGTCATATTTTAGTGAATAAAACTCATTTAAAGAGTCGCTTGATTATTTACTAGAGTAAACTTCATATAGGTTAGCTACAAGGTTACTAGGATATGAAACTTACAAGTATTACGTGAAGACTTGAGGAATGTGAAGAAGTAAAGAACTACAACGGCGACATCATCCTTCCACTTGAGGTTAGTAATATTTGACTTGAATAGTTTCATTCACGTATCTTTCAAGTCGTGCATATTGAAAACATAACTGCGAAGCTGTGAATGATTATACTCTAGTTAGACATAGTATTAAGAAATTACAATACGAAGTATAACATTTATATTTTGAACTTCGTATATAATACATCGACATAATTGTATGAATTCTATTGTGATTATGTATGGGTATGGGTGAAGATTTCGTCCTAGGAAACAATGTTTTTACATTCGTTTAAAGGAAGTACAATTCATGAACTTGTGTTATGAATCAAAAGGGAAATGGCTAGGCTTATTGGTATTGTTATTCATTGCAAATATTTGGATTACCAATATGTGTATTTAGTATAACCGCTCATAACTTGTTTATGTGTCTTGGTAAAACTATTCACAAGGGCTGACTTTTGTATTGGTATGACTTTTATTAGTGAAACCAATCTTAAGTAATCACCTGAGATGGTATGATCGATTTATTGTAATTGGTATGACCAACTCTAGACATTGGGGAAACGATCCTAGTAAGGGGTGCAACCAATCACAAGCAGGGGAATTGATCCTTGTAAGAGGTGCAACAAAATCTTAGAGATTAGTAACCGATCATATGACTTGTGCAACCGAATACAAGTTAGATACTATATATATGTGGTAACCGATCCTAGAACCAAGTCACCCAATTTTTTGAAAGCTAGTGTGACCGGTCCTAGTACCCACATGGAGGTAGAACCGAAACTTGTTTTGGTAGAACCTTTTAAACCCATGATTGGTGATTTGATAGGATAATCAATCATATAGTTCTTGGAAGTCAGATGAACCTATTCTAAACTTGTTTGGAAGGGTAGAAAATCGGTTCCAAGATTGTAAATATGAAAAAGGATTTACAAAGTAAAGATGTCGACATACTTTGAACATGTGCAGTAACTCTTAAATTTTATTGTTCAAAGATATTCTTTAATAGCTAAAGGAGAATCCCGGATCGAAATAAATTGAGAATATTTTAATTAAGGTTTTTAGTTTTATATGCTTTAAATTTCCAGCAATTAAAATACATATCTTTAGAAAATAAAAATTGGTAATGTGCATTTACTAATTGGAGATTTTTTACTGAGATTCCGGTCAATATTTGGACAGTGCATTTCCAGGAATTGTGAAAATTATTTTTTCCCTTATTGCATATCTTTGAGAATATTCGGTTTTGGAAATTCCTTGGTGTCCAAACTTCCTTAGTCCATAAATATTGAAGTTTGCATTTCGAACAAACTAGCAAAACTATCTAGTTCTGTTGTTACTAGTGGAGACATCTATTCGGAGAGGAAAGTACCCTAATTAGGAAAAATCTCTTACGACTGCTCATTTTAAATACTTCTTTACCGTTTGTGGGAAACTAGATAATTGCAGTTTATTATTAGTTTTCGATTGGTTTGATTGACTAATGGTTGTTGAACTTTGATTGCACCTAGTTTGTTCATGCTTGAGAATCTTCTCTTCTGATATAATATTCACTCAAACTCGATCGAAGTTTTGACGAGGATATTTAGACTGTTTGTAGATCTAAAGACGTCTTGTGATGATCCATTGCTAACAGACTCCGTTCAATGTGTGATTGATCATAAGAGATTCAAGTTGATTGTGTGAAGGTGTTTATTGAAGATCTAAGGATATTTGAAGATGAGGAAGATTTCTAATTTGGTTTCATAATCCTTAGTGTTGACAAAACTTGATCGGCTGGGGATCCAACTATAATCAGTTTATCTTTGTGATAACCTTGATTTATAAGTTGAGTAGATCGGCATCAATACGTTTCTTTGTGATTCGAAGTATTGATTACAAAATCTTGACAATTACTTTGGTAGTTGTTATTGGATAGATCCTAGAACCTGACAAAGGATTTTATTGGGATAAACGGAAGAGCCTTTTTCAAACTCATATCACTTGATTGAAAAGAGTTGTTACCGAACATATTTGTTATTCCTTTAATGTTTGGAATACGAACCAAAGGTATTGTTCCAAGTGCCTGACTTATTGCAAGTTGGAGGCACAGGGATACATACGGAACTAGGTGAACTATAGGTTTAGTTGCTTGGTCTCAACTATACAAAGTTCTTTTATATTTTGTATAGTGGCTTAATCCTGAGAGTATTCAATTCTGGACAAGGTCCCGGGGTTTTTCAACATTTGCGGTTTCCTCGTTAACAAAATCTTGCTGTGTCTTTTACTTTTCTATTTCCGCAATTACAATTGTTTTATTATAATTAGAAGTAAAATACACAAACGTTAATTCCTATTTACTTGATATCAATCCTATTGTGTTTGGTTAAGTCCGAACCTATTATCAAGTAAACATACTTCGTTATTGTATTGTCTTGATCTTGCATCCATAGTCAATCACACAAGTTATATTGTCGTCATATTCTCTCAATCTCTTATCCATATAAGATCACACGAAGTGTGAACCGATTAGTTGTATTATCTCGACTTAGTCCATAGATAACTTTCGGAGAAAGGACTTATAGGTGGAAAAGTTTTAGATTGAAGTATATTTGGGTACCCTCGTCTTTTCAATTGGTATCGGAGAAGGAAAACATGAGAAGATCTAATAATCTGTGTTTGGTGTGACCCAACCTATAAGAAAATGAATCTTATGAATGATTCAGTTAACGTACCGCCAAGATTTAATGGGATGAATTACCCATTTTGGAAAGATGTTATGAGAACCTTTCTTCATTCCCGAGATTTTAATACTTGGATATTAATCGAAGATGGATATGAAATACCAAGAGTAGAATATCCAGAAGCAGTGTTTAAAAGCTTAGCAATCTATAGTTTTGAAGAAAGAGCTCTTGCAAAGCAAAACTCTGATGGTCTAAATGCCATCATACACGCAATAAGTGATGATCTTCGTCATCATGTTCTGTCATGTGAAACTTCTAAGGATGCATGGGATACTCTATAGGCCGTATTCAAAGGTAATGATTCCGAAAAAAAAGCGCGACTTATATCCCTTTCATCTGAATGGGAATATCTTAAAATGGAAGATAACGATACCTTTGAGGACTTTAAAACTAAACTTTCTGAGATTGTCAATGCTTCTTTCTTACTAGGAAAGTCTATAACTGAAAAGGAAATAGTATGCAAAATTCTCAGATCGTTACCACCCCGATATGAGTCGAAGAAACATGCCATAATAGAAGCAAATGATCTTTCTACACTTTCTCGAAGTTCTCTTGTAGGAAAGTTAAAGATCTTTGATAGAGAAATTATGTTGAAGAATCAAACTGAGAAACGTTTCCAAAAGGACAAGGTACATATTAAATAGGAGCTTGACTTAACAATTGTTCTTCTAGCACAACGAATTAAGGACATCTTATCTAATGATAAACGTGTTTCTGAAACATTATCGTTTTCTCATAAAAAGGGTAGTGAAGAAGTTCAATTCTTCAAGTGTCGTAGATTTGGACATATGGCAAAACATTATTCCAACAGAAGAATTCAGAAGTGAAAAAAGGCTTATGTATCTACTCTTGATGATATTCCAGAGGAAGAACCATATGAAGGAATATCTAACTGCAATGCACTTCTTGCCAACTCCAATAGTGTTGAAACATGTGAGTCTAATCAACTCCTAGAAAAACTTGAGTTGAGATTTAAGGAAAATAAAAGGTTAAGCTTAGTACTTGAGAACCTTTTGAAATTCCTTTCAGATAAGACCCAAAAGGTAAAATCTGAGCAAGAAAAAATGGTTTAAAAACCAAGAGGGTCAGAAACTAGTTTTTCTGATAATATATATACTAAGATCTTCTTGTGGAGAAAGTAACCATGCTGCAATATTCCATGGAAATCTCCAACAAAATAAATTTATCAAAGCTCTTCGCAAGGGGATATAGATTTTGAAGGATGGTAAGTTTATTAGATCTCAAAAAGGAATTGAAACTCTTGCAATCATAAGAGAAAGAAAGAACATAAGGAAACACAGTCTACTGTGTTAATAAGTCATCCTAAGGATTCTTTGTTACCTGTGGTGAGAATATTTCCCATCCCAACACACACTAATTGTGTTGAAAAATGCATCCCCACTTGTTGCCCAAAATTGTGATTGTGAGGAAGCATAAATCTGGGCAGGATGTACATATCGTTTCTTTAAGTAAAAATATTTTTAATTGATATCTCTTACTTTTGGGAAAAATAAATTCGGTTTCCATAAACCAAATTATCCCTTGTTTTTTTCCCAATGTATATATATTTTTCTTGTCCGAAAGAAGACTATATTGCTTCAATGGAGAATCCAGCAAAAGAAGGATCGTCTTTTGATGATTTAGCACTATGTGCATCAGTTATGACTGAAACTCATGATAGCTTTCTTCATCATAAATCTCAAGATTATCTAAGAAAATAGATTCTTACTATAAAAATTTGCATTAAATATCATAAGATGATGATAAAGGATTCAAAAGAAGTACTAGCTAATCTTCATTCTCAACTGCTTGAGATAAAAATTTTGACTACTGAAAAAGGAAGTGCTCAGAAGAATTTGAATCCATTTTTTGAAAGCAATCTTCACAAGAATTGAGAAAGAAAATAGACATCAATTTTGATTTCTTTCAATAATTGTATAAGATCTATTATGAATAAAACTATCTTATTTATGAATAAAATTATTAGTTTATAATTTTTCTCATGATAGTTTTCGATTACATAGCCTGTGCTTGAATGCTTTATTTTATTGCTATGTATGTTTATGGGATGTTTGATTTTGTTTTTCATGACCTTAATATTCGATCTCCTATGGTGTGAACCCTTATGGTTTGGGTGACTTTTTGGTTTATCAGGATTAAGTTTTATCCCATGTTGGTAGGCTTTATCAAAGGATCATAAGGGGTTCTGATCGAAACAAATATGTGAAAAAGTCACAATATGTCGAATCATTTGGTTTGGCATAAAAGCATATGTGTTTCGAGGTTTTCAACTTTTGGTAAAGGTTGCTCTTTGTTGTTGTTTTTTTGTCTTGCGAGAGGATGACAACACAACGGGGGAGAGTTCTATGTGAACTTGCGCTTAATGATATATCTTTCTGGGGTGAAGAGGGTGCGGAATTTGAGGAAACAAATTTGTTAGTTAATCATTTTCCTGTTTAAGAAAAGACTGATTTTATTTCATATATTTAGTGCTTTTGCTTAACAAAAATTTCGGTACAATTGATGTTAATTCCATTAAGAAAAACTATTGTTATCTTGCTTTATTGTTTGGTATCAATTGTTTAGGCTTAAAAAAATTCGGTGCAATTGCGGTACTATAATGTCTATGTTTGTTTCAATTGCTTCCGGTTGAGGTAAATAATTATGAAAGTTAATTTATGTTAGTTTATATGAATTGTTTATGGCTTAACAAAATAGTTTTCTGGATCATTTTTTTTTTTGATAAACTGGAGCTTTATTAACAAAGGAGGAAAAAAAGAAGGAGGGGGACTAGGCCTTACCTCAAAAGACAAAGAGAAACCAAAAACAGAAAAACAGATACCAAAAGAGTTCCCAAAAAGCCATGGACCAAAGGCTACATATTACGAAAACGATAAAAAGGGAGGTCAGAGTTGTCCATTACGATCTTATGCCTTATGAAGTCAGGAGGATATCTCCACCAGAGCGACTCAGCAGTCGCTCCATGTTTGGCCAACAAATCATCCACCGAGTTGCCTTCCCGGAACGCATGGGAGCAAAAAAGCTGGATTGAGTTGGAAAACTTCATGCAGATATTCCAATTTGTCGACAAGAACCAAGGTACCATTTCTGGATTTTAAAAATCCTACAGTACAAACATTGAGTCTGATTCCAGCCACAGCTTACGTATTCCCAATGTATTTGCCAACCGTAGAGCAAAAATGGCACCCCAAAGATCTGCGAATACCGAATTCGCTGAACCCAAGTTTTGCGCCAGACATCCCTTCACTCGACCTTGCGAATCACGAAACACTACTCCACAACCTGCCGGCCCCGGGTTACCAATAGAGCAACCATCGATATTAGCCTTAGTCCAACCAAGCGCAGGCTTAATCCATTTGACCATTGTAGATGAAGGGGGTTTAGGAGGAACTCTTATAATGCCCATAAAGTCAAGGATAATCTTATATGCTGAAGTATAGTAAGAGTAACCTCCACTGTTTTTGCTGGATTCAACAATGAACCTAGCCATCATCTTAGTTTCCTGAATGCAGGGTGTTTCCTTGTGCTCTAATCTCAAGTTGTTTCGGCAAAACCAAATGATCCAGATGCAAGTAATAACAGCAATCCACAGCAGATTCTTTGTTTGCGAGCAACCTTTGAAGCTTATAATAGAGGAAAAATCCCTTTACATACTCCCACAGTCAATGGTGTGACCAAACACCTGCATTATCCAATTCCACAGCGAACTAGCAAAGACACAGTCGAAGAATAAATGTTGTTGGGTTTCACCACAACACGGGACTGTGCACAGATTTCAGCAATTTACCGTGTCATCTCCATAGAATCTGACGTTGTCGTCTGAAGCTATGCGATTCTGAATCACCTTCCACACCGTACAGGCTCTTCTCGGGGGGATTTTGGCTTTCCAAAGATCTCTGAAGTCCATCTGCTCCACAACTCTTGAACGGTGAAATTCGTATGCAGTTTTCATGATGATGTCGCCCGAGCTGCTACCTGCCTGTCCTCCATATGAGAAGAAAAATGAGTTTCGTGAATCATTTGAATGATGCCACCATCTAGCTCAGGCATGTATTCCGGTAAACTCCACCTTCCATTCACAATGAAGTCTTGAACCCTGTTGTATAGGTTTGAATTATCCAGCTCCAGTGAGTCCGCAATAGATTGATCAGAATTAGAGAACCAAATATCGTTCCAGAAGTCTATTTTGTCCCCTTTTCCAATCAACCATATTAGCTTGTCTTTGATGATGTTCCATTGTTCTTTGTACCCATGCCAAATCGACGACTTTTTATAAGTTTCCTTAGAGAAACGCACCTTAACAAAGTCTCATAGCGTCTAATTACCTGTCATTATCGTCCAGGATATCTTCATAAGAGCTGCATCGTTTAAGGTTCTGAGCGATTTTATACCCAGACCACCCTCATTTACCGACAGACATACTCTTTCCCAGGCTACAGTATTATGATGCACTGTATTTATGTCACCAGACCAAACAAAGTTTCTAACCCAATTTTCCAAAGTTTTTATGAACTTTCTCGGCCATTTGTAGACATGAAAGCTGTACAGTATTTTACTAGCTATTACAGAGTTTACTAGCTCCACTCTTCCCATCATTTATAACATCTTGGCTTTCCAGGAGGCAAACTTAATCTTAATATTATCAATAATGGAATGAAAGTGGATGGCTCGCGGCTTACCTTGAAAAATTGGGACTCCCAGGTAACGAAATGTAAGATTACCCATTGGGATGTTGTAAGAAGCAGCAATGGAGGAGATCCGATGCTGAGCATACTTACTAGAATACATCGTACACTTAGAAGTGCTAATTGTCTGGCCCGAGTTGTTACCATATTCCTCGAAAATTTGCATTAATTCCTTTATGTCCCTTTTGGTTCCTCTACAAAAGACCATGATGTCATCTGCATACAGAACATGAGAAGGGAATATTGTACCCCTCGGCGAAGAAATGTGGTTAATCACCCCCTTTCTGTAAGCATTGGTGATCGCAGAACTTAGGACATCTTTAGCCAAGCAAAAGAGTAACGGAGAAAGAGGATCTCCCTGCCGCACCCCTCTCTTGCAGTCGAAATAGCCCATAGCTTTACCATTGATCACAACAGAGAGTCTAGAAGACTACAGAATAGATTTGATCCAGACCACCACCATATCACTGAAGCCATACGCTTGCAAACTCCGGATTAGAAAGTTCCAGTCTAGGGTGTCGAAAGCTTTGTGAATATCAAACTTGAGTGCAATGTTCCCACTGAAACATTTGTAGTCCAGCAAGTTTACCGCCTCTGAAGTAGTTCCAATGTAGTCAAAAATGTCTCTGTCCTTCAGGAAAGCTCTCTGCTGAGGGGATATAATCTTCGCAGCAACCGGGCTCATTCGCGTGGAAAAGATCTTACCAATAATCTTAAAGTGAAAATTGCCGAGGGCTATTGGACGAAATTTATCAATTGCATCAGCTCCTTTATCTTTCGGAATTATAATGACATGAGTTGGGTTTGCATTCGGCATTAGCCATCCATTTTGAAAAACGAATTTTACCGAGTTTATAACATCCATACCTACTATGTCCCAGAACGACTTGAAGAAAATTCCACCAAAACCATCTGGCCCCGGAGCGCCGCTGGCATTCATAGAGTCGACTGCCGCTTTTATTTCCAGACCATCCGGCATTGCAGTGATAGCAGCATTATCATTTGTAGTAACCTTGGTTTTGACATTCCGAGTGATGAAGTCCGTGGAGAGATTTGCATCTGTCTTATCATAAAGATTCTGAAAATAAGAGAGCACATGATATGAAATTTCCTCATGAGAGGTCAACAGCTCATTATTATCCTTAAGGTATGTTATTCTATTAGTAGCAGTTCTAATCTTAGCATAATTATGAAAGAATTTAGTGCAAGCGTCACCCTCCTTTACCCAATCTAGACTCGATTTATCTCTCCAGAAAATTTTCTGAGTATTTAGAGCATCTACCAGCTTGTTCGAAGCCAAGGTTTCGATCAAATGGAGGTCATCAGAGTAACCCTCCTCCATCAGTTGATTTTGCACCTTTTGAAGTTCCTCAGTAGCCTTGTTGACATTCAGGTTAATATCGCCAAAGATTTCCTTATTCCAACGCTTGAGCACCGACTTGAGAAACTTAATCTTTTGAATGAGAACATACATCGGGCAGCCGAAAAATTGTTGTTGCCAAGCCTGTTCCACCACTTCTCTCATCCATGGATGGTTCATCCAAGCGCTCAGGAATTTGAAAGAAGAGGTGAAATTACAGTCACCCTTGCAAGCTTCAAACAACAGAGGATGATGATCTGACTTGACCCTGACCAAAGTGTTGCAGACCGTTGAATTCCACAAATCCAACCATTTTTCGTTGCAAAGAGATCTATCCAACCGCAGATCAGTGTTGTGTCTTCCCCTGCGGACATTAGTCCAGGTGAAGCTATCTCCCCTAGTGTCCAGGTGGTGAAGCTCATTGGACTCAGAGAAAGCTAAAAAATCATCACAAGAGATTCTATTCGGAGGAGGGCTGTTAGATTTCTCGTGAGCTCCCAGCACCACGTTGAAGTCTCCAATTATGCACCAAGGCTGCATAGCATTTTTCATCAACCTAGTCAGGCGAGACCACAAATATTTCCGAGTAAGATAATAAGTTGAGGCGTAGACCCCTGCCAGGAAATAATCCATGTCTCCAATAGAGGCTTTGCAAGCAATTAACTGCGCCGAGTTGAGAATCACATCAACCTTCATATGATTAGTGCAAAGGCACCAGAGATTCGAACGGCGAGACCCCCTGTCATTAAGCGCCACCAGCTTCAGGTTTAGACCAGTCCAGTAGCTCGACGGAATAGAAGAAAATTCAATCCAAGGTTCTGCAATAAATACCAAATCCGGGGAAAGTTTACGACAATAATTAAAAAGTACAAGTTGAGTATTTGTGTTTCCAAGGCCACGCAAATTCCAGAAAATTGTTCTCATTGGGAATGGGTTGTTTAAATCCTTGGACGCATAGTCCAAGGTTTCGGCACTGTATCTTTCAAATCCATTATCTCCTTCTTCTTTTTTTCTGGGCTTTGGGCATCACAGCTTCAATAGAGGAATCCTTAAGAATCTCCTCATCCCGCTTTTCTTCCTCTAAAGTTTCAACACTGGCAGCATCATCTTCCACAGATTGCTCCACCGCTGTATCTTCCATAGTAGCATCAGTATTAGTTGCGACTTGTTGAGAAGGATCTTGATAGTGCTCACAAGTATCTTATCTTGTAGTATCCTGCCTACTAGTTTCGGCTTGATTGGTTTCTATAGTTGGCTCTTTTCGACTTACTTCAGTCACTTCTACAGTCACCTCTTTTCCCCCCTCCTTGTTCCCATTTTTTGGATCTATAGCCTTGCCATCCGTAAGCAGTTTACTCACATTATCATTTGAGTAGTTTTTCCCAATTATATCCTTTGCAGCCTGAAGTTGAGGTCCTTTACCCACCTCATGTTTTCCATCATCTTTCTTATTTTTGTCAGTCTTTTTCTGCAATTGATTATGTTTATTTTTTTTGGCAGTATTCTTGTTCATTTCTATCTCAGTTATCTGTTGATATTGCTTCTTCTTGCATAGCCCTTCATCATGGCCTATTTTGTTGCAGAAAGAGCAGTAGGAGGGGCGTTTTTCATAGACCACTCTAGCCTAGAAGAAGTGTCCTTCTCTTTTTACACATATTTCCTCTATAGGTGTGATTGCCAAATCCACTTCAACCAAAACCCTTGCATACAATCCAAATCTTTTTGTTGTAGTAGCATTATCTATATGCAAAGGGTCACCTACCGCACTAGATATTTCAACAAGAGTTTTAGGTCTCCAATATTCATAACTTAGACCAAAAATTCTAATCCAAACCTGAGCTAGAGATTGGTGTTGACTACTTGGATTGAAATATGGAATCCATTTTCTAAAATGAAAAATACCCGGTTTAAGATTACAAGCGCCTACTGATCTTAAATAAGCAGCATCTTCTTCACACGAGAAATTGAAACAAAAAAAAACCCTTACCTAGTGTAGAGATCACCCAGGGTTTGATGTTCCAAATCTTGGATAGTTGTTCGTGAATATCTGACAGTTTCACCTAGATTTGACCCTTCGGTAGCACCAACCTCCCGATTAGGCAGTTTCTACAGTCTTTCACTCCTTTCTGATACTCGTCTTCTGAGATACGGATCGATACTTTAGATCCATTGAAGACTGGTTTTTCTAAATTTGACGATGTGCAATCTAAAGATTTGAATGTGTTGACGATATTAGCATAGGATCTGATGTTGTTGTTGTTGGTCTCCTTCCCACCCGATGTGTTTTTGTAGTACTTTGAATTTTTGTTTTCGTACACGCCATCCCAAGAACAGATTCCATTAGTATTTGCCATTTCTTGTTTTCAAATTAGCCACCGATTTGAACGCTAATCATTGTTGTTATGCTTAATTAAGGTTTTAAACTTGGATTAATCAGAGTATTCCGCCGGATCGAGAAGATTTCCAAAAAATTTGTATCCCGATTTGATCGCCGATTTAGGAACGATTCGCATAGCCGTTTGAAGGTGGCTTTGTTTACAAGCGCCTAAAGAAGGAAATAAGGTATAACTCTTCCAATAGTTTTCTGGATCAATTGTTTAGTCCAATTCGATTCTGGATGAGAGAAACTAAGTTAATTATGATCTTAGTTAAACTTATCAAAATGGAGGTTTCGGTTATTCAAATCTAATCGAATGCCTTAACAAGAAATGATAGTTAACTAACCTAGTATTTGTCTTATTTAAAAGTGAAAGGTATAAGTTATTATTTGTGTTAGAGTACTGCTCGATCGAACTCGCAAGCGTTGCTATCTCAAGCTTGTTGTCAAGTTTAGTTTCCAAAACTATAAGTCTTGATTTCTAGTCTACTTATAGTTAAGTCTCAGACTAGGATAAAAAAAGTATAGTTGAGCTCTAGACTCCACGACGTTCATCATACAAAGATGAAGAACTAATTAAGGAACTGGTGGAACTTCATCGACTAAAAGGTATGTGGAGACTTAAACTTATCTATCACTCAAAAAAGTCTATCTACTATATCTACTATCTTGAGATAAAAGTCGTATTACTATATAGAATTCGATTATACACATTTGTTATTTCTAGTTAACTTTATATCGCTCTAGAAATATGTGTTGGTAAGCTTTCTCTTTGTCCAAGTTCATCTTTACAAGTGACGAAACTCATGTTGATTATTTCAATATCTTGAAAATTGCTTTGATGAAAAATAGTGTGTGAATAACCTCTATTTAACATCCTCTAAGAATGTTTCAATGATTGAAATAAAGAGTTTAGAACATGTAACCATCTTTGGATATAAGCATATATAGTGTGTTCGCACATTAGTTTATAAGTCCAAAACCGGGAACCAAATGTATGCATACTTGTGTGTATACAAAATGGTTGATGGAGACTGGTTAAGTATGCGTATCCATACGCATACTGGCAGAAGTTCACGTCCGTGAATTTCTGCTGAGTTTGTAAATCAAAACCAACTCATCCAGTTACCTAAGTATGCGTACTCGTACGCATACTGGCGTAAAGTTCACGTTCGTGAATTTCTGCTGAGTTTGAAAACCAAACCAAACACAAATCCGGTTACTTAAGTACGCATACCCATATGCATACTTAAGTGTGTTACTTTCTCAAATTGGTTTATTCGTGAACTTAAATTTATATAAACTAAGGAATGCATATTAGCAAACCTTGGCTATAAAGTTCATAAATCGATTCGATTGAATCAAAACCAATTTTGCTTCGATTGTGTCTTGTATACTTTTATGAGATCTAAGGAATTGAACAACTCTTGAACTATTTCATTTGATTCAATTGAACTAGTTATGGTGAAGATGAATAAGGTTGATATGAAAGTGCTCATATTGCTAACCATTTGGTTAACTACTGTTGAACCAATGACTTGTACACGTTTAGGTATGGTTACATAAACCTAAATGACGTATACTACATTTGTGTATAACAAGCTCAGTCTGATCTAACGGTTGAAAGGTATTAGCTTGAATCTAATTAGGTTTTCATCTAACGGTGAATATTGAATGCTTTGTTACCAGAGTAACTTAGATTGCAAACCCTGATTCGGTGACTATATAAAGGAGAACTCTAGCAACTAGTAAAGGTAATCCCCACACCTCTTGTGTGATACTAGTTGTATAAGATAGAGTCGTTTCTTCTTTAACCTTAGGTTTCTAATGAGACCCTATAGGTTAACGACTTGAAGACTTCATTGGGATTATGAAGCCAGACCCAAGTATTTTATATGTAGTTGTGTGATCTGATCTTACCAGATTCAATCATATTGAGTACAATTGAAATAATTGACTCGAGATTAATTTCTCCGATTGGAAAGATAAAAGAAATCACAAACATCTTCGTCTCATAGTTTGTGATTCCACAATATCTAGTTTCTCCATCATACAATTTAGATTATTGTGAGGTGATTGATAATTCTAGGTTCTTCTTCGGGAATATAAGTCCTGGTTATCGATTGGTTCCTGTTCACCTTGATTTATCAAAAGACAGAAAACAAACTCGTAAGTATTTCTGTGGGAGACATATTTATCTAATCTTTTAGACTTTTCTGTGTGAGACATATTTGTTTATTAAAGTGTTCGACTTTGGGTCGTTAGTTGTGGGTGAGATCAGCTAAGGGAATCAAGTACGTAGTATCCTACTGGAATCAGAGATGTAAGGAGAGTAATTGTACCTTGGATCAGTGCAACTACAGTCCATACCGAAGATAGTTTGTAGTAGGCTAGTATCTTTAGCTGCTTAATGCAGTGTGTGTACAATCTGGATTAGGTCTCGGGTTTTTTTTGCATTTGCGGTTTCCTCGTTAAAAAAACTTCTGGTGTCTGTGTTATTTATTTTCCACATTATATTTTGTTATATAATTGAAATATCACCGGTCGTGCGTTGAATCAATCAATTGGAAAATCCGACCTTTGGTTATTGATTGATACTTGAACATTGGTCTTTGGTACCGTTCAAGTTAATTTCTCTTGTATTCAATTAGACTCGCATATTTATATTTGCTTGAGTAAGGATTGAATCGAGAAATTGATATATAACTCTTTGATATACTTTTATTAAGATTGAGCCTGACGGACTAGTTGATTCTCTTTAAAGTATCTTGGAGTTAGTCCATACAGATTGCTAAGCGAATTATTGGGTGAGGTTGTTGTACCCCCACTTTTTTAATTTGAATAATTAAAACCTGATGAGAAAAATATAGTTAATTCTGATCTTTATTTTGGTCTTGTCGAACAAGCGATTGTATATGTACAATCGGTTTAGCAAAGGATATAAGGTGCTTAGTGTATTTTTGGTTTGCTAAACTATTAGGGAAAATTGCTTCGGGCAATTGTTTCCTTGGTAACATATCAAAACAAAATTACTTTGCAGTTTCGGTTTTGATATTGGTAATCAAAAATGGTGTGTGGAACCCTCGTGCTTAACTCTTATAGGTTTTGCAAGTATTTTAAGATTTGTAAGATCCTTTCAGTTTTTCCTTTATTTGCTCGTACTTTGTCATTTTGTGACAAAAAGGGGGAGAAATATATGGAGTAAACAAGTGATTTAGTATCACTAAGGAAAGGACAATGGTGCTTAAACGTTATATCTAACGAAAGATTAAAGCATAGACTAATGGGGAGTTACATATCATATATTGATACTTGTGGTTATCTTAACTACAACGGAATAACAAAGACGTGCGGATTGAAAATATACATATCTTACCTTTAGGGGGAGTATTATCTTTGTTATTATAATGTATACAACGACATTTATGGATTGAATGTATACATGTTATTGTGTTGTCGAAACTTGGAATCAAACGTATGTGTAATGAATTCTTGTAATTTGTTTATCCATACGATGTAAGAGTTTTTTCACTAAAATTGACAATAGGGGAGATTGTTAGAGCATAGCTCAGTTGAACCCACCAAGCGTTGGTATGTTAAGTTTGGTTGTCATATTTTAGTGAATCAAAACTCATTTAAAAATTCGCTTGATTATTTACTAGAGTCAACTTCGTGTAGGTTAGATAGAAAGTTACTAGGATATTAGACTTACAAGTATTACGCGAATACTTGAAGAAGTAAATAACTACAGCGACGACATTATCCTTCCACTTGAGGTTTGTAATATTTGACTTGAACTATTTCATTCTTAACGTATCTTTCAAGTCGTGCATATTGAAAACATAACTGCGAAGCTATGAATGATTATACTCTAGTTAAACATAGTATACAAGAATTACAATACGAAAAATAACGTCTTTATTTTAAACTTCGTATATAAGACATCGACATAATTGCATGAATGCTATTGTGATTATGTATGGGTATGGGTGAATATTTCGTCCTAGGAAACAATGTTTTTACATTCGTTTAAAGGAAGTACAATTCATAAACTTGTGTTATGAATCGAAAGGAAAATCGCTAGGATTATTGGTATTTTTATTCATTACAAATCTTTGGATTACCAATACATGTGTTTAGTATAACTTCTTATAACTTGTTTAGTTATCTTGGTAAAAATATTCACAAGGCCTGAATTTTGTATTGGTATGACTTTTATTAGTGAAACCGATCTTAAATAATCACCTGAGATGGTATGATCGATTTACTGTAATTGGTATGACCAACTCTAGACATTGGGGAACCGATCCTAGTAATAGGTTCAACCGATCACAAGAAGGGGAATCGATCCTTGTAGGAGGTGCAACAAAATCTTAGAGATTGGTAACCGATCCTAGAACCAAGTCAACCAATTTTTAGAAAGCTAGTGTGACCGATCCTAGTACTCACATGGAAGTAGAACCGAACCTTATTTTGGTAGAAATGATTAAACACATGATTGGTGATTTGATAGGATAATCAATCACATAGTTCTTGGAAGTCAGATGAACCAATTCTAAACTTGTTTGGAAGTGTAGCAAATCGGTTCCAAGATTGTAAATATGAAAAAGGATTTACAAAGTAAAGATGTTGACATACTTTGAACATGTGCAGTAATTCTTATATTTTATTGTTCAAAGATATTCCTTAATAGCTAAAGGAGAATCACAGATCGAAATAAATTGAGAATCTTTTAATTAAGGATTTTAGATTGATATGATTTTAATTTCCGGCAATTAAAATGCATATCTTTAGAAAATAAAAATTGGTAATGTGCATTTACTAATATGAGATTTTCTACTGAGATTTCGGTCAATATTTGGACAGTGCATTTCCAGGAATTATGAAAATCGTTTTTTCCCTTATTGCATATCTTTGAGAATATTCGTTTTCGAAAATTCGTTGGTGTCCAAGCTTCCTTGGTCTATTTATATTGAAGTTTGCATTTCGAGCAAACTAATCCTCAGAGCCAGCAAAACTACCTAGTTGTGTTGTTACTGGTGAAGCCGTCTATTCAGAGGGGAAAGTACCCTATGTTAGAGAAAAGCTCGGTTGAACCCACTAGCGTTGGTATTTCAAGTTAGTTGCCAAAATCCATTCTTGATTGAGCATACTAAAGATAGTTTCGGACTAGATTAGGTTTAAGAAGTTGAATCGAAGTTATCCTCAAAGGATGAAGATTGAAGACTACAAGAAGACATCAACAAGTACTTCATCAACAAAGGTATGTGATTGATTTCATTTGGATTCTTGTTCAATTCTACCTTTCTAATCTATCGAGATAAATGCTCACTCTATGGACCAATTCCTATGACGGTAAATGTACATTTATGTATATATACTTGAGGTTATTTGATTCATGACTTTGGTGACAATAACCTTTATCCCTATAGAGGATCTCATGTTATATTGAATGATTTTGCGAATCCAACGAGCCAAGAATCACTCAATTCCGAGTTATAACGATGAAGTTGTGAGTGATTTATTAAAGTAACAATTATAAGTGTTGCTGTAATTGTTACAGGTCGTTAGTAGGAAACAATCCATGGACTGTTTGTAACAGTTCGCGGACTTGGGCCAAATTACGTGACTAAAAGGCATTTTTGGTCAAATTGGTGATGTTTCCTTATCTAGGCAAGTTAGCTATTACTCAAAATATCTTGATTACCATATTAAAGTGTTTGTGATTCCTTCCTAATTTAATTTGTGATTTATTCACATAAATACAATATTTGCTAATTAATTAATTAATTAATTAATTATTTTGGCATGAGTTGTAACTTAGGAAAGACTCCCAAAATTAGGAGAGTTTTGAAAAAGGAAAATAGCGTTGCTTAGTTTTCAAGCTATGTTTCACTATAAATATTGAGTTCGTGAGATTACACGTTTTTTATCCCCTTTGGAAAATTGGCGCAAGCTCTGTGGGTTATTTTCCACATCTTTTGTTCTTTGTGAACAAGAGTGAGATAAAAGTCTTTGTATTGGGGATCACAAAGCCAAGTTGAATTAAATCTTTGTGATTGATTATATAACTTGTAATCTATGTTTTTCACCTCTTGTCTATTCTAAGGTTTTCTCTTCTGATATAAAACCATTCAAGAGTTGTTGATCATAAACCCTAGGTTTTGATAGATTTCAGTTTTCGATCGTATACCAACACTTGTTAGTCGAAATCGGAGACTAGAAAGAAAAACTTCTGTTGAGGCATCTCGTAAAAATCCTTAAGAAGTTTTAAACAAGATATTTATAGATTTATCTAGTTGTTCTTGTTGTAGAATTATTAGGGTTTTCTTAACTTGGAAATTGATCTTTGGAATCACCCAAGTTCACTTACAAAAATCAGTTTCATGGACTTCTTGTGAGTACGCATACTGATTCTAAGTTAAAACCTTAATCTACAAGATTTCCAAAACCTTGATTTATATCTAAAGGGCAATCAAACCGGTGTTTTGTGCAAAAAAAATATTGAATCGTATCAATCGTGTTGTTGTATATTCTAAAGAGAACCTTGGGTTCGGCTAGAAGATTTTCGTGAAGAATTCCTAAAGAGAATCGTTGTTCTACTAGGAGTTCTATAAGAATACAACTGAAGAAGGTATTGCATCTAGTCCGATAGGTAGTAGGAAATTGGTGTAATAACTTATAATCAGTGTGTGTTTATTATGGACTAGGTCCCGGGATTTTTCTGCATTTGCGGTTTCCTTGTTAACAAAATTATGGTGTCTGTGTTATATCATTTTCCGCATTATATTGTTTACCTTTATAATTGAAATAATATAGGTTGTACGTTAATCAATCATAGTTATTAAATACGGCCTTGTTTGTTGGATAAGACTTGATTGATCTTGAACAATTGAATTTGTTATTTTCACATTGTTAGAACCGTCTGGACTAGCCCTATTTCAAGTGGACATTGTGTTGAAATATTCCTTTAGTGATTGTTGCTTAAGGAGGTTTATACACGGTAGATATTGAATAGGTTGTGATTAAAATAAAAGACTTTGTTTCAAGAGTTTCACACTAAAATCAAGTTTGCGGACTTGTTTCTGTTTAACTTTGATTGTGTTGCAATAGAGATATTAAACTATTTGATATAATTTACTCTAGATTGACTCTGACTGTCTAGTTGATTCTCTAGAAAGTGTATTGGAGTAAGTCCTCTCATATTGCCGAACGAATTGTTGGGTGTGGTTGTTAGACCCCTGTTTTTTCAATTGGTATCAGAGCAGGCAAACATGCTAAGACCTTATAAGTCTGTGTTTGAAGCAATCTGATCATTATGGACAGAGGTGCTATCTCTATAAACGTACCACCAGTCATCGACGGAACGAACTATTTATGATGGAAAATTGCTATTTGTTCCTTTATTCAATCGCGAAATTTTTAATCATGGGTTCGTATTGTTAATGGCAATGATCCTCCTTTAGTTACAGTAGATGGTGTAACTGTTGCAAAGGATATTGGTGAATATAGTGATCTTCAGATTCTTTCTGCAAAGCAAAATTCTGAAGGATTAAGTGCTATCATCCATGCCATTTCCCCGGATCTTCAGCACCACGTTACCACGTGTAATAAGTCTAAAGATGCTTGGGATGTCTTAGAAACCGTATTTGAAGGGAATACCTCAAAGAAAGAAGCA
The DNA here is from genome assembly GCA_023529315.1 of Papaver bracteatum. NCBI lineage: Eukaryota > Viridiplantae > Streptophyta > Magnoliopsida > Ranunculales > Papaveraceae > Papaver > Papaver bracteatum. The sequence goes on along the minus strand of JAJJWX010003464.1, from coordinate 2,680 downwards.
AGGCTTCAATACCTAGCATCTGACTGGGAATACCTTCGCATGTCTGATGATGAAATATTTGATGAGTTTTATCACAAAGTGTCTGAAATTGTTAATACATCTTTTGCATTGAGTAAGACTATTCCTGAAAAGGACATTGTGATGAAAATTCTCAGATCGTTTCCATCTAGATACGACTTTAAGAAACATGCTATTGAAGAAGCAAACGGTCTTTATACACTCTCCATAAATACTCTTGTTGGAAAGTTAAAGATCTTTGATAATGGACACGCATCTAGAAAAAAGGTGATTTCTCTTAAAGCTGCAAACAATTCTGAATTCTCTAAGGATAAATCTAGTTTCCCAGATACTAAGAATGTTACTCCACGAAAATTTACAAAACTCTTGAGAGACATGAAAAAGAGTTTTTCTAAAGGTGCAACATCTCCTAATGATGATGTACAATGCTATAACTGTTGTGGTTTCGGGTACTTGTCTTCAGTATGTCCTAGCTGGAGCCGTAGAAAAACGGAATATGCAGCAGCAACCACTCTTGATGATGTACCTGAATTTTATAATCCCCAAGAGTTGGCAGGCGAGGTTGCATTAGCTTTTGGAAAAATTCTTTCGGATACTGATTCTTATTCTGACGAAGAAGTGCTCCATGATGATCCAGTTTCTTATAATCTTCTTAAGGAATGTCATAAAAAACTCTCGGAAGCTGAATGCACCATTTTCAGTGAGGGAGTTAAATATGACAGACTTTGTAGTCGGAATAAAGACTTGCAAGACCTACTTGATTCTAGTGGTGTAAGAGATTATCTCAACGAAATATGAAACCTTAAAGAAGAAATCGCCAAAGGTCGTGATCTGGAAATTATTCTTCAAGCAAAGATAGATAACTTGGAAAACATTGAGATGAACTTGTTATTTGATTCAGAACGAGAAGATCTCAAAATTCAATGTGAATCATCCAAGAATGATCTAATTATTACGCTTGAGAAGGTCAAAAGTTTGGAAGAAGAAAATGCGAGCTTAAAAGAGAGTTTGTCTAGAAATAGTTGCTCAGATAAATTAACCTCGATATTAGGAGCATGTAGAATTCATCGTGATACACAAGGATTGGGATACGAAGGAATATACGCTCCTAGTATTTGCAAAGAGGTAAAATTTGTCAAAGCTAGAGATTCTTCGCAACCAAAACCTTCCACGGTTGACAAAAATAAAGTATTTCCATCAACTGCTGATAATGAAAAGAGGAAATCTTGTCAAGTTCCAAAGCAAGCACATACACATTCATGTAACACTAAACAAAACTTTTTCCATTCTACTAAACGTTGTTTTTATTGTGGAAAACCAGGTCACTTGCAAAGGAATTACAGAATTTTTAAACGGGATAAATCCAGATCTGATTATGTTAAGAAGACAAGATCTGATATTCCAAACTGGAGAAAAACTGAGTCTCATAATATCAGTTCTTCTAGTATTCCCCCGAAGAAGTTTCATAACTACATTGGGGAGAAAAAAAATACGTTGCTCTAAAAGTTACTCAGAAATGGGTACCAAAGAAGATAAATAAATAAAGAAGTATTATTAAGAAGGATATCCCAGACAAGAGTTCGACAAGGGATAACATCTTAATAAGGTATGAAAAAGTTATTGAAAGTTTCAAGGGAGTTGTTAAATTCCTAGAGTCCTTGCATGATTTTGTTTCGAATACCTGTGGTGAGCAAGATTTTGTTCACCTCAACACAACCTAATTGTGTTGAAAGTGCATCCTCACCATGAAGCCCTTGTAAATACGGTGAGGATTGCAAAAGAATTGGGGCGCACAATTATGTTGGTAAGCTTTTGCTTTAGCCAGGTTCATCTTTACCTAGTGACGAAAGTCATGTTATGTTTCAATCATTTTCGAAATCGCTCTGACGAAAAATAGTTTGTGAATAACAACTATATAACACCCTCTGAGAATATTTCAATGATTGAAATGAGAGTTTAGACAATATAACCATTGGAGGATATAAGCATTGTTATGGAAACACATATATGTATAAGTCCTTATTCCTTAAACCAAAGTTTGCGAACTTTGTTGATCAAGTGAAACCGGAGCATCACGTGAACTACAGTCCGTGAAACAAGTTCGTGAACTGGTGTAGTTCTCGAAACCGAGAATTTCTGCTGAAGTTTGTGAACTCCGTCCGAGAAATTAAGTCCGCGAATCTAGTCCGCGAATTTGAGTAGGTTATGCCTAAAAACGATGTTTGTGACCTTATCTTAATAAACTAAGGAATGCTATTGCAAACCGTGGATTTATAGTTCATGAATCGATTCGAGTGAATCACATCGTTTTTGCTTCGATTGTGTCTTGTGTAGTACATGAGATTTCCTTGCAATTGAATAACTCTATAACTAGTTCATTTGAACTAGTTATGGCGAAGAAGAATAAGGTTGATATGAAAGTGCTCATACCACGCGTATGATTCTTAATTACCTAACTTGATTTGTGATTGAAATTCTTAAGAAGTAATTATCAAAGCCATGGATGATGGTTTTTATTGAAAAATAAATCTTTTCATACTCTTATGGTAACCATTCATGGTGTAAATACTTGTTTAGAAAAGGTTGTTTTTCCTTTTAAGCATATCATTTCTTGTTTATACAAGTTTGTATCTTAGAAATATGATTACAATACTTGATCTTT
>JAJJWX010003463.1:0-338733 GCA_023529315.1 Papaver bracteatum | reverse complement strand
TAGTTCTAGACCCTTAGAACTTTTGCATATGGATCTCTGGGTTCCCTCTTCATTTTTATCTAAAAGTGGTTATCTAAATTATGTCAACATTATAGATGATTTTACCAAATTTTGTTGGTTGTTTTCCTTATATGCTAAATCTGATTTCAAATATGTGCTCTACACATTTAAAGCACAAATTGGAAATTTCTTATCTCTCCAAATTAGCACAATCAGATCTGACGGAGGTTGAGAATTCATCAACTCTAAACTTGATAGTTTTACTGCGCTCCATGGCATTAAGCATTAAATTACATGTCTACATACTTCTGAAAAAAATGGTGTTGCAGAAGCTAAGCATAGACATTTGCTAGACATTGGTATAACTTTCTTAATTGTATCACATCTTCTAGAATCTTTTTGGCTTAATGCTTTTCTCACTGCCAATTTCATTATCAATAGATTACCAACAAAGTTTATCAATTTTCAGTCACCTTTTGAAAAAATATTTCACAAAAATCCTAGCTATAATAATCTTAAGTGCTTTGGGTCTTCTTGCTTTCCTTGGTTAAAATCATATAAACCTAACAACACTATTACAAAATGGGGATTTAGTGTCAATAATAATTGTCAGGAAATCCCCTGTTTTTGTCTCAAAATATTTTCTGAGATTGATTTTTTTTTTTCACGAAGTTGTCTCAAAAACCCCGTCTGGGAAAGTATTTCGCGACAAAATTACGAATGGTCACGAGAAAAATTAATTAACAACTAAAAATTTATTGTCAACAAAGATCTCTTTCGCCAACGAAATAAAATTGTCTGTGAAAGTTATTTTAAAGACGAAAAAATTCGACACCGAAAGACATGTTTTTGAGAGAAAGGTTTTTGTCGCAAAAATATAAATTCCAGGACAAACTAATTTGTCTTTAATGATAGGTATTTATGGCCAATAAAATTGTCTCAAAAATGAAAATTTTGTGTCAATTTAATTTGTCTTCAATAAAAACTATTTAAGACGAAAACAAATTGTCTCAAAAATGAAAGTATTGTGTCAATTTACTTTGTCTTTAATAGTAATTATCTGAAACAAAAAAATTTGTCCCTAATAAAATCAATAGCCTCTGAATGCCAAATTTTGAGGACTAACTTGTTCGTCTCTAAATATTTTATTTGTGACCAAATTTCTTGTCTTAGAAAAAGTTTTTGGAGACAAAAATTCCTTATCTCCGAAATATTTATTTCCGTCTTTAAATTTTTTATCAAAGATAATTTGCCTTTAAAACAAACTTTTATAGACAATTCTTTTCTTCCTCAAAATACAACATATTTTGTCCCTAAATATTCTATCAAGGACACCTTATATTGCCTCAAAATGTTTTTTCAAAGACAAATACTTCGCCTCTAAATATATAAAAAATTGCCTCCAAATATCTTAATTAATGACCGTTAAAGAGGTTTTTTTGGTCCCTAAATACTTAATTAAGGACTCTTTGTTTGCCTTAGAAAAGAATTTCAAAGACAAAATTATTCCTCAATACAAGCTTTTTATTAATGGCAAAGGAAAATAATAATCAATAAAATCATAACAGATACTGAGAACAATGTCTCTTGTTGGAATAATGCATTTCCTGCTCGCATCTTCGTCCGGCCAGCCAGCCTCTTTCCCTGCAAAAGTTGTTTGGAAGCCTCTGTTTCTTCAATATTCCTCAATTTGTATCTATAAAATTAGAAAGAAAGAAAAAAGGACTTGCCTATCAAACACAGGGGAATAGACAAACTGAACTGATCATAAATTAGAATGAATTAACCATGTATCTCTGCTCAAACACATGGTAATATGGCATGCTCGTAGTCTAAGCTGAACTGTTATGAATGACTAAAAACAGACAACGAGCAGAAAAAACATACTCGATGGGAAGATGAACTTCTGTTATCCCAGTAGTCCACTGTGTAGAGATTTCTTCCGAGTTCCTATTTTTCACCTGAAAAAAAGAGAAGCTTAGTGGTGTACACTACCTACTATGATCCTTATCATACTACAATGCTACAGCTGGTATACTAGAATGCACACAAAGCTTAAAACTAGCTGGTATACTAGAATGCACACAAAGATCAAAAAAATTCATTGAAACAATATATAAGTCGAACCTAAAATACTAGCATGATCCACAATGAAATATTTTCTAACAATTAGATTACAATATCTATAACTCACCTTAAGATAGCCCGGAATAATTCATCCTCGGCACGTTTTAAATCATTCTCAACTTTATCAACATCCTCAATTTGCTTCCCCTTGTTCTTTGCCATTTCTTGTTCAATATACTTTACCATGTTCATCGGAGAATCACAGAGTCACTCACCAAATACATATGCATAAATCATCTGAAATCGGCAACACAATGAATATATTCTTACATATTTGGATCTTCATCCAATATAGCAGTTTCCTGAGCAAATTCATCTTGTAAAACCAAGTCTTCCTCTGAGAGTACCCTAACTTTTGGTGAAGGAAGACAAACTTCTTAAACTGCATGCTACGGAATTGTCCTTGTAAAATTCTTAGGATTCCTCATAGACATAGCAACCAAATTGAACACTTTCCAACCAAAGGTAAATAATTCTAAACTCTACTACGAAAAAGGTGAAATCTATACACAGAAATTAAGCTCAACTCCAAGAATACCCATAACTTCATATATTTCAGGATTTCTGCAAAATTATTTTTCCTGAACGGATGAACAATAAAGACTGTTACCTGTATGTGCTGCACCCCAAGGAAAATGGGGTAAAACCAGGGATAACTCCCTACCAGAATTTACAATACGTAGAAACAGAAAAGGGGGAAACAAATGCTTCGCTCCTTTACATTTCAAACCTCGTTTTCAGGGGATGAAATTCCTTCAGTGAATCTGAATTGCTTGGCGACACCAAAATTGTGAGCAATTTGTAGAATTGCAGTTTGATAAGCCTTGGCCATTGTTAGGATGGAATCAGGAAGGTGAGGTAGACAATCTGGAATGAATTCCTTTTTGTTGAAAGTTGGTGCATAAAGTGCAAGTACAGCTCGGCAAAATGTGAACCTGTTAAGGTTAACTGTACGTTAACACTGCAAATCGAATATATGTATTGATCTCTATGAACCTTGAGATATTAGGCAACTAAAAATAACTCGTTACCTCACAAGAATTCTCCTTAGGAAGGGATCACATAAGATTTGAGCCCAAACTGGATCGAGTGTGTATGATGTTGCCAAGTTTGATCCCCATATATTTGTAGCACCAAGAGATTAAGGAAACCTTACCAATATTCAGAGATAATCCACCTTGAGTGGTCCTAAAACTGGAATGAAACCCTCTACAAAGTTTTGTGGCTCATTGTGGAAGAACGACTGACGGACAAGTAGACAACCCCTGCAATTAAGCAAAGCATCAGATGAAACACTTGTATAGCAAACACAAAACCGTTCCAAAATTAGATAAAAAGATTCACTTACTGTCTTGCTGCATGCTGTAAGTGGAAGAAGAAGGGGGAGGAATTTTTTTCCTTGCACAAGATTCTAACACTACCAGATAGGGACTAAAGCTCAAGAACTATGAATCCAAAGAACACCTAAGTGTCAAATCTTGTACAGATGAACAATGCATATCAACATCTGAAATTATGTTATCAAAAAGCGTATGAAACCACAATGTTGTAAACAAACAACAAAACATATAATCTAAATCTAATATGCAAACATCAACCAAACAACACAATAAATCATGTAGATCGTCCGACTTATTCAGCAGATATCTCTAGAAAATAACTTAACCACATAGGTGTTAGATATGATGAAAGTTCATCAACCCTGTAATCAAACAAAACCTAAATCAAGTCCTCCATAAACAAAATTAACTTAAAAATTCAACAAATAAATAACAAACCTGTCAATTCGATTCCTCAATCTCAGAAGAAACTTCTCAGTTCCTCCTTAGAGATGTTCTTCACTAGAACCCTAACTTTAAGATCATCTTCTAACTGCATCTTAGATTCAGAAACAATTAAAACCCTTTCAACATCACCTCAGTACTAGCACCACCAGCGAGATAAACTGCAATATCAAATCTCCATCTCTACATAGTTATGCCACAGCACCACCAGAACTATCATCTTCATCTATTCACATTCTCTTTGATTTGGCTGCAGATCTAATAACATGAATCAAAGAGAAATTGATCAGTTTCCCACTTCGGAAAACTAGATTTTTCCAAAATCAAACTATCAATTCATTTGAACCCTAAGTTTCTCCAGATTCAATCATCAAAACCCTATTGATTTCAAGAATCCATATCGATCTCTTCTCAACCACATCAATAGACAACTCAAATTTACCCCATCACTAATCTTCTTTCAGCTCTTGCCCCCATTTCATCTCGATCTGATTTCTTCATCAACAGAAAGATTGGTCTCTCTAGCAATTTCCATCGTCTTTTCTTCGTCATTTGCATCTAAAAATCACCAGACCCAAAGTAGCAAATTAATCTTCATCTTCTCGATTTCTCTGAGCTATGGAGCTGCCATGGCTTCATTTATTTCTTATCTGAATTTGAGATTTGGTTTCGTTTCTTCAGATGTAGGATTTCTGATTTGCTCGTAAACTGATTCCTTTGTTAAATCACCTGTTAAACAAATCAATTTTGAGTGATTTTTTTCGGAGGGAGGCGCAACCTGAGGTAGGGTTTTTTTTTTTCTGAGGAAGGAGAAGATGAGAGACGTGAGAAAATTGAGTGAACAAAGATAAGTGAGAGAAAAGAAAATGGTTTTATCTAAAAGAATTTGAACGGATAAGATGTGGTAGGATGGTGTCATACGGATTAGGAAAATATTTGGACGGTGTAGATTTAAGTTGAGAGTGTCATACGGATCAAGGTCTTTGTGCTTTCTCTATATGTTAATACGAACTCATGTTTTCGGTTTAATTATCAACCTTCGACATGAAAAAAAATCCAAAAAAAATATTAATAAATTTAGGACATCGTTCTCGACATTTTGATATAAAAACATCTAAAAAATGTATAAGAATGAATCGGGAAAATGAAAAATTAATTCGATAATTGGTGTGTTTCTTTGTGCTTTCTCTTTAATACAAACTCATGCTTTCTTTGTGTTTCGAACTTCAAATGTGGTATACCAACATACAAACTATGAGCCAAGAATCTCCGGGAGGGTTCTAACTTCAAACTTAGCATGATATATCATAGAAATCGATAAATATGAAGCTTAATGTTGATTTGAACTTCAAATGTGGCATAACGACAAAGAAACTATGAACCAAGAAGCTCCGAGAGGGTTCAGCCTTCAAACTTAGCAGGATACATCATCTAAATCGATAAATATGAAGCTTAATGTTGATTCGAACTTCAAATGTGGCATAATGACAAACAAACTATGAACCAAGAAGCTCCGAGAGGGTTCAGCCTTCAAACTTAGCAGGATACATCATCTAAATCGATAAATATGAAGATCAGTGTTGATTCCAACTTCAAATGTGGTATAACGACAAATAAACTATGAACCAAGAAGATCCGAGAGGGTTCAACCTTCAAACTTAGCAGGATACATCATCGAAATCGATAAATATGAAGCTTAGTGTCGATTCATTTACAGATAAGATTCCTTCGGAATATTCCTTGAAACATTAAACAAACCATATTCTGGCATATTATATGCATACCCTAGATCCGAGATCGAAACTTGGCCGTTAGTGGACTACTATAAGTCGGAAACTTCGTAAGAACGATGAAACCATCCATTTACAGATAAGATTCCTTCGGAATATTCCTGAAACATTAAACAAACCCTATTCTGGCATATTGTATGCAAACTCTGGCTCCGAGATCGGAACCTTCCCGTTAGTGGACTACTATAAGTCGGAAACTTCGTAAGAACGATGAATCCATCCATTTACAGGTAAGATTCCTTCGGAATATTCCTGAAAGACCTGAGTTTCTCGTTCGGATGAACTGAAGACGAAATATATCAGAATTGAGCATCACAGGTTCAAAGATTACTAGATCCAGACCTGAGTTTCTCGTTCGGATGAACTGGAGACGAAATATATCATAATTGAACATCACATTTTAAAATATTACTAGAGTAAGACCCGAGTTTCTCGTTCGGATGAACTGGAGACGAAATATATCCGAATTGAACATCACATGTTCAAATATTACTAGAGTAAGACTCGAGTTTCTCGTTCGGATGAACTGGAGACGAAATATATCCGAATTGAACATCACATGTTCAAAGATTACTAGAGTAAAACTCAAGTTTCTCGTTCGAATGAACTGACGACGAAATATATCAGAATTGAACATCACAGGTTTAAAGATTACTACAGTAAGACGCAAGTTTCTCGTTTTGATGAACTGGGGACGAAATATATCAGAATTGAACATCACAGGTTCAAATATTACTAGAGTAAATCGGAGTTTCTCGTTCGGATGAACTGGATACGAAATATATCAGAATTGAACATCACAGGTTCAAAGATTACTATAGTAAGACCCGAGTTTCTCCTTATGATGAATTGGAGACGAAATATATCATAATTAAACATCACAGGTTCAAAGATTACTAGAGTAAGACCCGAGTTTCTCGTTCTGATGAACTAGAGACGAAATATATCATAATTGAACATCACAGGTTCAAAGATTACTAGAGTTAGACCTGATGTCAGCCTACACAATAGACACATCACGATCTGTCAATGTAGCCATATACTCATCTATGGCCATAGGCCATGAGTTCAGATTTAAACCCATGACCAAATGGTACTTTTTGGCTACAAGTTATGAATTTGGACTTAAAATCCATGACTAAATGGTGCTCTTTGGTTACAGAGTAAACTAAAACGTGGCTATGGCAACACTTTAGTTTTAACTACTACATGTAGCCACACAAATAACCCAAAATGTGGCTAGGTTATAAAACCAAAAACGTGGCCTATGTAACTATTTGTACTAGTGAAAATACATGTCATCTGGGATAACTTTAGACGCTCTTGTATATGGCATGTCGCCTTCTTGTTAGTTTAAAGGACGTGCACAGAGGTCTGCAATGAGAATGGTAAACTTGGATGTGTGCTGGCCATCTAATGCTTGTTTTATGCAGAATTCCATGTCTTTTGGGGTAATTTCATCGGCAGTGAGCCGACTCTTATGTTGGGACTTAATCAAGGCAAATTATGGTTTCATTTTCTGTAAGCTATATATTTCCCAAGTCTGAAGCTGCTGAAGGGAGCAATGATCAAATACAATCATCAGATTCACGTCACTAGCAGTCAGCGATTATTCTTTGAAGAGTCATATTTGAGTCGCGGAATATTCGGATTTACATACCACAATTTGTCTTTCCGCTAACAAAATTTTAACGATAGAATTTCAGATTTGCTTCGTATTAATTTGGATGACGAATTAATTTTTGTCTGCATAAATAGACATAGGGACAAAAGTCACACGTTGTCCGCAATAGTTTTTCCGAACGAATTAATTCTTGTCTGCATAAATAGATAAAGGGACAAAAGTTACATGTTTTCAGCAATAGTTTTTTCTGAGACCAATATTTTTTTTGTTAGTAGAAAACAATCCATTTGCGTCAATTTTTTTTTTGGATACTAATAGTTCTAACGGCAAAATCCTTATTTGACGGGCATTCATTTCGGCAACAAACTAATTTTGTCTGCGTAAATAGATATAAGGACAAAAGTTACACGTTGTCAGCAATAGGTTTTTCAGAGACCAACTTTTTTTCCGTCGGTAGAAAATAGTCCATTTGCGACAACAATTTGTTTGGATACTAATAGTTCTAATGGCAAAATCCTTAATTGGCGGGCATTCATTTCGGCGACAAACTAATTTTGTCAGTGTAAGATGCATTCAGGGACAAAAGTCTTGGATCGTTGGCAATAATATGTTTGGAGACTATAATTTTCCTTTGTCGCTATAAACCAATTCCGTGACCGAAATAATTGGTCACAAATAAATATTTAGAGACAGCGACATAATTGGTCACTATATTTGGTCACAAAAAATATATTATGATACGGAGACAAGTTTGGTCACTATATTTGGTCACAAAAATTTACAGCGACAACTTTAAAGACTAAATTTACCTTTTGTCGCGGAAAAAATATATACGGTGACCAAAAAAAAATTCCTCCCTAAACACTGGATTTGCAGACAAAATTTTATTGGTCGTATAAAATTTTGTCACTAAAAGTGTGTTTTGTTGTAGTGCAAGTTATCTCCAAGAAGTTTTAATTGTGTTTTTATGGGATATAGTGACAAGCAAAAAAGTTTCAGATGTCTAAAAACAATTTCAGGGAAAGTCTACTTTTCTTGACATTTGGTTTTCAATGATTTTTTTTTTCCTTACTCCACTCTTGTCACCAATTCTTGACCCAGTTATTGCACTCTCACTCAATATCAGTTTCTCTCAGACTACTCACCTGATATCTCTACTGCCTCATTTTTATCTCCACCCACCAGTATTCCTTCAACTGTTGTGCCCACTACTTCAGATGCTACTCCAGTAACTGTTGTATCCACTACTTCAAATGTACTATTACCTCTGGTTACTAATGATCACAACATGTTAACTAGGGGAAAATATGGTATTTTTAAACCCGAGATGTTCTTTGATACTTATCATCATATCTCTCCTGCTATTCTTTAAAAATCTCTACCATTCACGCCTACTTGCTTCACTCAAGCCAACAAGGATCCTAATTAGAGAAAATATTTGGTAAGTGAACGCACAACACTAAAAGATGCTGGTACTTGGACACTAGAATCTCCATCTCCCGATCAAAATATTATTGGCTGTAAGTGGGGTCTTCAGAGTGAAACAAAATATAGATGGAACTGTTGAGAAGTTTAAGTCCAGACTTGTAGATAAGTGGTTTCATCAGAAAGAATGTATGAACTATAATGAAACGTTTAGTTATATAGAAAAACCTACCACCATCGAATTATTTCTTGCTTTAGCAGTTTACTTTGACTGGTGGATCATTCATCTAGATGTCAGCAATGTATTTTTGCATGGAGATCTTCAAGATGAGGCGTTTATGCAGCAACCACCTGGTTTTATGGAAAAGGACCATCCGGACAATGTTCGCAGACTTCACAAATCTATTTATGGGATAAAACAGGCACCTAAAGCCTGTTATGATAAACTGCATACTGCATTCTTAGCTCTTGGCTTCAAAGCATCATCGACAGATACTTCAATATTTGTCCTCATCTCTGGTAAGCATATCACTGTTGTTCTCATTTATGTGGATGACATTCTTGTCATTGGGATCTTTGCTTCTAGTTGTGCCGCTCTGATTGCTCCAGTTAGCACACAGTTTCCCATCAAATATTTAGGTGACTTACATTTTTTTCTTGGGCCTTGAGGTAAAAATAAATTCTTCTGGTATTTTTCTCTGCCAAACCAAATATGCACTGGAACTCTTGCACAAATTCAACATGGTTGGTGCAAATATTTGTTCAACTCCTGCTTCTTCCAATCAAAAATTAAGTGCACATGATGCTGACCTTCAAGTTAATCTTACTGAATATAGATCCTTGGTTGGGGCTCGTCAATATCTAACACGGACAAGACCTGAATTATGATTCTCATTAATCAGGTCTGTCAATTTATGCATCATCCAACTACAACTCACATGATTGCAACAAAGAGGGTCCTCAGATTTGTTAATGGCGCTTTGGATCATGGCTTATATTTATCAAAGGGATTTAGGTATTATAAGTATTTAGTAATACTAATTGGGATGGCTTTCCTGATGACAAAAGGTCTATTTCTGGTTTCTATATTTTCTTTGTCAACAACCCCATATCATGGTCTTCAAAGAAACAAGCAATAGTTGCAAGAACCTTTCTCAAGTGACATCATAATGAAGATTCTCTCACGCTACTTTCACCTTCCAAACAACTACAATGGAACAATACAAAGAGAAATTATTACGGAAAGTGCATGGAAATTATTTTGTCTGAAAAAAGAGATTCACCCAAGACGCAAGCCAATTTATTTCGAGGTCATAATATGTATACGCGAAAAAGAAAAAAAAAATTGGGGACTGACGTTCCCTGCATCACCACCTCATTCCAAGGCCGTACCCTACAGCAGAAAATTCATGCCCGACTAAGGATGCGCGCCCTGCCATGGGAATCGTGCACACGACCACACCAAGACAAGAAGTAATCCCTAGAAATTAGGTTTTCATTGGAAGGGAATGACAGTTACTATCTCGTGCTTACTTTGCACAATAAGTTGAGACGATCAACATTGCTACGGTATTCACGCCTAAATACTACTTCAAGCTCGTGCAAAACATACCTACGACTAGGATTCACACCAACACAGAAGGAAAACATTTTATACAAGTTCATGAAAAAGTACCCCTACAACTAGGGTTTGCACCAACACAAGAAAGAAAAAGGAAGCAAGTTAAAGAGGAAGTGCTGGAAGACATACCTAGTCCGCTCGTCCGCTTCACTGTTACCACACAACCATATCAATATATATATATATATATATATATATATATATATATATAATGGAGGCGTGAAGTAAAGGGAGAGGCTGGCCCCCCTTTTATAGGCATGATAACTTGGGAGTTTGAATAAGGAAAGGACTTCCTATTTGAGACAAGTAATAAAAAGAGGCAACTGGGCTCGTGAAGAAAAATCACCAAGCTATTCGCCCCATGTGTTAGCCCCACCACATCGAGGCGTCCGTGAGCGCCCCGCCAAACCGCGCCTTGCCATGGCCGCACCATTCCAAGCCGTCCGCACCATTGTCGCAGCTCCCATAATTCCAAGCCGTCCATGCCATGACTTGCCGCGCCAGCACCAACTCGCCACGCCAACATCATGATTTTTCCTGACCCAGTCAAGATGATGAGTAACCATACTGAACTAATGATTTCTCATATCACCACTTCACAGTCAACACCACAAAGAGAATCTATGCAAAGATGCCAAATAAAAGGATCACAGATTCTTCCTTCTTCCCGAAAAAGGTTAGACTGATCTTCCTAACCAACTTGCATGATTTACGTTTTGATTATGTCCTTGTCTGTCACCATCTTATGCTTACCTCGCAACAACGCCCCTGTTCCGAGATAAGCAGGGGACTTAATGTTGATGGTGGTTTTTAACTTAGGGGTAAAGTCGTAAAACCCTAGTCAGATAGTGATGTCATAGGACTTAAACACATTTATTGAACCCTTTAATATATCTGCGAGAAAATTACCTGGTTACCTTTTTTTTTTTAATTAATTACTAATTAGGATTTCGATGGGCCAAAACCCTAATTCCCACGCCACATGTGCCAATGGAAAACCATGCCAGCCACACCTACCGCGCCAAGGCATGCCAACCATGCTAGCCGCACCCTTATGCCAATGGAAATACATGTCATCCACACCTACCGCGCCAAGGCATGCCAACCATGCTAGCCGCACCCATGTGCCAATGGAAAGACATGCCAGCCACACCTACCGTGACAGCCATGCCTACCGCGCCAAGGCATGCCAACCGCACCCCTATGCCAATGGAAAGTCATGCCAGCTACATCTCCACGCTAGAGCATGCCAATCATGCTTTCCATCCCAATAGGCCATGCACAATGCTGTCTGCCAAAACAAAGGCCTGCAACAATCAACGACCATATTTCCATCTAAGATGCAAATCTTAGTCGTCCAAGATCACCAGCTAACGCGTGGTAACCTTTGGCCCAACGTCAAACCCTGTAAAAGCCTAGCTTGGTCATGATCCTTGCTTGGTCATGATCCTAGCATGGTCACGCAAAACTCTTGGACCCACCATGCCAAGCCAAACCGCACTTTCCTTTGGACCTAGCCATGCTAGCCGCACCATGCGCCAATTGCATGTCAAGCCCTTGGCCCCACCCTGCCAAGCCAAACCGCACCTTGCCTTGGCCCTAGCCATGCTAGCCGCACCATGCGCCCATGGCATGTCAATCCCTTGGCCCCACCATGCCAAGCCAAACTGCACCTTGCTTTGGCCCTATCCATGCTAGCCGCACCATGCGCCCATGGCATGTCAAGACCTTGGCCCCACCATTCCAAGCCCTTGGCCCCCACTGTGACATGCCAAACGCACCTTGCCATGGCCCACATGCCAACCTAGCCTTGCCACCATGCTGGCCTTCCCTCTGCGGCTACCAAAACGAAGGCATATGACAATCAATGGTCTCCCTTCAATCCCAGGAGCAAATCCTCGCCGTCCAAGGTTACCAGACAACATATGGTAACCTTTGACCCGAAACCCTAGTTTGGCCACGCCAAAACTCGCCAATGGCATGCTGACCTAACTGCGCCACCATGTTGGCCTTGCCTATGGGTCTACCAAAATGAAGTTATGCGATAATCAAAGGTCGCCCTTCAATCTCAGGAGAAAATACTAGCCGTCCAAGGTTATCAGACAACATATGGTAACCTTTGACCCGATAACACCACGCCAATACCATGCTGACCTAGTCGCGCCACCATGCTGGCCTTCCCTATGCGGATACCAAAACGAAGGCGTGCGAAAATCAACGGTTGCCCTTCAATCATAGGAGAAAATCCTTACCGTCCAAGGTTACCAGACAACACATGGTAACCTTTGACCTGAAACCCTAGTTTTGCCATGCCAAACCGCGCCTAGATATGCCATGCCAATGGAATACCTACCTAGCCGCGCCACCATGCTGGCCTTCCCTATACGTCCACTAAATATGAAAGAGTGTGACGATCAACGACTACCTTTCCTCTTAAGATGCAAAATCTTGACCGTAGAAGGTCACCAAGCAAGCAATTTTCCCAAGATCGACTTGCCAGGGAACAACACTATGCTACATGTTTGCCAGAAAAATATTCGAGACATCAACACATATCACAAACTGGGGGATCCTCTTTGGGTATTGGTTTGGCGGTTTACAACATGCGGCGTACACTACGCCCGTCATAAGGAAGTGTCATAAGGGTGAGGCGGTTGGTAAATACAGGGAGTTAATAGTGAAGCGCTCTTTTTTATGGGACATCAATTCCATGCGTTAATGGTTACCACCTCCTCCCATTTACTCACCCATTTTTCAATTCCTTAATGAGACCAGAGTATGTTTCAC
Organism: Papaver bracteatum; assembly: GCA_023529315.1. Lineage (NCBI taxonomy): Eukaryota > Viridiplantae > Streptophyta > Magnoliopsida > Ranunculales > Papaveraceae > Papaver > Papaver bracteatum. Next base: position 325,575 of record JAJJWX010003463.1, on the reverse strand, counting down.
TTCGACTTGTATAAATAGGTCTTACCTATTTCCACCGAACAACAAGTTCAGTCAGGAGAATACAACACTCAGAAAATATTTGCTAGATTTCCATTTGTTAGCTTCCCACTTTCTGATACAAGTCATAGAAAACAACTACTCTTCCAGAAATCAACTATTCTGGTCTCAGCACTTTCCTTGCTTCCCTTCCCAAAACCAACCCATTCTCCTTCACTTTGTGACCGAAGCAAGTCTGGAACGACCATTTCTTGGTTTATGCTGGACTTGTACAGATTGATCTCTTGAATCGCAGTATATTATTTAGGGTTTAAATTCTGTTAGAGCATTGCTCGGTCGAACTCGCATGCGTTGCTATCTAAAGCATGTTTGTGAATGTTAGTGATCAAAAATATAAAGTCTTGATTTCTAGTCTATTTTGGCTAAGGTCTCGGACTAGGATAGAAAGTGTAGTCGAGCTCAAGAACTCCCTGTCAATCATCATACAAGATGAAGGACTACTTAAAGAACCAGTGGATCTTCATCGACTAAAAGGTATATGGAGACTTGAACTTATCTATCACTCAAAAGTCTATCTACTCTATCTCCTATATTGAGACAAAAGTCATTTTACTATACAGACTAAGAATATTCACCTGTGACATTTCGAGTTGAGTATATCTCGCTTATCTATTTCTCGAAATGTGTGTTGGTAAATATTTCGCTTTAGCCAAGTTCATCTTTGCCTAGTGACGAAAGTCATGTTATTTTTCAATCACTTTAGAAATTGCTCGGACGAAAACTAGTTTGTGAATAACAACTATATGACGTCCTCTGAGAATGTTTCAATGATTGAAATGAGAGTTTAGACAATATAACCACTGAGGGATATAAACATTGTTGTGGTAACATATATATATATGTATAAGTCCTTAGCACTTGAACCGAAGTTTGCGAACTTTGTTGATCAAGTGAAAATCGGAACTTCAGCAGTCAATCTAGTCCTCGAACGTATTCCGCGAACGTGCGTAGTTCTCAAACCCGAGAATTTCTGCTGGAGTTGTAGCTCGGTTTCAGTCCGTGCACCCAGTACGCGAACTGATGGAAGTTCTCGAACCCGAGAATTTCTGCTAGAGTTTTTGAACTCCAACCGGTTACTTGAGTCCGTGAACCCAGTCCGCGAACTTGAGTGGTTATGTCTAAAAACGATGTTCATGAACTTATCTAAATTATATAAGGAATGCTATTGCAAACCGTGGCTTTATAGTTCATGAATTGATTCGAGTGAATCATATCGTTTTTGCTTCAATTGTGTCTTGTGTAGTATATAATATCTTATAGCAATTGAATAACTCTCTAACTAGTTCATTTGAGTCATTTGGACTAGTTATGGTGAAGAAGAATATGGTTGATATGAAAGTTATCATTTGGCTAACCATTTTGTTGACTAATATTGAACCAACTATTGTACATGTTTGGGTACGATTACAAAAACCCAAAATCGTCAAGTACATGCGTGTATGGCAAGCTAAGTTTTCAATCTAACGGTTAAGAGATATTAAATTGTATCTAATGAGGTTTTCATCTAACGGTGAATATTGAATGCTTTGTTACTAAGCTAACATTGATTGCAAACCCTGATTTGAAAGACTATATAAGGGAGAACTCTAGTAACTTGGAAACTTAATCCCCACAAATTCTGTGCGATACTAGTTTGCTAAGATAGAGTCGATTCTCCTTTAACCTTTGGTTTTCTTCTTCTAAAACCAGGTTAACGACTTAGAGACTTCATTGGGATTTTGAAGCCAGACCGATACTATTTTTCTTGTAGTTGTGTGATCTAATCTTGTTGTTTCTATCGTACGAGTACAATTGTAATAATTGGCTTGAGATTTCTATCTCCGATAGGAAATATATAAAAGTAATCAGAAACATCTTCGTCTCATCGTTTGTGTAACCATAATATCTTTTTTAGCTGCGTCGATTAAGACTATTGTGAGGTGATTGATAAAACTGAGTTGTTCTTCGGGAATATAAGTATGGTTTTATTGATTGGTTCCTGTTCACCTTGATTTATCAAAATACGAAACAAAACTCATAGGTTTATTCGTGGGAAACGAATTTATCTATCTTGTAGACTTTTCTGTGTGAGACAGATTTGTTTGCTAAAGTCTTCGACTTTGGGTCGCAGCAACTCTTGGTTGTGGGTGAGATCAGCTAAGGGAATCAAGTGCACAGTATCCTGCTGGGATCATAGGCGTAGAAGCATAACTGTACCTTATATCAATGTGAGATTAATTTGGGTTCAACTACATTCCAGACTGAGGTTAAGTTGGAGTAGGCTAGTGTCTGTAGTTGCTTAATACAGTGTATGTTTAATCTGGACTAGGTCCCGAGGTTTTTCTGCATTTGTTGTTTCCTCGTTAACAAAATTCTGGTATCTGTGTTATTTCTTTTTCACATTATATTTTGTTATATAATTGAAATAATACAGGTTGTGCGTTTTTCAATAAATTAGAATATCCGGCCTTATTGGTTGTTGATTTAAATTGATTGACACTTGTATATTGGTCTTTGGTATCATCCAAGTTATCTCTCTTTGATTAGACTCGCGAATCACATTTGTTTGAGTAAATCAAATTGAGAGATTGAGATAATAACTCCTTGAGTGTTTTTTATTGATTGAGTCTAGTTGATTCTCTAGAAAACAACTCGGAGTTGTCCATAAAGATTGCTAATCGAAATATTGGATGAGGTTGTTAGACCCCCTTTTTCAAATTTGTTTCTCACCCGCACACCCGAAATTACCGAAATCAGCAGAAACCATTTTCACCAACAAACAACTTGATATAAAGGTTCGGACTCAACCAAACACAATAGGATTCACATATCAAGTAAATAGGAATTAACGTTTGTGCAATTTACTTTAATTATAATATAACAATTATAATGCGGAAATATAAAGTAAATGACACAACAATATTTTGTTAACGAGGAAACAGCAAATGCAGAAAAACCCCGGGACCTAGTCCAGTTCATATAGTTGATACCAAGAAACTAAACCTACAGTTCACCTAGTTTCGTCTGTATTCCCACACCTCCAACATGTAAAAAAGTCACGTACTTGGACCAATTCCTTTGGTTCGTATTCCAAACAGTAAAGGAACAACAAATATGTTTGGTATCAACTCTCTTCAACCAAGTGATATGAGTTGCGCAAAGGTTCCCTTGTTTATCTTAACATAAACTCCTTTTCCAGGTTCCAAAATCTATATTATGTTCATTCACCCAAAGGCAATCGTTAAGATTAAGCCAATCAATACCTTTAATCCCAAGGAAATGTATTGATGCCGATCTTCCTCAATTGATCAATCCAATCTACCACAAGGATAAGCCTATTATTAATTGGATCCTCTTTTTCCAAAAAAAGTATTGTGCACACCAAAGATTATAAACACCAAGTCAGAAATATTGTATCTCTTCTTCGTCTTCAAATCTTCTTAGATCTTAAATAAACACCTATACCAAGGTAGTCAATATCGTGTATCGGTATCGTACAGGTCAGATCCTATACACCTATACAAAAGATAATCTCTGTTTTTACAGGCGATACACCATTAATATTTTTTTTTAATATTTATTATTATATATATAACTATAATAGAAAAAATGTATATTTTTATAAATATAGGGGAAAATATAACCATAATATGTTTCAAAAAAAAACATAATAGAAAATAATAATTGTTGTAAACTTCAATCTTACAAAATAATAATTGTTGTAAACTTCAATCGTACAAAATAAAAACCATTAGTGATATGCCAAGTCTGACATTAGTTACTAATCACCTAGTCGAGTCAACTCCATTTCTTCTAATGCTCCATGAATACTAATCTGATCCAACTGAAATTTATACCACACATTCATAGATATATCACCGGAATTGTATCAAAATTTCATATAAACGTAACGGTTAAAACCTAATTTACCACTGATTCTATAAGTTCATCTCAAACTGAATTTCTACAAGTTCACCTGTAAAACGCAGTCGGTTAGGGTACTTCTCTAACTCATATTTGAGTGAAATCTTTACAGGAAACTCATAGACTATATGGGTTACCCCCATTAAAATTTCAGGTCATTATACACTGTAAAACATGTATTTTCATAGGTTTATATCTCTGCACAGTGATCTGAAATCTGTAGCAATGTAATCTGAAATTGGTTGTTTTCATCACATCTCCATCACCGATCGTACTACAAATTTAACATAAGTTTCATAATACTGTAACAAACAACATTTATGAAAATTACAGAGATCCAATGGTTGGATTTAAAACTAAGATACAAACAAGAACTATGGATTCAAAAGCATGCCCTCTCCCTATATTATAGGTGTACATGTGAAACTGGTATATCGGCCCGTACAGGACGATACGCGCGTTTTTAACGTTCCTCCTTCGTATCGCCGATATTTTCTGTATCGTACAGATTTTTTCCTATATCCTATAAAAACCGTTAATATCGGCCTGTACAACCGAGATTAACTACCTTGACCTATACACAACTACTTGAATCTCTTGTGATGAATCACAAACATAACGGATTTTGTTAACATTGGATTATCACAAGATCGTCTTTATATTTAACAACAGTCTAATGATCCCTTTCGAAACCTTGAACTAGTTTGAGTGAAACTTATATCAGAGAGAAAATTATCAAGCATAAAAAAACTAGGTGCAATCAAACTTCAACCACCGTTAGTGAATCAAATCAATACGAAAACTAAAGATAAACCAGAATATCTAGTTTCCCACCAATGGGTCATGCTAAAGCTTCTCAATCCTAAAGATGACTTTACATTAAGCGTCCGTAAGAGATTTCACCTAATTAGATTACTCTTCTCTCCGATAGGCGGCTTCACCAGTAACAACGAAAAAACAGAAAGTCTATTGTTACGCAGGATTAGTTTGCTAGAAATGCAAATTCATAGTATTTATAGACAAGGAAGTTTGGACACCAAGGAATTTCCAAAACCGAAAATATTCTCAAGATATTTTTCATTACTACACCAAATTCGGTTTTCATAATTCCTGTGAATGCACTGTCCAAAAATACGATCGAAATCTCCTTGGAAAATCTTTAACTAGTAGATGCACATTACTAATTCTTATTTTCCATAATTAAAAACCCTTAATTAAAAAGATTCTTAACTTATTAAATTCGATCTTGGGATTTACTTCCTTAGCCTTTAAGGAATATCTTTGAACAATATAGAATAAGAATTAATGCACCGTGTCCAAAGTGTGTCGACATCTTACTCTTGGAAGTCATTTTTCATACGTATTCACTTGAAACTGATTTACCACACTTCCAAACAAGTTTAGAATTGGTTCATCTGACTTTCAAGAACTATGTGATTGATCAAGTAACACTCAATCAGAAACCATGGGTTTAACGGTTCTACCAAAACAAGTTTCGGTTCTACCTCCATGTGAGTATTGTGCATAGTTACAGTAGCTTACCATAATTCGGATGACTAGGTATTAGGATAGGTTCCCAACATATATTTGGTATCTAACTTGTATGCATTGCACATGTACATAGGATCAGTTCCCCCTTCCCAAAAACGTGTTGCACATATTCATAGGATCGGTTCCCCTTTCTTCCATAAACCTTGTTGCACCTCATACAAAGATCGGTTTCCCTTGTGATGCATTACACCTCTTACTAGGATCGACTCCCCTTCTCCTAATAATTAGTCAGACACTCACAAACCTGATAATACCCCAGGTGATTACTTAAGATCGGTTTCACTAATAAAAGTCATACCAATAAATAAGTCAGGCCTCATGTGAATAGTTTTACCAAGAATAAAAACAATTCATGAGCGGTTATACTAATCACACATATTGGTCGTTCAGAAGATATGCAATGAAGAACAACCCCAATAACGCCTGGAAATTTCCTTTTCGGTTCACAACACATATCATGAACTTACTTCCTTAGAACACATGCAAACATTGTTCCCTAGGATGAAATCCTCGCCTCATACACATACATAATCACAATAACATTCATACGATTATGTCAATGTCGTATATACAAAGTTTAATGGTTAAGCAAGAAACTTCATATTGTATTCTTTAATACTATGTCTATCTTCTAAAGGAAATGAAACAGTTCAAGTCAAATATCACTAACCTCAAGTGGAAGGATGATGTTGTGGTTGTAGCTTCGTTCTTCTTAACTTATTCAAGTCTTCGCAATACTTTTAATTTCTCATCCTAATACTTTCAAGCTAACCTATACGAAGTTGACTCTAGTACATTTAAATCAAGCGACTCTTAAATGAGTTTTGGCTCACTAAAATATGACAACCAAACTTGACATACGATGCTAGGTGGGTTCAACCGATAAATGCTCTAACAGGGAGAACATTGACAAAAAGTACAAATGTTAGTAATAAGAGAGCCATTAGAGGTTACAATGGTAGAACCTATGTTTTGAAGGTTATCCAAAGTATGCAGTCTTTCTAAAACAGCTTGCTGAAGGAAGAAAGCGTGCTTTTGAGGCCAAGCTTTAGACCAAACCATGTTCTTGGGAAAACCGTTATCAATTCTACTAGTCGAGACTTGCAAATCGTAAGGAGATTTCACGATGAAATCTCCTGAATTTGCTCCAGTCCAAACTAAAGCATCTTCGGCATCTCTGTTTAAAGACACAAGATCCAGAAGAGGTAAAATAATAGTTAACTCAGTTATTTCGGCATCATAAAGATGTCTGTGAGAAATACTAAGATCCCAGGTAAACCCCATTTTCTTCTACCGTGTAAGCATTCATCGTTAACATATTTTTACTCGTAGAGATTCTATAAAGGTTGGGACACATAGAGGCAAAAGTGCCTTGAGCGCAACATTTGTCTTCCCAAAGACGCACAGACGCACCTTTCCAAATCTTGAATTGGACAACCCTAAAAAACTCATCAACGACAGAGTGTATATTACGCCAAACACTAACCCCATAGGGGTCTTTAGAGATTTTGGTTCTCCAAACAGATTGAGATATACCATATTTTTCGTGGATTATTTTGGACCAAAGAGCATGTTTCTATTTTCCAAATCTCCACCACCATTTATTTAGGTGAGCACGGTTCATAAGTTTTTAATTTCTAATGCTTAATCTTCCTTGGGACATTGGCTTACAAACGTGTTTCCATCCTACCCACTTGTGTTTTTTCCCACCATTAGCATCATCCCATAAGAAGTTTCTTATAGTTCTCCCGATTTGTTTAAACACCGAAGACGGGGCAACGAATAGAGAGAAAAAATACACTGGAAGGCTCATTAATATGCTTTTGATAAGAGTAAGTTTTCCTCCTTTAGAGAGACCTCTCTTCCAAGTGGGAAACCTATTTTTACAAATTTCTATAACTTTGTCCCATTTTGAAGAAGAAGGAAAAAAGGCACTAGTGCACCACATTTCCTCTGTAAGGTCTTCCATATTTTAGACATCACCGACAACAAAAATATAATCTTTTGAAAAGTTTGTTTGCAAACCAGAAGCATCATTAAAAATGAGAAGAATGTACTTGAGGTACCTGATTTGCACCACCTCGGCATCGAGAAAGACCAAGGTGTCTTTAGAGAATTGTAAATGACTGACCTTTGTACCGTTTTCCTTGACTTTAAACCACCGAGCCTTCCTTGATGAGTAGCTTTTGCGAACATATGAGTAAGAACTTCGGACACTAGGGGGAAGAGGAAGGGGTCAGGGGATCTCCTTGTATAATACCCTTTTGGCTCTCGAATATTATTGCGGTCAAATTTGGTTATAATGATGATCAAGAAATAAAGTGTTTTCCGATATTCCGGAATTATAAAGAGAAAGCCAGAACACATATGATATATATCGGTAGAGTTAAGAAGGAAATGAATGATTTAGATTCAAGAGATGTAGTAGTAGGTTTTTATTTTTATTATTCTCCTTAAAAAAGTTACATACTTTCACTTATTTTTCATAAAAAGTACAAGAACTTAATTTAAGTTTTTTGCAAGATCCATTTAGCTCCCTTCCGCGACTTTATTTATTTTATATGTCTTGTCAGCTTGAGATAGAATATAGGTAGATGACCATAGGTGATTGTGGCTCTTATTTATTTTATATACCTAGCATTGTTGGTCATGTGCCCGAAAGACATACTCTAAGGATGCTTTTTCACTGAAGCTGGCTCCGATACTGACCGAGAATCAGCATGTTTGGATTTCGAAACCGGAATTGTCAACCAAGGAAAACCGTACCTACCTCCATAAACTGGTATAACGTTGGATGGTGTGGATACAGATGTAGGTGGTGGTAGTTCCGCTGGTACAATTGTAGATGGTGCGGGTACAGACATTGGTGGCGGTAGTTCCGCTGGTACAGTTGTAGATTGTGAGGGTGCATACATTGGTGGAGGTAGTTCTTGGGACGACGTATTATCACCATTTTCCGTATTGTCGGGGCCATTATCATTTATAGTTCCGCTAGCGCCGTTAATCATGTTATAACTAGTAGTGCCGGAAGAACTAGCTTCGTGATCCTGGGCAGCAACGCCACATAGGATGATGAAACTCTTAGGGTAGTAAGTACTACTATCCACAAAAAGCATAGTTATGATCAAGAAAAGGAAACACATCTTTTTATCGCTCTCCATGGTGGACTTAAATCTATTGCTCTTTCTCTAACTATAATCAAGCTAGATCACTCTCTCTCCTTTTAATTGAACCTTCCATTTTATAGTTGTTGATGGTGGTTTTTAGTTTAGGGTTAAAATCGTAAAACACTAAACCCTAGCAGAAAGTGATGTCACAACATTTAAGTGATAAAGCATTTACTAGGCACATTTACTAAAACCTTTAATGTGTCTCTAAAATAATTACCAGGGGTATATTTTTCAAATTAGGGTTACGACAAGCAAAACCATAATTCTCATGTGTGCCAAAGGAAAATCATGCCAACCACACCAACCGCACCAAGGCATGCAAACCATGCTAGCCGCACCTCTATGCCAATTTCAAATATTGCCAGCCACACCAACCGCGCCAAGGCATGCCAACTATGCTAGCCGCACCTCTGTGCTAATGAAAAATCATGCCATCCACACCAACCGCGCTAAAGCATTCCAACCATGCTAGCCGCACCTTTGTGCCAATGTAAAATCATGCCAGCCACACCGACCATGCCAAATCATGCCAACCATGCTAGAAGCACTTCTTTGCCAATGGAAAATCATGTCAGCAACACCCACCGCACCAAGGCATGCCAACCATGCTAGTCGCACCTCTGTGCCAATGGAAAATCATGCCATCCACACCAACCGCGCCAAGCCATGCCAACCTTGCTAGCCACAGCTCTGTGCCAATGGAAAATCATGCCAGCCACACCAACCGCGCCAAAGCATGCCAACCATGCTAGCTGCACCTCAGTGATAATGTAAAATCATGCCAGCAACACCGACTGTGCCAAAGCATGCCAACCATGCTAGCCGCACCTCTGTGCCAATGGAAAATCATGTCATCCACACCAACCGCGCCAAGGCATGCCAACCATTCTAGCCGCACCTCTGAACCAATAGAAAATCATGCCAGCCACACCGATTGTGCCTAAGCATGCCAACCATGCTAGCCGCACCTCTGTGCCAATGGAAAATCATGCCAGCCACACCGACCGCGCCATGCCAAACATATCTCTCCATGGACCCTCTAGCCGCGCCACCCTGTTGGCCCTCACTACGCGGCTACCAAAACGAAGGCGTGCAAAAATCAACGGTTGCCCTTCAATCCCAAGAGAAAATCCTGGCCGTTAAGGTCACCTCACGACCTTTGGCCCAAAACCCTAGCTTGGTCACGCACCTAAACAAGCTAGCGGCGCCATGCCAAACACATCTCGCCATGGCCCCTCTAGCCATGCCACCCTGTTGGCCCTCACTACGGGGCTACCAAAACGAAGGCGTGCAATAAGAAATAGTTGCCCTTCAATTCCAGGAGAAAATACTGGCCGTCTAACGTCACCTCACGACCTTTGGCCCAAAAATCTATCTTGGTCACGCACCTAGCTATGCTAGCCGCGCCATGCCAAACACATCTCGCCATGGCCCCTCTAGCCGCGCCACCCTGTTGGCCCTCACTACGTGGCTACCAAAACGAAGTAGTGCAATAATCAACGGTTGACCTTCAATCCCAGGACCAAATCCTGGCCGTCTAAGGTCACCTCACGACCTTTGGCCTAAAACCGTAGCTTGGTCACGCACCTAGCCAAGCTAGCCGCGCCATGCCAAACACACTCTTCCTTGGCCCTAGACATGCTAGTCGCGCCATACGCCCAAGCCAAAACCTTAGCCCCACATGCCAAGCCAAATTCCCTTGCCTTGGCCCTAGCCATGCCATACGTCCATGACAAACCCTTGGCCCCACATGCCAAGCCAAGCTAAACCAAGCTCCATGCCAAACGTACTCTGCCTTGGCCCTAGCCAAGCTAGTCACGTCATGCCAAGCCAAAATGCCCTTACCTTGTCCCTATCCATCCCATACGTCCATGGAAAGCCCTTCGCCCCACATGCCAAGCCAAACCAAACCTAGCCAAGCTAGCCGCGCCATGCCAAACGCACTCTTCCTTGGCCCTAGCCATGCTATTCACGTCATGCCAATCCAAGCGCCCTTGCATCGGCCTTGGACACACCATACGCCCATTGCAAACCCTTGGCCCCGCATGCCAAGACTAAACACACCCTAGCCGCGGTAACCTGTTGGCCCTCACTACGCAGCTACAAAAACGAAGGCGTGCAACAATCAACGGTTGCCCCTCCTCTCAAGATGCATAATCTCGACCGTCGAAGGTCACTAGGCTAGAAAGTTTCCCTATCTTTACTTTCCAAGCCACAACAACATGCTTCATGTTTTCCAAAAATATTCGGGTTTTGGTTTGGTGGTCTATAGCGTGCGGCATACAAAAATGACCGTTTCAAGATAGTGTAATAAGATTAAGGCGGTTAGTAAATGCAAGAAGCGATGGTGAAACACTCATTTATTATGGGACATCAATTCCATCAAATCCCATCAATACCAGGCGTTACCACCTCTTCCCATTTAACTCATCAGTTTTATTTTCTTAAGAGGTTGGAGTACGTTTCTTTTTGAACTTGTATAAGTAGGCTTACCCATTTCCACCAGAGACATGAGTTCTTGGTCAGGGAAAATACCACACTCAGAAAGGCAACTCTTGTTTGCTTTCTCAAAGCTCTCACCTTATGATACAAGTCAAGCACTGCTCTTCCAGAATAATTCAAACCAACCCTTCTCCTCCACTTTGTGACCGAAGCAAGTCTGGAACGGCCATTTCTTGGTTTAGGCCGGACTTGTACAGATTGATCTCTCGAATCTAAAAGTACTCCCTTACAGTGCATTGTTTAGGGTATAGATTGTTTCTCACTTTCACACCTGCAATTACCAAAGTCAGCAGAAACCATTTTCACCTATAAACAATTGGAGACCACAGCGGGAGGTTCCATTTTTCGGTTACAACGCCAATTTTCGACCATCAAATCTCGTTCTTCAACCCAGACGTCAAGATGGTAAAGGAAGACGATCCACTCCGACTCAGCTACCCGACGACTCGATTATCAGTTATGACACGACAAGGGACGACTGGGGACTTCCCAGAGGATAGAAGCATACAATCCTCCCAAGGATTAACAGCTCGGTGATCAGACAACTCAGTAATGACTGGGAACTTTCAATGGCGATGTTTCCCATAAAACTCGGTCTTACACCCGGAAGGTTCACTTTTATCAGGATACCTAAAAAAACAAGTAATGACTGGGGACTTCCCAGAGGATAGAAGAAGACGATCCGCCCAATGTTTAGCGGCTCGGTTATCAGACGGCTCAGTAAAAACTGAGGACTTTCCATGGCAGTGATTCCCATAAAACTCGGTCTTACACCCGAAAGGTTCACTTTTCATTAGGAGACCTAAAAACCGAGTAAGTCTTACCTAGAAAAGATACATGGTTTTCTATTTCAAGTTTTCAAGACAAAATACATAGTTTACCCCATGGCTTCTACCAACACACGGTTCTAAGGTTTTTCCTGGGATGTCTGTGTCACTTTCAATCATAACCAAGGTGATTCAATTCTAAACATTTTATTCAAAAAATAAATAAATATATAATCCAAAACCGTCAAGGTATCATTTATCTATTAACCCGAGATAATCAGAAAGTCAAAAACCAAAAACCAGGCGTCTCATCTGCCTTTAAAAAAAAACACCTAAGGATAAGAGGTCCAAAAGACAGATATATATTCAAGGGAAGTTTTCCAACAGCGGCTTGCTCCTTTTAGAGAAGGCCTCCCTCGTGCTTTGGAGAGCCGCCCTCTTAAGTTTCAGCTTCATGCACAACTTCTTGAATTCCTCTTCCTGTTTCTTCATCATATATGCGGAAGGATCTCCAACTGCACCGACCAACGACCTTTCAACATCAGAGAGACCTTCAATGAACCAAGGAACGTTGAATTCTAAGCCCATGCACATGTCATGATGGAACTTCCAGCTCGAGATTACATCTTGAGAAACTGTATGACCAGTCACGCTGCACATATCATCAATCGAAGACAAGGATTCCTCCACATGCTTGACTAACGCATAGCGACTGGTAATCTTCTTAGTCATGGCATTGTGACCGTAGATTTCCCAAATCTTGGTGTACAATGTCGCATGTTTAGCTGGAACGCTAAATCCACCAATCAACACATTACCTGGAAAAGGGGCCATATAAGGAGGATTGAAGGTGGCACCTGCAATTGAATCAGCAACTGGAAGGGGGTCCCTAACTACAATTTCACCCCCCAAAGTTCTCTCCTCCACCTGAGTCACGACAGCGCCCTCAGGACGATGAATCTCCATGTCCAAATTGCTAGTTGGTGTAATTTCCGCAGTAGGAAGTACGGTACGTCTTTGCTCTGGTGGTCTTCCACTTCAACATCATCCCTAGGAATGGTTTCCTTCTAAAAATCAAGATTTAGTTTAACTGGAATAAAAAGAAAAAAAACATGGAGGGGACTCACCGATTCGGTTTCAGACTGACTAGAAGAAGATTCATCACTGCTATCGGAAGAACTACTACCGCCATCTCTGGTATCTGAGCTTTCATCCTTCTCAGATTCCCTTACGTCATGGGTAGGCTCAGCATTGCTGCCTTCTATATCAAGAGTTGTTGTTTTCTGACTACGTGAAAGTTTATCAAAGGAATTCACGCTGCTGAGTCCCTGGGCAAGGCACAAGGATAGATACTCAATAATAATACATAGAGATATGTAATTCGACTAAGTCAGGAACCAAGTTATACATACTCGCATATTGGAGGAGATAAAAGTCGGGAGAGCCTCCAGACCCGACTGAATACCACCAACACGATTCTTAGACCTTCTCTCCTTCACTTGGGTACTGTCTATGTCCAGACCGATAGGTTTCCTTTTGGTTAAAGAAGTATCCCTCAACAACGGATGTTTTTCTAAAATCTCGGCGGAAGGCCTACCACGAGTGTTCTCCACTACGGCTTTCACAAATTCCTTGATGACGAGGAATTCACTCTGCCAGAATGTGCTATACTTGGAGGTAGTCTAAGGATTTCGTTCCGAAAGCAAGAAAGGGAGGCTTCTGCCCAGCGCAAGAGCACTAGCATCAAGAACGTCTAATAATGGATCCTTTGGAGCTGCCATCTGACAAACGAGAGGGACGCCTTGGTCGAAACCCATATGCCGAGATGCTCGCTCAATATTATAAGAGACTCCCTGACACGATCCTCGAAAGAAAGACAGTATATGGCCAGACATGAAACTACGCATGAACACCATCTATCCGACACTCATGTCCTCTTTATCAGAAGTCAAAGACATGTTTGGAGCAGGAGCAAAGGTAGTGACCTGAGTTATAGACCCATGCACCAGAGCCCATGGACGAAAATTAACTGCGTACGAGCTGTCAAGAGGTACGACCAGGTTCAAACCAGTCTTGGGGCGCCTGTTTAACCAATGCAGTATCCTCGAGCTACCCCAAGACTCGGGAAGCACAGCCAACGGTTCCGGGGCATACTTCTCGAAATGCTCCCATAGACACACCTGGAGAAAGGCGGCATGAACATACGAATATACTTTCATGTAGCCATTCAAGGCGAGCATGTTCGAAACCAGTTGATCCAAGTATGCATACAGAGAACCAAGAAACATACCGCCAATGGGGAGAACGACACGTTTTGCCAATTTTATGGCAAACTTAATAAGTCCATGTCTTATCTCTTTATTGCCCGAGCCGTCATCAAAAATATCTCTGGATAGCCAAAGAGCTAAGAATGCCGCAACATGAAGTGTACTATTCTTCCGGTTCGACTCTAACGCGTAAGGAAACCACTGAGACACCCACCAGTCATAGACGCACTTTGTCTCATTTTCTTCCAAACGAATCCTCTTGATTTCGCAACCAGGGCGGCATGCATTTCCTCTTCATCTGCGGACAACTTAACATCAAGGTTTCCAACTACGGGAAGGATCAGCAGTACAACCACGCTCTCTAAGGAAATAGTCATTTCACCCCATCTACATACAGCCGTGTGGGTGTCCGGACACCATCTGGAAATAAAAGTGACCAAGCTTGGAATATCTTTCCTAATCTGAATCACTGCGTAAGCCGGAACAGCATCAACTATCTGCACCTTGGTCAAATTAGTTCTTACATTCTCTCGGCTCATCATGAACCAGATCCATTTCTCGAAGGAATGCAATGGACTCACTGGGGCATTGAAATCAATAAAGGACGCAAAATACTCTTTCCTATGAAGACAAAACCGTATCACATTCCCGGGAGGAACCGACCGATCCCCTCCCTCACTCTCCGGACCGGTAAGAAGCAACGGCACATGCTTAAGAGGACTTCTCCTGGAAGAGATTATTGTGAAGAATTCATCATCCATGTTTGTCTTGGAGTTACCAACGTCCTTCGGTATGGCAAAAATTTTCTCAAGCGGCGTCATAACAAAGATTCCCTCAAAATACTTCCTCTTTCCAAACAACTACAGCGGAACAATACGAGGAGAAATTATTATGGAAAGTGCACGGAAGTTATTTTTTCACCCAAGACGCAAGCCAGTCTATTTCAAGGCCGTACCCCTCAGCGTGGAATTTTTATCCAACCGAGGAGGTGCGCCCCACCATGGGAACCACGCACACGGCCATACTAAAACAAGGAGCAAACCCTAAAAATTAGGTTTTCATGGGAAGACATGGCAATTACTATCACGTGCCTACCTTGCACAGTAAGTAGGGGCGGTCAATAATACTATGGTATTCATGCCTAAGTGTTACAACAAGCTCGGGAAAAAATACCTAAGATTCACGCCAACATTTCTACAAGGTCATGAAAAGGTGCGCCTACAACTAGGGTTTACACCAACACAAAAGGAAAAAAAAAAGAGTTAAAGTGAAGTGTTGGAAGGCATACCTGGGATTTTCTCATCCGTTCTGCTTTACTGCTGTCACACGGCTGGGAGGAATAAATGGGCATGAAAGAAAAAAAGAAGCTGACCCTCCTTTTATATATACATGGTACGTGGGAGTTTGAACAAAGAAAGTATTTCCTATTTTAAGCCAAGAAGGGAAAAGAGGAAACCGGTCCGCAAAGACCAATTTCCATGCCCAATACCACTCATGCCATTTCCGCGGACCCACCACACCTAGCCGTCCTTGCACAACTCACCAAGCCGCGCCCTGCCATGGCTGCACCAGGCCAAGCCATCCGCTCCATTGACGCGGCCCCACAACACATAGTGGTCCTTTCACTTTTCACCATGCCATTGTTGCGGCCCTCCCTGCCAAGCCACCGCTCCACTGATGCAACCCTATCATCCACGATCGTCTACCTTACTAAGACCATGCCACCTCTTGGCCCCTCGAGCCAAGCCGTCCACTTGCGTCACCTTCCAAGGCTGCACCCCCTTTTCCTTGGAAATGTACGACTAGACCAAGCCGGTAACTTTCGTCTCACCACTCCACGGTTTGCATTCCCAAGACAACTTACATAGGGACGCCAACAAGGGAAGCCAAAACTCTCTTTACCACTCAAAAAGGTTAGTCGGATTCTCCTGACCATCTTTGCAATGATTTACACCTCGATTTCATCCTTGTTTGTCACCATCATATGCTTACCTCGCAACAAGGAACATGTTCTGAGCTAAGAATAGGACTTAATGTTGATGGTGGTTTTTAGTTTAGGGTTAACATCGTAAAACACTAAACCCTAGCAGACAGTGACGTCACAACATTTAAGTGATAAAGCATTTACTAGGCACATTTACTCAAACCTTTAATATGTCTCTAAAATAATTACCGGAGTATATTTTTCAAATTAGGGTTACGACAAGCCAAACCCTAATTCTCACGTGTGCCGAAGGCAAATCATGCCAGCCACACCAACCGCGCCAAGGCATACCAACCATGCTAGCCACACCTCTGTGACAATGGAAAATCAGGCCAGCCACACCAACAGCGCCAAGGAATTCCAACCATGCTATCCGCACCTCTGTGCCAATGGTAAATCATGCCAGCCACACCAACCGCGCCAACAATGCTAGCCGCACCTCTGTGCCAATGACAAATCATGCCAGCCACCCCGACCACGCCAAAGCATGCCAACCATGCTAGCCGCACCTCTGTGCCAATGAAAAATCATGCCAGCCGCACTGACTGCGCCAAAGCATGCCAACCATGCTAGCCGCACCTTTGTGCCAATGGAAAATCATGCCAGCCACACCAACCGCGCCAAGGCATGCCAACCATGCTAGCCGGACCTCTGTGCCAACGGAAAATCATGCCAGCCACACCAATCGCTCCAGGGTATGCCAACCATGCTAGCCGCACCTCTGTGCCAATGAAAAATCATTCCATCCACACCAACCGCGCCAAAGCATGACAACCATGATAGGCGAACGTCTGGGCCAATGGCAAATCATGCCATCCACACCGACTGCGCCAAAGCATGCCAACCATGCTAGCCGCACCTCTGTGCCAATTGAATATCATGCCATCCACACCCACCGCGCCAAGGCATGCCAACCATGCTATCCGCACCTCCGTTCCAATGGAAAATCATGCCAGCCACACCAATGGCGCCAAAGCATGCCAACCATGCTAGCCGCACCTCTGTGCCAATGGAAAATCATGCCAGTTACACCGACCGGGAAAAAACATGCCAACTATGCTAGCCGCACCTCTATGCCAATGGAAAATCATGCCAGCCACACCGACCGCGCCATGACAAACACATCTCTCCATGGCCCCTCTAGCCACGCCATCATGTTGGCCCTCACTACGCGGTTACCAAAACGAAGGCGTGCAACAATCAACGGTTTCCCTTGAATCCCAGGAGAAAATCCCGGCCGTCTAAGGTCACCTCACGAACTTTGTCCCAAAACTCTAGATTGGTCACGCACCTAGCCAAGGTAGGAGGGCCATGCCAAACACATCTCTCCATGAACCCTCTAGCTGTGCCACCCTGTTGTCCCTCACTACCCGGTTACTAAAACAAAGCCGTGAAATAATCAACGATTTCCCTTCAATCCCAGGAGAAAATCCTGTCCGTCTAAGGTCACCTCACGACCTTTGGCCCAAAACCTTAGCTTGGTCAAGCACCTATCCAAGCTAGCCGCGCCATGCCAAACACATATCGCCATATCCCCTCTAGTCGCGCCACCCTGTTGGCCATCATGACGCGGCTACCAAAACGACGGCATGTAATAATCAACGGTTGAACTTCAATCCTAGGAGAAAATCCTGGCCGTCTAAGGTCACCTCACGACCTTTGGCCTAAAACCCTAACTTGGTCACGCACCTAGCCAAGCTAGCCATGCCATGCCAAACACATCTCTCCAAGGCCCCTCTAGCCGCGCCACCCTGTTGGACCTCACTACGCATCTACCAAAATGAAGGCGTGCAACAATCAACAGTTTCCCTTCAATCCCAGGAGCACATCCTGGCCGTCTAAGGTCACCTCACAACCTTTGGCCCAAAACCCTAGCTTGGTCATGCACCTACCCAAGCTAGCCACGCCATGCCAAACACACTCTGCCTTGGACCTAGTCACATCATGCCAAGCCAAAACGCCCTTATCTTTTCCCTAACCATGCCATACATCCATCGCAAACCCTTGGCCCCACATGCCAAGCCAAACCAAACCTAGCCAAGCTAGCCGCGCCATGCCAAACATACTTTTCCTTGGACCTAGCCATGCTAGTCATGCCATACGCCCAAGGCAAACCCTTGGCCCCGCATGCCAAGCCAAACGCCCTTGCCTTGGCCCTATTCATGCCATACGTCCATGAAAAACCCTTGTCCCCACATGCCAAGCCAAACCAAACCTACCCAAGCTAGCCGCGTCATGCGAAATGCACTCTTCCTTGGCCCTAGCCATGCTAGTCACGTTATGCCAAGCCAAAACGCCCTTACATTGGCCCTAGCCATGCCATACGTCAATGGAAAGCCATGGGCCCCATATTCCAAGCCAAACCAAACCTAGCCAAGCTAGCCGCGCCATGCCAAACGCACTCTGCCTTGGACCTATCCATGCTAGTCACATCATGCTAATCCAAGCTCCTTTTCCTCGGCCCTGTCCACGCCATACGCCTATGGAAAACCCTTGGCCCCGCATGCCAAGCCTAAACACACCCTAGCCGCGCCACCCTGTTGGCCCTCACTCTGTGGCTACCAAAATGAAGGCGTGCAATTATAAACGGTTGCCCCTCCTCTCAAGATGCAAAATCTCGACCGTCGAAGGTCACCAGGCTAGCAAGTTTCCCTAGCTTGACTTGCCAAGCCACAACAGCATGCTCCATGTTTTCCAAAAACATTCGAGACATCAGCACAAACTGGGGGATGCTCATTAGGGTTTTGGTTTGGTGGTCTATAGCGTGCGGCATACACAAATTCCCGTTTCAAGATAGTGTAATAATATTAAGGCAGTTAGTAAATGCAAGAAGCAATGGAGAAACGCTCCTTTATTATGGGACATCAATTCCATCAAATCCCATCAATATCAGGCGTTACCACGTCTTCCTATTTAACTCATCCATTTTCTTTACTTAAGAGGCCAGAGTACGTTTTTTTTTGGACTTGTATAAGTAGGCTTACCTATTTCCACCAGAGACATGAGTTCTTGGTCAGGGAAAATACCACACTTAGAAAGGAAGCTCTTGTTAGCTTTATCAAATCTCTCACCTTCTGATACAAGTCAAGCACTGCTCTTCCAGAATTATTCTGGCCTCAACACTCTCTTCGCTTCCCTCCTTAAACCAACCCTTCTCCTCCACTTTGTGACCAAAGCAAGTCTGGAACGGCCATTTCTTGGTTTAGGCCGGACTTGTACAGATTGATCTCTCGAATATAAAAGTACTCCCTTGGAGTACATTGTTCAGGGTTTAGATTGTTTCTTACTTTCACACTTGTAATTACCAAAATCAGCAGAAACCATTTTTCACCTATAAACAATAGTGTGAGCCTGTGAGGGAGTTATGGGAAACGGAAAGAAAATATATATTTAATAAACATCGAATAATTAAACTACTTTTTTCTTATTCATGCAATGAAGAAAAATGCAAAATAAAATTGAGGGCATTGTAATTGTATTTTTTTTGAAGCATTGTTTTGAAGGCATTGTATATTTGTATATATTCATTATATATCATGTTTCCTTAATACGGTGGGATGATAATATATAGTCACCAAAATGATTGATGCACAGTTCTGTTGGTAGTTCGGTCAAGGACTAGATTAGGAAATCTAGTTGGTTAAGGAAACCAAGTACTTGTGTCCTAAGTATAGAAGCTTAAGAGGTTTGTCTCTTATATCTAAGTTAGGAAACCCTATACTTGTAGGAAAGTAATCTTTGTTATAAAATGTGTCCAGTCCTATTGATGTTTATAAATAGCTATAGAGAGAACTAGAGAAAACACACCATAACTAAGAAAGAGTTCGCTTCTTCTCGTCTAAAGCTTTGTATATTCCAACCTATATGGTGATATATAAAATTGCTTATTCCTTCCCGAGGATTCAACCTCGTTAAATATTTGTTCTTCTTGTGTGTGTGATTGTGTTCTTGGAAATATTGGAGTATCATTATAGCAGTGCAACCTAACGCTTCCGCATGCTTTGGCGCAACAATTGGTATCAGATCAAGGTGACGCTCTTGGATACGGTAACCCAGATTGCAGTTGAAGTGAAGGTATTTTTTCTGAAGATTGCTTGAGGTAATACTAATCTCAAAGGTTCTGTTTTTATCTATATTTGGTTGTTTGAGAACAATTGTTGATGGGGATAAACCAGTTGATCCGAACGATCCTTAAGGAGAACATTCAGAGTCCACAAATAAAGATAAAGAAACAAAAGAAGAAATACTTCATTCACATAGATCACAACTCAAGGTAGAAAAGTTTACAGGAACCAATAATTTTGGTTTATGGAGAACGGACGTAATGGATCTCTTGTTCATCTTGACCTAGAAGAAGTTCTAGAAGTTCAGCCAGTGGAGATGTCTGAAAAGCAGTGGAACAAGATGAATAAATTATGTCTAGCTTCAATACGATGGTGTTTAGCAACTGCAGTAAGAGTTAATTATCATAATGAGACTTCATCTAAGGATCTCTGGGAAAATCTAGAGAAGGAATACCTTGTGAAGAACGTGGAAAATAGGATACATCTTAAAAGGAATTTGTATCGTCATAACATGAAGAGAAGTGCAACTCTAACCGAGCACCTAGATTCATATAATAAACTTCTTGCTGATTTGGTTAACTACGATGAGAAGATCAACAACGAGGAACAAGCTGTGTGTCTGATAAAATCTCTTCCTGAAAAGTATGAACCTGTGATTAAAGCATTAATGCACGACAAGGACAAGATGACATACGCAAAGGTCACTACAGCTTTGCGTAGTGAGGAGTTCAGGAATATGGATCGTGAAGACCTTGCAAGTGAAGCTAATAATGACTTGCTTCTTGCAAGAGGTCATTCAACAGACAGGAGAAAGAAGAATGGTGGTTATGGTAAAGGTAGAGGACGTTCTAAGAGTATGACACGACTGAAGAAAGATGAGTGTGCTTGGTGCCATGACTTTGGTCATTGGGCTAAGGATTGTACCAAGCGTAAGGAAAAAGAAGGAGATAATAGTAATACCGAGGTGAACATTGCTAAAGGTAATGAAGAATTAGATGATGCTTCTGATTTCTCACTAACTGCGATACCATCAGCTTGTACTATTACAGATGGAACATGAGTATTAGATACTGGAGCAACATATCATATATGTCCATATCGTGAATGGTTCTCAAGGTTTGAAGAGCTTGATGGATAAGTACGTATGGGAAACAATCATACCTGCAGGGTGATTGGGATTGGTAGTGTTCGTATAAAGATGCATGATGGTATGGTTAGAGAGCTGAAGGAGGTAAGATTTGTACCTGTCATAAAGAAGAATCTTATTTCGCTCGGAACTTTGGAAGCTAAGAGATACAAGTTAGTTGCTGAAAATGGTATTCTAAAGGTAATATCTGGATCTATGAAGGGAACACGTCATCATAACTTGTATTACTTGATTGGAAGTACAACAATAGGGGATGTGTCTATTTCTGAACACATCGAGAGTGCATCTACCATGAATACGAAGTTATGGCACATGAGACTTGCACATCAAGGTGAGAAGTCGTTGCATAGGTTAATTCAACAAGACTTGTTGAAAGGTGCTATCGCCTGCAAGTTAGCATTTTGTGTGCATTGTGTTAAGGGAAAGAAAACAAGAACAAGATTTGGCACAGCTATCCACAATACTAGTGGAGTTCTTTACTATGTTCACTCAAATGTTTGGGGTCCTTCCAAGAATGCATCATTGGGAGGTAAACATTGGTTTGTGTCGTTCATTGATGATTATTCTAGGCGTATATGGGTGTACACCATGAGGAATAAGGATAAAGTCCTAGAAATCTTTATGAGGTGGAAGAAGGCAACTGAGACTCAAACTGGCAGAAAGATCAAAGTACTACGTTCGAAAAATGGTGGAGAGTACAAGAGTGATCCGTTCTTGCAAGTATGTCAGGATGAGGGGATAAATAGGCACTTCACAGTAAAGAAGACACCGCAAAACAATGGGGTAGCTGATCGCATGAACCGTACTTTTCTGGAGAAGGTACGATGTATGTTATCCAATGCTGGATTAGGTAAGGCGTTTTGGGATGTCGAAACCCTAATTAGTAATTAATTAAAAAAAAAGGTACTTTAGTAATTTTCTAACTGACAAATTAAAGCGTTCAATAAATGTGTTGGTTTGGACATTATTACTCAAGTTCTGTGACGTCACTGTCTGACTAGGGTTTTATGATTTTACCCCTAAGCTAAAAAACACCATCAACAACTGCATACCGACGATATCCGTGTATCTACAAACTAAAACTATTAATTTTTTTTTCATTTGTTATTATATAGATATTGAGGTCTGATAAGGCTTGCAATGGATATACATTTCCAACAACATCCGGTCGATGCGGGAGGCAATAGAAAGCGTCTCATGGATACATTGACTCGACATGACCAATAGGCTGCAGTTTATGCCAGAGCAAAAATAAGAAAAAAATATTGATCTGCATAGTCATATGCATTATTTGGTTATACTATGTTTCAGGAGAGGTACAAAGTTTTCTTTTAGAGAAACCATAGCCATATCTGATTTCCTTTAGAATTGAAGAGCATAATAAGTTTTGTGATAGGTTTCTTTACATTTGACCAATTGCAGGTGATTTAAGGAATCAGTAAGAACAACACAAAGAGATGCGTTTAGGGGAAGTGAACTATGGAACTAAAGTTTGTGATGCATTATCTACAATGTCAAAAAATTAGAGTTTGGAAAATACGTAAGGGTAACGATAACATGGTTCGCACTCTGATATGTGGTTAATCACTGGTTAAAGCTTTGACGGTAGTCCAATAATACTTAAACAAATCTCCTCTCAACAAGACTGACGAGGTATGGATCTTTTGCTTTTCCGGTCCTATGATTTTGTGGAAGTATCTAAATTTTTCGTAAGTCATGTTACCGAGTGACAATTTGGAATATGTTCAAACGAGTAGGAAATGATCACTCTTTTAGATGCACATAAATTATTTCATCATATTCTTAAATATACGATATTTCATCAACCGTTCTCTCAATTATTTGGTTTAGTGTCTTGAGTTTCTTATATAGCAGATTAACATGACAAAATGTTGATGAAAAAACCCTTTAAATTAGATGACATATTCTTGAAAGTGGTTCTTAAATTTGTATGTTGTTTTTACACATCTAAGGTTTGTCTCCTGTCTTCTCCACCGAATTTGTATAAATTTATGAAGTTTTCTACTTTGTTTTGTTAAAATATTCATTTTGCTGCTATTGATGGTGGTTTTCAGCTTAGGCTTAAAATCGTAAAACACTAAACACTAACAGACAGTAATGTCACAACATTTAAAACAACAAACATTTACTAAGAACATTTACTGAAACCTTTAATCTGCCTCAAAAATAATTACCCGGGTATATTTTTCAAATTAGGGTTACGATGAGTCAAACCCTAATTCCCACGTGTGCCAATGTAAAATCATGCCAGCCTCACCAACCGCTCCAAGGAATGCCGCACCTCTATGCCAATGGAAAATCATGCTATCCACACTAACCGCTCCAAGGCATGCCAACCATGTTAGCCGCACCTCTGTGCCAATGGAAAATCATTCCAGCGACACCAATCGCGCCAAGGTATGCCAACCATGCTAGCCGTACCTCTGTGCCAATGGAAAATCATGCCATCCACACCGACCGCACGAAGGCATACCAACTATGCTAGCCGCACCTCTGTGCCAATGGAAAATCATTCCAGCCACACTAACCGCGCCAAGGCATGCCAACCATGCTAGACGCACCTATGTGCCTATGGAAAATCATGCCATCCACACCAACCGTGCCAAGTCATGCCAACCATGATAGCCGCACCTCTGTTCCAATGGAAAATCATGCTAGCCTCACCGACCGCCCCAAGGCATGCCATCCATGCTATCTGTACCTCTGTGCCAATGGAAAATCATTCCAGCCACAGCCACCACACCAAGACATGCCAACCATGCTAGCCACACCTCTGTGTCAATGGAAAATCATGCCACGCACACCTACCGTGCCAAGGCATGCCAACCATGCTAGCCGCACATCTGTGCCAATGGAAAATCATGCCAACCACACTAACCACGCCAAGGCAAGCCAACCATGCTAGCCGCACCTCTATGCCAATGGAAAATCATATCAACCACACCAACCGCGCTAAGGCATGCCAACCATGCTATTTGTACCTCTGTGCCATTGGAAAATCATGCCAGCCGCACCAACCACGCCAAGGCTTGCCAGCCATGCTAGCCGTACCTCTGTGCCAATGGAAAATCATGCCATCCACACCGACCGCGCCAAGGCATGCCAACCATGCTATCCGTACCTCTGTGCCAATGGCAAATCATGCCAGCCACACCAACCGCTCCAAGGCATGCTAACCTTGCTAGCCGCACCTCTGTGCCAATGGAAAATCATGCCAGCCACGCCGATCGCGCCATGCCAAACACGTCTCACCATGTCCCCTCATGCCATGCCACCATGCTGGCATTCCCCATGCGGCTACCAAAGTGAAGGCATGCAACAATCAACGGTTTCCATTCAATCCTAGGACCAAATCCTGGCCGTCTAAGGTCCCCTCACGACCTTTGTCCCAAAACCCTAACTTGGTCACGCACCTAGCCACGCTCGCCGCGCCATGCCAAATATGTCTCGCCAAGGATTCGCTCCTGGGTTTGAAGGTTGGCCATTCATGGCCGTATGCCTTTTGTTTTGGTGGCCGCGTAAGGAAGGCGCGACCAAGGTGTTGTTTATACTTGGCGCATGAGTACAATGGTCTACCATGAGAGTATGACATGGCTGGGGCCAAGGAAAGGGTCCCTTGGCTTGGCATAGTGTGACTAGAATAGCTGGGGACAAGGCATCGGTGTTTGTCTTGGTGCGGCTAGCTTGGCTAGGTGCGGTTTGGCTTGGCACGTGGGGCCAAGGGTAGCCGTGGGCGCATGGCGTGACTAGCTTGGGCTATGTGCATTCCCAAGCTAAGGTTTTTGGGCCAAAGTCGTGAGGGGACTTTAGGCGGCCATGATTTGCTCCTGGGATTGAAGAGTAGCCATTGATGCGCGCCTTTGTTTTAGAAACCCTAATTAGATCCCTTCACTAGAATCGTTGTAGAATTCTG
Organism: Papaver bracteatum; assembly: GCA_023529315.1. Lineage (NCBI taxonomy): Eukaryota > Viridiplantae > Streptophyta > Magnoliopsida > Ranunculales > Papaveraceae > Papaver > Papaver bracteatum. The sequence goes on along the minus strand of JAJJWX010003463.1, from coordinate 300,229 downwards.
GTACGGACTCGGATTTTGACGGTCCTCCCCTCAAATCAACCGGAAAAGAATTTCCTATCTCCTAACGCTGTGATATTTAGGTTTTGAACTCGCTCGGGAGGAGAAAATAGCCCGAGAGCAAAACTCAGGAACAATTCAGGAGGGATGGCAGCATGGCCAAGCTATCATTGAATTCATTGGTACAACTAGGTTGGCATGGTTTGTCACATGGGGCCAAGGGTTTTCCATGGTCGGATGGCATAGCTAGCTTTGGTTAGGCGTGTGACGAAGCTAGGCTTTTTGGGCCAAAGTTTTGAGGTGACTTTGGGCGGCCAGGATTTGCTCCTGGGATTGAAGGGCAACCATTAATTGGTGTATTCCTTCTCTTTAGTAGCCGAGGGGAAAATGCCAGCAGGGTGGCGCGGCATAAGGGTCATGGCGAGGCATGGCGCTACTGGCTTGGTTAGGTGAGTAACCAAGCTAGTGTTTCAGGGCCAAAGTCATGAGGTGACTTTGAGCGGACATGATTTTATCCTAGGATTAAAGGGAAATCGTCGATTGTTGCAAGCCTTAACTTTAGTGGTCGTGAGGAGAAGGCCAACAGGATGGAACAGTTAGCATAGATAGGGCCAAGGCAGAGTGTGATTGTCATGGCGCGGCTAGCTTGGGATAGATGTGGCTGGCATGATTTTACATTGGCACAAGGGTGCGGCTAGCATCGTTGGCATGCTTTGGCGTGGTTGGGTGTGGCTGGCATGGATTTCCATTGGCACACGAGATGTGGCTAGCATAGCTAGGGCCATGGTACGGTTCGATTGGCATGGCGAGGCTAGCTTGGGCTATATGTGGCTGGTATGATTTTCCATTGGCACAAGGGTGCGTCTAGCATGGTTGGCTTTCTTTGGCGCGGTTGGTTGTGGATGGAATGGTTTCCATTGTCACACGAGATGTGGCTAGCATAGATAGGGCCACGGCACGGTGCGATTGGCATGGCGCGACTAACTTGGGCTAGGTATGGCTGGCATGATTTGCGATTGGCACAAGGGTGTGGCTTGCATGGGTGGAATTCTTTGGTGCGGTTGGGTGTGGCTGCCATGGTTTGCCATTGGCACACGATATGTGGCTAGCATAGCTAGGGACATGGCACGGTGCGATTGGCATGGCGCGGCTAACTTGGGCTAGGTGTGGCTGACATGATTTTCCATTGGCACAAGGGTGAATTAGGGTTTGGTTTTTCGTAACCTTAATTTGAAAAATATACCCCGGTAATTATTAGAGACACATTAAAGGTTTCAGTAAATGTGCCTAGTAAATGATTTTTTCTTTAAATGTTGTGATATTACTGTCTGCTAGGGTTTAGTCTTTTACGATTTTAACCCTAAGATAGAATCCACCATCAATATTAAGTCCCCTGCTTAGCTCGGAACAGGTACCTTGTTGCGAGGTAAGCATATGATGATTCCAGACAAGGACGGAATCGAGATGTAAATCATTTCAAAGATGGTCAGGAGAATCCAACTAACCTTTTTGAGTGGTAAAGAGAATTTTGGCTTACGGCCCTGCGTAAGTTGTACTGGAAGTGCTGACCGCGGAGTTGTGAGGAGAAAGTTACCGTCTTGGTCTGGTCTTACACCTCCAAGGAAAAAGGGGGCGCGTTTTAGGAAGGCAAAGCAAGTGGATGGCTTGGCTCGAACGGCCAAAAGATGGCGTGGTCTTGGCCGCGGCAATGGCATGGTGAAACGTGCAGGGGTGACTAGGCGTAGTGGGTTCGCTGTGATGGAGCGAGGGCTTTGCTAGGGGCACGACAAATGGCATACATGGGCGGCTAGGCGCGGTGGGGCTGTGGTATGGTGTGAGTGGTCTTGGACGTGGAAATTGGTCTTTGCGGGACCGGTTTCCTCTTTCCCTTCCTTGAATCAAAATTGGAAATCCTTTCCTTGTTCGAACTCCCAAGTATCACGCCCATTAAAAGTATGGTCGGCTTCTCCCTTTGATTCACGCCTTTATTGTTTCTTCTCTTGTTGCTTGGTAGCGGTGAAGTGGACGAGCAAAATAGGTACGTCTTCCAGTACTTCCTCTTTGGCTTGTTCTTGTGGGACCGATTTCCTTTCTTCATGCGCGGCTTTAACACGGAATTATTTCCTTATTCAAGAATATTTTTCTAGATGTAGGTAGTATCAGCAATCCTTTCATCTGGTAGCTTTGCAAATATCCCGGTATAATTGGGTGTTTTCAGGGCTAGGATTTGGAACGCGAGGCGGAGCTGCTAGCATGGTCATGGCATAAAGGGGACCCATTAGCACTGACGGTAATGGAACAGTTGTGGGCCGCTCTGTAAAGCGCTTCGCAGGGCATGACGTTTGTGACGTACCGGAAAATTACGCCTTCGGTGCAACGCCCCGCAGGCCGCAACTCCCACGGTGCGCCACTGATGAAGCTACGATCTGAGCCTTATTCCCAGGAAAATGCATGCTCACTTGCCCTTGCGAGCATGCTGGTGGAGCATGATTCATCTATTTAAGCTTCCACACATTTCCAACTTACCCTTGTTCTGCAAAAGGGTTCAAGGCCATAAGGCCAATACCAGTGCAGTTTGCATGCATCTCTGGCTTTGCCTCAGCGTAGGGAATTCATCACTGAATTTCCTAGCTAGCTGAGAAACCGTCATACCGTTGTGTCTTGTCCAGACTTAAGGCATAATCCGTGGACTTAGGAATAGGCCGCACCAACCCCTTGCCATTTCCTATGTCACCTCGCTTACCAACTCCTTATACCTTGATAGGAAGTATGACAATCCACTTACTAGCATGCTCCTTAGCCTCATAAAGTCTGGACACAATCATCTCTTGCTTCGAGCTACCGAGCTTAGATGATATGAGGGGCCAACGTGCTGGACCGGCAATGCTGCAACTCATTGCGGCTGCCTACGTATCCTTTCCTATTCTAAAGGAATCAAGCACATATCGTAGTTCATCCAAAGGGACAATCGACTTAATCCAACTCGTTTGCTAGGCCATAGCTTAGCAAAAATAGTAATGGCATGGTCTGTAGGCCATTCCGTCAAAGATGCACAATGATTATGCATCATCGGGTCCGCGCCGTGGCATAGTGATTCCTAAGTATCAAATGCCCTCTATCAAGGCTACACAACTATAAATGAGCCTTAGGCATCATTTATACACTTTTGGCTAAGCTATGAAGCTTACTTGGTGCATAGTCCGCATATGCACCTTCAACCAACTACCCTTCCCTATATATGTCTTAATGGAATTTCTACAAGTATGGAAAGAAGACCAAAAATCTTTCATCAACTCCCCGTAATCTTTGCGTTTCACTGTCCATCGCAATCTTTGTGTTCCACCGTTCATCGCAATCATTGCGTGCAATGATTGCGCTGCAAGCTCAAGGACACTACCCATCTGGCCTAATGCATCATGATGATACAACATTGGACTTTTGCCGATATGCCCTTGCGATATGCCTTACTTGGCACCAAACATTGGCCCTTTGCCAAACGCATCTCACTATGGAAAGAAGCTTTGGATGAAGCTTCATCTCAGCCCATGGCGCATCTTTCAGCATGCGCCATGCTAAAAATATGGGGTGTTACAACGTTGGTAAGGGAAGCGCCTTGGAAGGGAAACTCTTGCAAGGGAAGTTCTCGTGGTTTAGGGCTTGACACGCCGAAACCCTAATTAGCGCCCTTTACTAAAATCACTGTAGAATCCGCGTACGGACTCGGATTTCGATGGTCCGCCCCTTTATCGGACACGAAACAGAATTCTGTATCTCCTAGCGAGGGAATATTCAGGTTTCGAGCTTGCTTAGGAGGTGAAAACGGCCTTCTTCTATTTTTTGTTGCTCGTCCGGACCGTGCTTTCGTCTGCAGTGTCCCTCCATTAGATTCCAGAATTTACCAAACTCCATTGCATTCTTGGGACGGATGGATGTGGTTGCGTTGTCGGTACATCCTTTATTTTAGGTTGTTCAACCCCTGGACCCGCTGAGTGTGATGACAGTATGTTGTGGATGCATGCATGGTCGAAATCTTCCGGAACCACTTCTGAATCTTGGACTACCTTATAGACTGGGATTTGGTGAGAAGTCCCCAGTTATATTTTTTTTAGATCCGATGGCATGACCGAACATGCGAATATATCTCTGTGTCATGCTTTTGGAGTCTCTGATGCACATGTACGTCTTCATGGTGAGAAATTCTTGCGGCTCTTAAAACGTCGACAGTGATGATGTTTAAATCAGAAATAACCTGGTTGATGGATATGAAGGCGCCCTGTGCTGGTAGTCCCCATGTGTAGCCTTATTTCATTGCATTGCCTTGAATCCACGTCCACGAGATTTGATACAAGCTTATTGTACTCTTCTGGATGTGATGCTGGGATGCTCAGAATATCACATGGATGAAATACTATGGATAGTAAAGTGGTAAAAATGAAAGAGTTATGTTGTTTATCGTGGCTCCCTATGCTTCTTTAAGAAAATTTTTCAGTCATGTCTATGGAGGTATCTCATGAATCTTTGATGGTCATCGGGATGGACTGCGATGAGCAGTCCCCAGTCACACACTTCTTTAGTTTCTAAAGTTGTTTCTTCTGAGCAGGCTTGGGATCCACCACGTCCTTGTAAAGTGTTGTAGGCATATTCTTGATGGAGAGGTGATGATATTCTTGCGCTGCACCCTTGAAGAGTATATGACCTTGTTGTGGTTATGGCCTTTTTGGTTAACTATGTCTTCTGAGTTTTGACAGTGAAGGGATTCCGCATATACCCTCAGTCCCCAAGTATGGTTTACATGTTTCCATCTTATGTGGTCAGTGGGTTGACCATGATAAAGACATCATCATCGTGCATCCGTATTGCTGATTTTGTTACTTCTTCCACGTGGAACTCAGAACATGGAGGAGTATGGGTTACCTTTGTAGTAATTATTGCTGTGGTAAAGCTATGGCTGTCCATGGTCATGAGTTTTGGTGGGATGAACTAAAGGGTGGCCATGACTACGAAGATTGGATGGCTGCGATCATGATCTTTGACATGGGAAGTGTGGTGGCATGACACTTTGTAGGAAGGAGTGGTGTTGAAGAGAACGTTGAAGAGGATCCACTGCTGGAGAATGTTGAGACGACGCCTTGCAATTCTCAAAGCCTTGGTGGTTACTATGTTGAAGTCGGAGGCTACGTCACGTTTTGTCAAAATCGACATCCCTCAGGTTTACAGAGGTTAGGAGTCCCCTGTTTCATCTATCGATCGTGCTTTCTAGGAGAGGTTTAAAACTTGGAAACGGATTCCCTGGCTGGAAACGCTTTTTTTCCCTGATGCCGTGCGGTTGAGGGATGAAAATATGTCATGACATATGTCTTGGATAAATATAGAATTTCACATAACTGTTTCATCATAGACTGTACGACTTTGTGGGACAAGTTCCCATCGTGCAGGTCCTGAAGGGAAGAGGGTCTCTGTAAATGTGGGCTAATTTACCATCGTGCAGGTCCTGACGGGAAGAGGGTCTCTGTGAACTCAGGAGGGTCGCTGATTCCCTTTGCTTTCAGTTTTGTAGAAGTCTTTCCTGATCTTTACGTGTGATAAAATTGGATTGCTTATCCACGTCTACTAGGCGTTCAAGAGAAACACGAGCCTCTTCATCTATAAAAGCACATCCTGCTGAAGTATCTTTTGTCTTTTCATCAAATCAACAGTGCTAAAAGGAGGTTGGCTTCTTCCGTCTCTTCTAGTATCTTGCCCTGATGGTGGAGTAGCGTCCCTGGTGACGGTGGGAGCTGCCGTGCTTGAAGAACCATTGGGGTGATGGAAGCGGCTCTGGTTCTGGTGCTCGTAAGTGTATCGTGAAGAGATGACATGGTTTTGATCACGAAGTGCTGGAGACATGACGTTGTTTCGCAGGGCGAGGATGGTGCTGGAAGGGCACAAGATGTTAGCGCTGGGAGGATGCAAACTGTTAGCGCAGAGTTTGGTATTTTGGTAGGCATGCGCGTGCGACATGTGCGTATGGTAAACATGTCTGATAAGTGCGTCTGGGAAGCGCGTCTGGGAAGCGCGTCTGGTAGGTACGTATGGGAAGCACGTATGGGAAGCGCGTCTCACAAGCGCCTCTGGTAGGTATGTCTTGGAAGCGAGTCTGGCAAGCGCCTCTGGTAGGTACGTCTTGGAAGCGAGTCTGGCAAGCGCCTCTGGTAGGTACGTCTGGGAAGCGCATCTGGAAAGCACCTCTGGTAGGTACGTATGGGAAGCACGTCTGAGAAGCGCGTCTGGAAAGAACCTCTGGTAGGTGCGTATGGGAAGCACGTCTGGGAAGCGCGTCTGGCAAGCGCCTATGGTAGGGACGTCTGAGAAGCACGTCTGGTAAGAGAGTCTGGTAAGCGCATCTATTTAGCGTTGGATCATCTTGGAATGGGCACTGGCTTAGCGTGGACGCTGGATTTGGACTTTGGTAAGGCGCGGACCGTTGGCTGGGCATGGCATGAACCGTTGGCTTGGCATAGTGCTGGCTTGACATGAGGCTTGCTTGGAGTGGCGCGGACTTGTTCTTGCGGGCCCAGTTGCCTCTTCCCATATGTACCTCAAATAGGAAATCCTTTGTTATTCAAATTCCAAAAGTGTTATGCTTATGAAAAGGGTTGGCTCCCCTTTTTACCTCGTATATTTTTTATCACATCCCTGTGTTAGTGGTACTGCGGGAGCAATAAAGTGGGAAAGCATATTCTAACTATGTACTCCAGCATTTCTCTTTCAAATTTTTTTTTGTTTTCTTGTGCTGGTGCAAATGATAGCCATAGATATTCCTTCCATAAATCTGTAGAAATATTTTTCTTCTCAACCGGTGTAAACCCTAGCCATGGGTATGCCTTTCATAAACTTGTAGAAATACTTCCTCATAAACAATTCTTCGAATGTTGTCGTAGTAATGTCTGCTAATGGTGACGGGTAGTCATTGTTGTGCAGAATAGGCACGTACGGGTAGGTGACTTTTTTTTTTTTTTCTGAAAACAAACAAAGCGCCTGGTTTATGGTTTTTGATTTTCTGGACTTCTTGGGTTGATAGATAAATATTACCTTGACGGTTTTGGGTTATTCTTTTTGGAATGAATTGTTTAGGAATTGATTATTTTGGTTATGATTGAAAGTGACACAAACATCCCAGGAGAAACCTTAGAACCGTGTGTTGGTAGGTGACGTGGGGTAAACCATGTATCTTTTCTTGAAAACTTGAAATAGAAAACCACGTATCTTGTCTAGGTAAGACTTACTTGGTTTTTAGGTCTCCTGATGAAAAGTGAACCCTCCGGGTGTAAGACCGGGTCTTATTGGAAATACCGCCATGGGAAGTCCCCAGTCGTTACTGAGCCGTCTGATAACCGAGCCGTTGACCCTTGGGTGGATCGTCTGCTTCTATCCTCTGGGAAGTCCCTAGTCATCCCTTGTCGTGTCATGACTGATAATGAGTCGTCGAGTGGATGAGTCGGAGTGAGTCTCCTTCTTCTACCATCTTGACGTCTGGGTCGAAGAACGAGATCGACAGTAGAAAATTGACATTGTAACCGATATATCAATCCTCCCGCTGTGGTCGCCAATTGATTATAGGTGAAAATAGCTTCTGCTGATTTTGGTAATTGCAGGTGTGAAGGTGAGAAACTGTTTAAACCCTAAACAAATGTACTGCAAGGGAGTACTTTTAAGTTCGATAGATCAATCTGTACAAGTCCGGCCTAAACCAAGAAATGGCTGTTCCATACTTGCTTCGGTCACAAAGAGGAAGAGAATGGGTTGGTTTTGGGGAGGGAAGCAAGGAGAGTGTGAGACCAGAATAGTTGATTTTGGGAGAGCAATTGGGTTTCTACAACTTTTTTCCGAAAAGTAGGAGAGCTCACGAGGAGAGCTAGCCAGTAAGTATTCTGAGTATTATCTTATCCCAATGAACCTGTTGTCAAATAGAAATAGGTAAAACATATTTATACAAGTTGTAGTAGAAACGTACCCTGGTCTCATTAAGGAGTGAGGAGTAAATGGGAGGAGGTGGTAACCGTATGCATGGACTTCATTATTCCATAAAGTGTTTATCGCATGAAATTGATTTTCATGAAACTTCTAACGTTATGGAACTGATGTTACATAAGGTTGTTAACTCACGGATTTATGTCCCATGAACGTTTTCCCACATAACTCCCTATTTACAAGGCGCCTCACTCTTATGACACTTCCTTATGAGGGGCGCAGTATACGCCGCACGCTGTAGACCACCAAACCAATACCAAAAAAATATCCCCCAGTTTGTGTTGATGCCTCGAATGTTCTTGGAGAACATGTAATACGCTGTTGTGGTTTGACAAGTCGAGTTCGGGGAACTTTCTAGCCTGGTGACCTTCGATGGTCGAGATTTTGTATCTTGAGAGGTGCGTTGCGCGCCTTAGTTTCAGTAGTGAGGTCCATCGTGGTGGCGCAACCAGGTTGGCATGCCGTCGGCATGGCGTGGTTTGGCATGGACAAACTTAGGTTTTGGACCCAAAATTCATGAGGTGACTTTAGATGGCCATGATTCTCTCCTGGGTTTGAAGGTTGGCTATTGATGGTCGTATGCCTTTTGTTTTGGTGGCCGCGTAGGGAAGGCGCGACCAAGGTGTTGTTTAGACTTGACGTGTAAGGCCAATGGTATACCATGGGTGTATGGCATGGATGGGTCCAAGGCAAGGGGCACTTGGCTTGGCATAGTGTGACTAGCATAGCTGGGGCCAAGGCATGGGTGTTTGGCTTGGTGTGGCTAGCTTGGCTAGGTACGGTTTGGCTTGGCGCGTGGGGCCTAGGGTAGCCGTGGGCACATGGCGTGACTAGCTTGGGCTAGGTGCGTTCCCAAGCTAAGGTTTGTGGGACAAAGTCGTGAGGGGACTTTAGGCGGCCAGGATTTGCTCCTGCGATTGAAGAGTAGCCATTGATGCGCGCCTTTGTTTTAGAAACCCTAATTAGCGCCCTTCACTAGAATCGTTTTAGAATTCTAGTACGGACTCGGATTTTGACGGTCCACCCCTCAAATCAACCGGAAAAGAATTTCCTATATACTAACACGGAGATATTTAGGTTTTGAACTCGCTCGGGAGGAGAAAACAACCCGAGAGCAAAACTGAGGAAGAATTCAGGAGGGATGGCGGCATGGCCAGGCTATCATGGCATGCCTTGGCGCAACTAGGTTGGTATGGCATGACTTTGCGTGGTTTTGCACATGGGGCCAAGGGTTTGACATGGTCGCATGGCATAGCTAGATTTGGTTAGGCGTGTGACCAAGCTAGGGTTTTTGGGCCAATGTTATGAGGTGACTTTGGGCGGCCAGGATTTGATCCTGGGATTAAAGGTCAACCGTTGATTAGTAAATTCCTTCTCTTTAGTAGCCGAGGGGAAAAATCCAGCAGGGTGGCGCGACATGATGGCCATGGAGAGGCATGGAGAGACTGTCTTGGTTATGTGCGTGACCAAGCTAGGGTTTCGGGGCCAAAGTCATGAGGTGACTTTGGGCGGCCAGGATTTTCTCCTGGGATTAAAGGGAAACCGTTGATTGTTGTATGCCTTCACGTTAGTGGTCATAAAGAGAAGGCCAACATGATGGCGCAGTTAGCATATCTAGGGCCAAGGCATAATGCGATTGGCATGACACGGATAGCTTGGGCTAGATATCGCTAGCATGATTTTCCATTGGCACAAGGGTGCAGATAGCATCGTTGGAATGCTTTGGCGCGGTTAGGTGTGGCTTGTATGGTTTGCCATTGTCACACGAGATGTGGCTAGCATAGCTAGGGCCATGGAACGGTGCGATTGGCATGGCGCGGCTAACTTGGGCTAGGTGTGGCTGGCATGATTTCCCATTGGCACAAGGCTGCGGCTTGCATGGTTGGCATGCTTTGGCATGGTTGGGTGTGGCTGGCATGGTTTGCCATTGGCACACGAGATATGGCTAGCATAGCTAGGGACATGGCATGGTGCGATTGGCATGGCGCGGCTAGCTTGGGCTAGATGTGGCTGGCATGATTTTCCATTCGCACAAGGGTGCGGCTAGCATTGTTGGCATGATTTGGCGTGGTTGGGTGTGGCTGGCATGGTTTGCCATTGGCACACGAGATGTGGCTAGCATAACTAAGGCCATGGAACGATGTGATTGGCATGGCGCAGCTAACTTGGGCTAGGTATGGCTGGCATGATCTGCCATTGGCACAATGGTGCGGCTTGCATGGTTGGCATGCTTTGGCGCGGTTGGGTGTGGCTGGCATGGTTTTCCATTGACACACGAGATGTGGCTAGCATATCTTGGGCCATGGCACGGTGCGATTGGCATGGCGTGACTAACTTGGGCTAGTTGTGGATGGCATGATTTGCCATTGGAACAAGGGTGAATTAGGGTTTGGTTTGTCGTAACCCTAATTTGAAAAATATACCCCGGTAATTATTAGAGACACATTAAACGTTTCAGTAAATGTGCCTAGTAAATGCTTTTTGCTTTAAATGTTGTGACATTACTGTCTGCTAGGGTTTAGTGTTTTACGATTTTAACCCTAAGCTAAAATCCACCATCAACAATAGGTCTTACCTATTTCCCTTTGGACAACAAGTTCATTCGGACAAGACAACACTCAGAAATACTTGCTAGGTCTCCTCGTGAGCTCTCTTACTCTTCTGATAACAAGTCGTAGAAACCCAACTGCTCTTCCAGAATAAAATATTCTGGTCTCACCACTCTCCTTGCTTCCCTTCCCAAAACCAAACCATTCTCCTCCTCTTTGTGACCGAACCAAGTCTGGAACGGCCATTTATTGGTTTAGGCCAGACTTGTACAGATTGATCTCTCGAATCTAAAGTACTCCCTTGCAGTACATTGTTTATGGTTTAAACAGTTTCTCACCTTCACACCCATTATGTAGTCACTATTAAAAATGTACAAATATGGAAAATATATATTCAATAATAAATTTGTAACCTCTTTTGAATTAAAAAATTCTATCGGAATCGTATTTCATTCCTTTCGTCTAATATTTCATTGAGTGGCTAATTAATGATGCAAATGTCATATGATAGGTAACTTCAGAGTTTCCAGAGTGTTTCTTTAGATTTGCATTTGTACTATAACCACGCGAGCCTACAGTGGCCTTTTTAAATTGAGCTTTCGTGACCTGATTTTGTTGAGAAAAGAACTTGGACGTAAGATTCAATACAATAATTTGAACATCATCGATAAATAGATCTAAACTGTTTTTTGATAGATCTAAACTGTTCTGTCTTCATGAGAAGTGAAAATCTTTTCAAATAGTTGAATTACTGCTTATATGATCACATTGTTATGCTTTGGTTCCTTTTTTCCCCCTTTCAATTGAGGCTGACAGGGTTGTTTCCGACTAAAAGTGATTACAGAATTGTTCCACTACGTAAAGGTCGTGGTGTTTAGAGCAAAATGTCATAAAGTTCGATTATGAAGTAATTTACAGTAGTTACAGCAAAACCAGGTGCGTGTGTGAACAGAGCTCTTTACTGATGGAACCTCAGAGTAGGGATCTGATTGTTGGCTTTGATATTTTAATTGCGATTAGGAGCTTCAGCTGCTATCATCAGCCAAATCAATGGAACAAATGCTCCAAATATTATTCTCTTAAAACAAAACCCTGGTGCGGCGATTAGTGACATTGATTTTTTCTCGAGTTCCAGTCTAGCTCATAACATTTAGTTGAAGTATTGCAGTTAAAGCATTCCCTGTAAAAACAAAAAAGGATTCGAAGTACCATATATATAAGCTTTTCAGTTCAATTAAAATTTAAGCAAATCATTAATGCATGTATATAATTCTGTCTATTGTTGATCATCCATTGACGACCTTAGGTGCAACGATGACTGGCAGTACTCCTTACAAAATGTTGTACATCTGTTTTTTGTTTTCTCATTGCACTCCCTTTTAACCTTCAATTGGATTCCTGTTAGTCATCTTAGTGTGGCTAATAGATCTTGATCCGAAACTCCTCTTTTTGTTACACAACGGTAACAAGGGAGAAGTATTTCAGACTATATTTGCGGATAGCTAGATATCACATTTTCGATTAGGAAAAATCATAGACAAAAACCTACTTATACGTAAGTTAGAGAGGTGAAGAGAAGACAATAACCAGATGAATATTAACAAACTATCCCAGGCAATTGCGCTGGTTTACTGGACCTGTTATAGTAAAATAGAGGCAGATGACTTTAAGTAATTCTATATCTTATTTAGAATATATATTCTCTTCAAGTTTTTCACCTCAAAGATTTTTCCGTAAAATTGTAGGTGATCACAATTGTTTCTGCTTTTCCATTGAAGTTGATCCATATGCTGACTCTGAAGCCTGAATTGGCCACCATGGATATCCATCCCTACCCCCATAAACTGTTACGACGCTTAATGGTGTGGATACAGACGTAGATGGTCGTAATTCCACTGGTACAATTGCATATTGTGGTAGTTCCACCGATACGACTGTAAATGGTGCAGGTTTTCAAAAATGTTGGAAATCCAAGGGACCCGTTGAAGCATACCGTTGGCAGGGGCGGAGCCATGCCGGGACTAGGGAGGACAGTTGTCCTCCCTAGTTTTTGGTAAACCGGAAATTTGTAGTTGTAGTTTCGTTAAATAAAATGTTTGTACCCCTGAATTTTGGTAGATAGAAGGAAATTTAGGTAATAATAGGAAAGTCAATAACTATTTGTGAGAAAAAATAGGAAAATCGACTAGTTTATCTTCTTAAATTAAGGGAACTATTAAGTAAACGATTTTTATTAAGAATTTTTCCTTAACAGTAGTATTGTTATGGAGAAAAGGCCTAAAAAAAATTTGGCGCCTTCGGCCTCAATTCACTGCAACGGTATCATCCTTTTGCTGCATGTATAGTTGTCCCCCAGCCAAATGTTTATGGCTCCTCCACTGACCGTTGGAATGCAGAAACGTTTTGAAAACTGGACTTAACATTGACATCCATTTTACATGTTGTTAATCAGAAATAATAATTATGTCATATTCCCTCCGTCTCTAAAAGATAGGGAGATGGAGGGAGTAGTTAATAGTTGCAAATCAGCTTTAAGCTCTCTAAGCGCCTTGCTAATTTATTTATTATTTTTTATGTCTTATTCCTTTCTTTTCTATATTATCTTTGCCTTTTTCAAAAAAGAAAAGCAATATGAGAAAAACTAATAAAAAATAGTTCCACATACAATTCTCGGATTTTGAAGTGAATGCAAAAAATTACTTGTTTTCGGGGACTAAAACTAGAGAAATATATATTCTCCTGTTTTCTAAAAAATGCGCCATTTCAAGTTTGCAATTTTTTTTAAGGTAGGGAGGAGAGAGAGATATTTTGAGACCTAATAACCATGTAATTGAACAAACTATTTTTGTCGTGCTCTTGCATAAAAAATTAGAAATAGAATTGAAGGCATCGTGAAGAACCTCGCTATACAGCTACGACTATTTTTGTGGTACTCATGCATATAAAGAAGAACCCAGACCTCTATCCAAATCCAGCCAGTTGGACTGGCCCCAATGCCAAACCCCTCTATACGTACCATGAATTTAATTGGTGTAGTACTCGGCTACATTAACACTGATTCATAGATCATGAGAATAACGAGGTTAGATTAGAGGTGTAAATTGGGCTGTACCAGCACGAGCACAGCCCAGCACGCTAAAATTTGAGCACAGCTCAGCCCAGCATGTGATTTAGCCCAGCAAGGCACAACACGTTAGTTAAATGGGACGTGCTGGGTTTGACAAATTGGCACAGTAGCACAACACAGCAAGCGGCATGGATAAGCACGTGTCCCATCCCAGCACGTTAAGAAAGCACGTCATAACATGTACAAATACACCATATAACAAGGCGTAATACATCACATTTTTTATATATTTCACAAAAGAGTCAATATTCTAGCTAGTTTATAATATTTTATGCTAGTTTATTTATAACAACACATATAATAACTTAATATTTGGAAAATATATTTCAATATCGTTGTTATAATGTCGTCACCTATATTTAACTAGAACATTAATTTACATGACAATAATTCAAGTTTATATTTGATGGGCTATTTCTTTTTATTGAATAAACTTGTTAATTTTACTTGAAATAATTTCAAATGATATGTTGTCTAATTAAATTCTTGTGATAATGTCCGACTTAATGTATATATTAAGTGATTTCAAATTGTTTATAGCACATGTGCCAGCACGGCACGTTTATTCGTGTGTTGTGCTTGTGGGTTGTGTTGTGCCTAGCTTTTGGCTAGTAAAGCACAGCACGGCACAACACGTTTAATTCGTTGGCACAACACAGCACGGCACATGGCACGTGAAGCACGCGACTTCGTGTGCTGGGTTGTGCCGGGCTGGCATGTTTTACACCTCTAGTTGTAAACTCTCTATTCGCTTCTTGTATCTTTCACGGGGCTATCTTTGCATTTGTTTTAATTTTTTTTTCATTTTGGCTCTTTAAAAGAAAAAGAAAAAAAGCACAAACTAAGTTTACGTATAGATGAGCTTTAGTGATTTTCATGTGCTAAAGAAATGCAAAAAAAAGTTTAGATATAGAGGAAGACTAAAATATGGTGCTTCAAGGTGATTAATTTAAATGTTAATGAGAGGCTGCTCAATCCAGAGGCACTTTCCAGGAGAATTCTCAGCGCATTCTTATTTGTACGCACTACCAAGTGATGTGAGTATCTTGCTTGTCTCATGAGCTATTTTCATAACCTAAATTATAAGTCAACCTGTAATTCTGTATGCCATGCGATGCTTTACCACCTATTCCCATAATTACAGTAATCTAACCGTTAGGATCGATGGGTCAGCTCGCGGTTACACTATTCAAAATCGGCGAGTTAACTCGGTCCACGATCGACGGTTCAGCCCGCGGTTCGGACCAGTGGGTCAGCTCGCGGTTCGGTGGGTTGGCTCGCGGTCCAGTCCGCGGTTTGGCTCTAGTTATTTTTTATTTCATTTTTTCTCTATCTTGTGTTTGTCGGATCAACTCCAATTTTGGTACCTTGAGGTTTTTCGACGCTCCGAATTCAATAAAACTATTTTCAGAACCTAATTAGATTCACATGATAGATTTTCTTTGAGATTATATGGTTAATCGCTTTATCCATGATAACATGTGAATGGTTTATGTGGTGATTGTCTAATTTCTTTAATATACAACATGTATGGTGCTGGATTGAATTCATATCTTACTGAATTGTATGTCTAGATAACATGTTGATTGATTAGATAATCATTTTTGTTTGATAACATGTTTGATTGAATTATTATTTTGATTGATAACATGTTAAAACAATTGAGTGGGAGGTTGTTTGGTTGAGTTTGTTTAATTCCCAAAAACCAATAACTTGCGCATATATTAAATAGATGTAGATAATATTACTTGTGGCGCGAGAGATGATTAGGAGTTTAACGATTTTTCGATCTTGCGACTTGTAATGTTGTATTGCTATTTATTTAGATTAATGCCGCAAAGTTATTTTTTTCAATATGTGTATAGTGCCATCAATTTAATATCCTTTATTTTATTTTATTTTTTTCGCATTCTATGTTAGACTAAATGGCTTCCAAGAACATTATTGTTGATTTGAACAAGGGTGAAAAACATGATGGCGACAACTATAATATTTGGCGCCGAAATATCATTTTTCTCTTGAATGATGATGGGATGCAGGAAATAACTGAGCATGTGATGCCTCGGCCTGAGGAGGGGACGACGATTCAACACCTTCACAACCTCGAGGCTTACCAGGAATGGATTAAGAAGGATCGCAATGCTCGTCATATGATCCTGAGCTCAATGCACAATGATCTCATTGGGGAGTTTGAGAACCACCAGTTTTCTCATGACATGCTAGAGGCAGTCAGGCAGAAATTTGGAGTTACCTCTGTGGATAAGTTGCGCGCTTTGACTATGAAGTTTGACACTTGTCAAAAGAAGCCGAATGTTACAATGAAGCAACATTTGAGGACAATGTCGTCAATGATATGTGAACTTGAGGCTACAGGTCATCACTTGACAGATGAGCAACAATTACAAGTTGTTATTCATTCATTACCTAACTCTTGGGATCAGATGAAGCAAAACATGACACATAATGATAATGTCCGCACTTTTGAGGATATTTCTCGTCATGTGGAACTAGAAGTCGAGCGCTTGGAAGCTGCTAAGACTGAAAGTTCTGTTTTTGCTGCTGAATCTGCTTTGCATAAGACCAATGGGTCTAAGCGCAAGAGGGGTAATGGTTCTTCAGCTAAGAATCCTCGTGATGGATCTGGGTCATCCACTACCAACGCTCCTAAGCACAAAAGAGGCAAGCGTGCTGGTAAGAAAGACAAAGCAGAGATGAAATGCTTTAACTGTGATAAGAAAGGACACTTTGCTCGTGAATGCACTGAGCCAAAGAAGGTAATTTCTGAACCTAATCCTCGATATGAATGTTTTGTTTCTAGTCAAGCATTAGTTGCTCATTCTCCTCATTTGTGGGTTGTAGATTCGGGAGCAACCGACCATGTAGCGAGGGACCGAGATGGCTTCCTAGATTATCGTCGAGTTCCTGCTGGGAGAATGAGAGTTTATATGGGGAACAAAACTAGCATATAAGTACTTGGCATCGGTACCTATATGCTAAATCTGCGACAAGGGCGCACGATCATCCTCCATGATGTACTTTATGCTCCATATATTCGACGAAATTTAGTTTCAGTTAATAGTATGTTGCGTCTAGGTTATAGTTTTCTTTTTGAGGGTAATTCTGTTAAGATTTTCTTGGCAACTGAGTTTTATGGTTTTGGTTTTATGTCGGATAGTTTTATGGTTTTGGATATTGACAATTCTAGTTCTTTTGATGCTAATAAATCTATTTCATTAGTTGCGTCTTCCTCAGATGTTAATAATGATTCTGTGATTTGGCATGCTAGATTAGGTCATATAGGGAAAGAAAGGATGACTAG
This sequence comes from Papaver bracteatum, assembly GCA_023529315.1. Classification (NCBI taxonomy): domain Eukaryota; kingdom Viridiplantae; phylum Streptophyta; class Magnoliopsida; order Ranunculales; family Papaveraceae; genus Papaver; species Papaver bracteatum. Next base: position 283,227 of record JAJJWX010003463.1, on the reverse strand, counting down.
GTTAGATAGAGAAGGTCTTTTAGGCCCCATCGCTAAAGTCTCCTTGCCTACCTACGAACATTGTCTTGCAGGTAAAGCCATTAGAAAACCATTTGGGACAGCCAAAAGGGCCTCTGAGCCTTTGCAATTAATTCATTCTGATATATGTGGCCCAATGAATGTTAAGGCAAGACATGGATCCTCTTATTTCATCACTTTCATAGATGACTTTACGCGATATGGTCATATTTACTTGATATCCCACAAGTCAGAAGCATTGGACTGCTTTAGACGCTATGTATGCGAAGTGGACAATCAACTAAATAAGAGCATTAAGGCTCTCAGAACTGACCGTGGACACGAGTATCTATCTGACCTATTCAAAGGGTATTGTGAGGAAAAAGGGATCCTAAGACAATTTACTATTCCTGGTACTCCGCAACAAAATGGTGTAGCAGAGAGAAGGAATCGTACTTTGTTAGACATGGTTAGGTCAATGATAGCGCAATCTCATATTCCTATTTATTTTTAGGGAGATGCGTTACTGACTGCTGCATATGTCCTTAATCATGTGCCTTCGAAGTCAGTGCCTTCCACCTCATATGAATTATGGACCGACAGAAAACCTGAATTAGGTAATTTGCGGCCATGGGGTTCAGCTGCTTATGTACACAACAGTTCTCACCGGTATGGGAAGCTGGGACCTCGAGTAAAAAAGTGTATCTTTATTAGATATTCTGATCACTCGAAAGGCCATGTGTTCATTGGTGAGCATCCTGATGAAAGTGTAACTAAGATTGAGACACGTGATGTAGATTTCCTTGAAAAGGATTTTCCTAGAAGGAACGAGGTAGGGGGATATATTATCCTCTTTGAGGTGGAAGAGTCAATGGAAGACACACCAGTTCGTCTAGTTGAGAATAACGAAGAAATTCCTCATTCTACTAGGGAAAGTGGGAGTGTTCCACCTGATAATGGATTGGCTCCATCAAATCAGGATCCCCAATCTCGGAGAAGTGAACGTGGAAAAGTACCTCGTCGTTGTTTTTAGATTGAGGGGGAAAGTTTCATGGTTTATTCACATGATTAAGGGTGCACAGGAACCGAGCCGGACCGACGGACCGTCCCGGAACCGGTGGAACCATACCTGATTTTGGACCGAACCGAGGAAGGAGGTACAGGTACCGGTCCAAAAACTAGGAACCGGGGATAAGAAGGTACAGGTACACGGTCCTTCCATAGTCCCGTAATGTCCCGGACCGAAAGTACCGAACCCCTAAAGAAACATCTCATTCCTTGATCTTTTAGCAGAACCCCGAAGCCGCGGGAATTTCCACCATTTCAGAACCAGTATGTCCGTGGCATCTGGGATGTTCTTCCCAAACATGTTTCTTAAGACATCCATGATTTATTATTTTGTCTGTGAATTGGATTGTTTCTCTATTCTTCTTGATTCATCGTTAGTTACTGTTAATATAAGGATATTGGCTCCTGGGTACTCGGTCTCTAAATGCTAATAAGTTAAAAACACATTGCTTAGGTAAAGAAATTTATAGATGAACATAGTTACGCCTATTAAGATTTATTGATATGGTTACCTGCCAATCTGTGTAGTAACCACGTTTCTCATGAGCATAAATGAAATACTCGCGCGGTGCCGTTACCAGTTGGCCAGAACTTTTACGGGAACTAAAGAAAAATCTTGGTGTAGATATTGCCAACAACTTGGAATACTGAAAATTGAAGAACCCAACTTAGTTCGACTGATGAGAACATACAATTCAGATAGTACTATTAAGAGATACGACTAACCGGCAGATCGGGAACCAAGTTGACGAGGTTAGTTTGATGAACACCAATACTAACAGAGACCATCACATAGGTCGTTCTATATACTTCGCCATCTTCTGTCTTAACAACAACTCTGTTTCGTGAATATTGTATCTCTGTCACAACATGTCATCTCTGATTCATGGTCTTGGTTAGGAATTTTGTTGAAGGTGCAAAGAAAAGGTGCAATAAGAGATTGTTTTAGTTGAGATTTGTTTTCCATTGCAGACAAATAAGACATTAATGGAAAGGGTAAACTAAAAGAGACGGACCAAATTTCAGATGTTCTCCATCTGAATCAAAACTTGCGTACCCATTCATGAATGATGTTCTCCATCTGAATGAACTCCATCAGGATTTTTTTTATCAGGAACCGAGTAGAGAACCAGAACCGTACCTGGTAATGTACTGGTCCCGAACAGTACCGGAACTGAGGTACAGGGTACAGGTACCAGTCCAAAATTTTGGAACCGAGTCTAGGGAGGTACAGGTACTCGGTCTTGCCAAGAACCGAGCCGAACCGTACCGTGTGCACCCTTACACATGATGACGCAGAGCCTAAGAATTTTAAAGAGGCTATGTCATCTCCTAAAAGGGAAAATGGATTATTGCACAGGAAGAAGAGATAGAATCAATGAGGATAAATGGTGTGTGGCAATACGTTGACCTCCCAGAAGGGCGCAAGGCTATTGGAAAGAAATGGGTTTTCAAAGTCAAACGCAATGCAGATGGTTTAGATGAAAGATATAGGGCTCTCCTTGTGGCGAAAGGTTACACCCAATAGGAGGGTGTTGACTACGAGGAAACTTTCTCCCATGTGGTGAGAATTTCCTCGATACGCCTTATTCTTGCTATTGTCGCACATATGGATTTGGAACTTCATCAAATGGATGGATGTTAAAACTGCATTTCTCAATGGAGAACTATATGAGGAAATTTACATGGAGCAACCAGAGGGATTCGTGATTAAAGGTCGAGAGTGAAAAGTTTGCAAGCTCCAAAAATCTATTTATGGCCTAAAACAATCATCTAGACAATGGTATTTAAAATTTGATTGAGCCATTGTTTCCAATGGTTACGATGATAGAAGAAAACCATTGTGTGTACGTTAAAAGGTCCGATAAAGGTTTACTTATCTTGTCCTTATATGTTGATGATATCCTTATAGATGGAAGTAACATGGAGATTGTCGTTGCCACAAAAGAGTGGTTGTCCTCAACTTTTGAGATGAAGGACATGGGAAAAGCAAGCTATGTGCTCGGGATTAAGATCCTTAGAGATGAATGTGCTCGGAGAGGGGACCCGTTCGAGCTTTCCCATCCTCATTAAAACCCAGACTAGGGGTCCTTCAACAATTACTGGAAACATCATCCAGTATTCATCTTTAGACAAGAGAAGAGAAGAACCCTTCGGAGCTACCTTCGAAGTACCAACGGGCTCAACGTCGAGAAGAAGTGACTTTGGATAGATCCTCCATGTGCTTCCGAACGAGATAAATACCCCACTCTTGATATTTCCTCCGATATTGAGTTCTATCAACATAATTCTCCAAAAATAAATCGAGGTTGTAGTCTGCTGAGTCGAAGTCCTTCGCCACCAGTGGAATTTGAGACTTACCACCGGCAGTACGTACCACGAATTCATTCCCTATGCGAATTACATTCCCGTTCCATTGGAGAACACCCATTTTAAGCTTGACTAGAATCTCATAGAACAGGGGATTCTTTGGATCATATAAGGGAAAGACGAGACCATCTCGTAATTGACCTAACGTGGTGATCATCCTAGTAGAAGTCCACGTCTTTTCCTGAATCCACCGATAGTTTAACTCTATGTATTATTTTGCCGTGACAGGAGGAGAAACGGAGGAGTCCACCGCCGAAACCAGAGATAAACCCTTTTTCTGAAAACTCGCTAGAAAATCTTCAAGGGTTTTTGACGTAGTAGGAGGAGTAAATTTTTTGGGATCCATTGCGGCAAGAATTGAAAGGTGATGAGACTAAGGAATTATGGAAGAAGGGAAACAAAAGGGATAGAGAGACTGAATTTTGCAGAGCAACGACACCGGAGAAAAATAAGCTGAGGTTTGTAAAGTAAGGGAAGAAAAGGGAAAGAGAACTATTTATAGTAGACCAAGGAATGACCGGAAGAAGAAGTTATATGAGAAGGGGAACCGACTATAGACGGTTACGAAGAATCATGGGAGACAGGAGAGCGAGAAACCCGGATACGTGGCGGTTACGAATTTAATGCGGAGTTCTCTTTCCATTATTGATCCCTGCGAATGGAATGAGAAAAGACAAAATGTAGGTACAGAAAACCTTCTCGCCACGCGTTCAAATGAGAATGAAGGAGGCGATAAAGTAAATCTTCAGACGAGATATTATTATCTAATCCTTAGGGAAATGTCAATGAAAAGTCAAATCAATATCAGAGTTACTTTAACAAATATTAGATCTGCGAATTCATATCTTAAGTTAACGAAGTATAAATCAGCAAGATAGCGGTGGCTTGCATAGGAAGATATCCGCGAAGGAGGTAGAGGAGTACGAAGAAAAATACCCGAAGTGTGGATTGTTACGCAAGAAATATGACAGCTGTCCCCGACAACAACCGATTAATAAGGAGAAAAGTAAGCGAAAACTTAATTGAAAATGGATCTAACGAAGTAAAAATCAGAGTCACGTGAATTATGTGACTCCCAACGAAGTAAAATGAGTTGTAACCCATTAAGGATTTTCCCTATAAATAGAGGACTTAGCCCATGGACTAGGGGGTTGGAACAATTTTGTAATGTGTGAGAGTGATTGTTAAGAGAGACAACTTAGGGTTCTTGTGAGTGTTCTTGAGTGGTTTGTATCCTCCCATTACTTAACTAATTAATAATAAAAATTAAAGTTTCGATTTCACTTCGTTGTGTGATTTACTCTTTGTGTCATTCAAATTAGTAAGTGGGTGTAACTATGGATTTTCTGTAGTTACACACCCTTTACAAATTCAAAGAGCAAAGGGTAATGATCAGACTTAAGTCTGGTCAAAGTACTGCAAATGGAAGAATCCCAGTATAAAAGCATATTTTCATTGCATATCACCCTGTCAAGTCGCGACTCTGTATGACGACCAGATCTTCTACCATTTGTCCAAGTGTATTCAGCCCCTCTCGTCTCAAGATGATGAAGATTATTTGTTTCCGAAGAAAGTCATCGCAAGATGTTTTATCTGGAAGAGGACCACCAGATTTTTCGTGCGAGCCTAATATAGCGTTGAAATCGCCAATTGTGCACCACAGACCATCATACTGTTGCATTAAACCACCTAATTCACTCCATAGCTCCCTGCGCGCAATACAAGAAGTTGAAGCATATACCCAAGAGATGTACGTTAATGTGTCTGTGTGGGCCACTTCGAAGTGATATGTGGTTTGGAACTAGATACCACTCTAAGATTAAGCCAAACTGTACAGAAACACCACAAATTTGGGGCTAGATTACCCTTGTTATTCACAGTACCCAATTTCAATCCCAAACTATCAAGAAAACTTGTGGGAATAGAACTTATTAGAACCCAAGGTTCTGCCACAAACAAGAAGTCTGGGCAAAACTTTCTACAGTAGTTATAAAGTACGAGTCGAGTTGCATCATTACCAATGCCTCGAACATATCAATATATGATTTTCATCGATAACGATTTGGTGGGATGCCAGCTCCGGATCTCTTCGGGTAGGGGTTTGAAATAGACGTATCATGACTATTGAGTTTAGCACGTTGTTTAGCTTTTTTCCTCTGGGACTTAGACATGACGGTCTCAAATTTTTCATCTTCTTCTACCTTATACGCCCAGCTTGATGGCTGTGACTCTTCGGGAGAAACCTCATCATCATCTGAAGCTGAATGCACACTGACATTCTCTTCAAGATGAGATGAGATACTAGCATTTGGATTTCCAGCTGGAGTCGATTTAGTCTCAGAGTGTTAGATCCATCATCAACACGATGTTCAGAAATGGTGCTTTCCTCATTGATAACAACTTCCGCAGCTGCATCCATTAGGTTGAGTGCTGCCTCCTCAATAGTAGCATCAATTGTTGCTTCCAGAGCCGCAGATATAACTAGTGGCCTGACATCATTATTTGATTCAACATTGATTACAGGTTCCACTTCCAAAGCATTATTAGAAGGCTCCTCAACTTCAGGGACCGATTGATTATTGACTGTACCAGAAGGTTTAAGAATCTTCTTAGGCTTCGGAGCAGTTTTATCAGCAGCAGAGATAGTTTTATTTGCAGAACTTCTTCTTTTACATTAACCCATACCATGACCAATTACACGACAATGTGTGCATAAAGTAGGCATTTTCTCATACATTATTGGGATCAAGAAGGCAAAACCATCTCGCTCAACTTAAATTTCCTTATGCAAAGTCTCTGACAGATCGATTTCAACTAGCACATGAGCAAACAAACCGAATTGCTGCGACAATGTTGCATCATCAACTTTCATAGGAGTGCCAACAGCGTTAGCAATCTCGAAAAGGGTTTTCTTTCTCCAATATTCAAGTCTTAGGTCATATAATCTAACCCAAACTTGAGCAAGAGATTGATGTTGATTATTTGGGTTGAAATCAGGTACCCATGTCCAAAGGTGAACCATTCCTGGTTTAAGGTGGATTGCTCCCATTGAGCGGATACGAAGAACATATTTTTCTTTCAGGAACTTGAAGCAGAAGAATCCTTTACCTAACGGGGATAGACTCCAGCGAATATCATCTGGCCAAATAAGCTTCAGTTTGTTGTACAGATCAGAGATTTTGAGAGGGGCAGAACCCTTAGGAAGAGTTAATCTTCCTATCAAATAATTTTTGCAGTCTTCGACGCCCTTCTTGTATTCATCCTCCAAGATCCGGATGGAGATACAATTACCTTTTAAGCAAGGTTTAGGTAACTCAGCAACACATATCTCCTGTTGTGAATTCTTTGGCACAGAAACAAAACTAGGTTTAGTTACGGTTCCAACTCGTGGTGAAGTGACAGGAGATTTAGAGATTTCTGAAGTTGAAACCCTACAGATGAGTTTCAGAGGAATAACAGGGTTAAGAAAGTCCCAAGGATAAAAAGCAGAAGCAGCCATTGTCTGAGGTTCAGAGCTAGAGGCAGGTGCAGAAGGAGAATCGGCCATGGAAAACCTAGAATCGCCAAAATTTTCTTCCTAAAAAACGGAGCTAAACATGACTTTTTCTTTAATTTGCTTCCCGAATTAAAGCCATACTTGCGAAGCGAACTTATAGCGGAAAAGAATGTGAGAAACGGACTATCCAGATTCGCAGCAAAGAAGACAACCGTTGACGATTAGGTTCCCTTTTTACGAAGAACATCCATAGTTGCTACTTGCTAGGCTCTTGTGGTAAACAAGCCAAAGCAAAGAAACCCACACGATGAGGCTAGGACTTAGACTATATGCTAAGATTTAATATAAGAAGCTCATGTTCCTTATCGAGCTTTGCGTATCTGGACTTCACAGAAAATTTCCATATCCAATAGTATTCATTTAAATTACTCGTCGTGGCTAGGAGCCCGCAAATTCTCTCGCAAATATGATCGCAAAAAAGAATAGAGAAAAATGTCCAAATCGAGCATTTTTGTAATTGTAGATGGCAATTTTTCGTTATTCAGTTGCTAGAAAGTACCATCGATTTTGACGTGCAATTAAAATTATCCTAGTTATCCATGGAATCTAATATCTTTTGCTTGCATAGTCTTTCATTGTGTCGTCATATGTATAAAGGCTTCGACGATGATATGGTTTACCTAACTAATTAATGTTAATCTTTCTAGTTTGATGAAGATATTATATCTTTCTAATGTATTAATTGTAATAGCCTTTGTTCTAGCAACTGTTATCAAGACTCCCATGCCGATTCATCCCAACTCAGCCTGATTCAGACCTCTTATTACCGATTCAGAAGAAGACCTATGTTCCTGTTACTTTGAAAACTTTAGTTACGGTCCCTTTGAAAATCTTAGTTGTTATTACTTTGGTTCACTTGTATTTAGCAAAACTCGGTTGGATCTAAACAAGATCCCATTGCTGCTATGTGCAGTGATGCAAATTAGTCTTGTTTGGCTAGTTTGGCCATATGACGTGGTTGGATCTTATTAATATTCTATTGCTGTTATACGCAGTGATGCAAACTATTCTTCACTGGATTGTTTGGCCACCTGATATGGTATGGTCCTTTTGGATATTTGAAACTGCCGAAATGTTTGTACAAGCAAATTTGTTAGGAAAGAATTGGGGAAGATACTATAGATTCAATGATTGTATTATGAACTTAAATTTTTTTGGAAGGTTTTCCGACTACCATAATCGGACTTATGAATGAATGTTTGGAGGTTTTTTCCTCTTTTTATGAAAAAAAAGTAGTCTTTGTTAGAAACCGAAGGGATTCGTTAATCCTATATGGTACAGAAGCTAACGTATTGTTAAAACTTAGAATGTAAACTAGATATGAAAATAAAAATAACGGTACTTTCTAGCAACTGAATAACGGAAAATTGACATCTACAATCATATACATACCGCGGGATCCCAACCCGCAATGAGTGTAGACTTTCCCACTTAATTATAAGAGTATCACCTTAAAGAAGTTACCTACTTTCATCACTAATCATAAAATTTACATTTATTCCGCATCAACAGTACACGAACATATATAGTTTAAGAATTTCTGCACGATTCATTTAGCTCCCTTTTGCGACTTTATTAATTTGAACTGTTTTGACTCTTGAATTAAGTCGAGAATAACTGGAGTAACATTACAGTTTACCGTAGAATAGAGGCATATGATTACAACTAATTGTGGATTTTATTCAGTACTTATATTGTCCTAGGACAGTCTTCAAAGGACAACCTCTCTAAGGCTGCAACTGTTTCCGCTTTTTCACTGGAGCTGTCCCTGATGCTGACCTCGAATAACGATATCTACATCTGGAATCATAAATTAGTCCCCAGGGAAAACCAAACCTGCGGCCATAAACTGGTAAACATTTAGATGGTTCACATACGCACAAAGGTGGTGGTGGTTCCACAGATGTACCAGGTGGTGGTGGTTCTGCCGATGGGGGTTGGTCTTCCGAACATGGATGATAGTTGATTTGGTTGCCGTGGCCACTATTAACCATGGTTACGGTACCGCTGCCGCCTTCCGTATCACAAGGTGGGGATTCCTGGGCACCAACACCACCTGGGACAATGAAACTCTTAGGGTAGTAAGTTGTATCCATAGAAACTATAGTTATGATCATGACTAGAAAAAATATCTTTATATCTTTCTCCATGGTAGCAAGTCTTTTTTTTTTCTTTTAATTCCTGGGCACCAACACCACCTGCTCGCTTTGTCTCTTGTTTTCACCATTCCATTAATTTATATTGTGAACATGTGAGGGCGTAATGGTAAATCAAATATAAATATATTTTGTAACCATCTATTAATTGAACTAATTTTGTCTTACTCTCTTCCGTCTAAAAACTTCCATCTCAAAAAATGTGAAAGAATATTGAAGGAATTCCATATTCGTATGTCGTCAATTTATAGCATGTTTCCTTTATGCGGTGGTGATGTAAATAAATAAGGTGTATATGGATTCAATTTACATTAATTCATTTGAAAATGGTAAGCCACCAAACTAATGAATCCGTTTGAGATGCTGATCTTATTTCAGGTTGAGGCGCGAAGACCATTTTTTTTGTATTTAGATGGAAGATAGCGATGGTGATGGTAATTAAGCTTTTCTTCTCTCTTATGAAAATTGAGAAATGTTAGTGCGGAACCAAACGTGGCCAACTAACTGAGAAAAATGAACCATGTACGTAGTGAAAATGCTTGGCAGAATACCCATGAGGGTTTTGATTAGATTTTCCGTTATAAGCTGAGAATTTGGCATAAAACACCCCCAAAACTGTTTTGTGTTTCCAAGAACTAATATTTGGATAACAATTATACCTGTTACAAATTGTTTGTAACGGCTAAAACTGTTACAAACTATTTGTAATGCAAATAAGTGTGCCAAAACACTTACCAGCACTTATATATGTTACAGATTTGTTACTGTTAATGAAAGGATTATTTTGGCCTCCAACAATTTGGGGCCCTAGGCGACCTCCTAGCCTGCCTAGCCCCTAAGACGGCCCTCTAGATGGGTTAAAGTTGGATAAGTACAAAAGGTTGTTGAGATTTAAAAAAAAAAAGTTAAAAAAAAGGAAAAATCTGAGCTTGTTGCTCGGCTACCAACTAAAAACTATGTAATCGCATAAAAAGAAAAAGAATAATACTTATCACCAATACTGTTTTTTAATCCATGGGTATTTCCGTCCAAAAAAAAAAAAGGTAGAAAACAGAAGAGGATAATCTAAACTAAGTTTGGCTGTACGTTGAACCAGTCTATCATCCCCCTCAAGGCTGAAGTTATGGAACACTAAGCGAGCTTGCTAGTAATATACCGAGAACTTAAATTGAGAATCCATTAATCCTTTATTGGTAAACAAATTAGCAAGAATCCATTAATCCTTTATTGGTAAACCAATCAACAATCTGATCACGCGAGAAGATATAAAGAATAGTTAAGGCATTGGTAGCCCACGTGAACATATGTTTAGACCATGTCTATGAGTGTTCAATTGGGTTGATGGCCAAGTAAGTTGCACTGATGTTGTCACAAAACAACACAGGAGGTTGGTTCAAATAAACACCTAAATAATGTAATAGGTATTGGATTGATGTAACTTCTGCCATTGTGAATGCTAAGGCTTTATATTCAGCTTCAGTAGTAGATTTCGAGACCAAAGATTGTTTCTTAGAAGACCATGATTTAAGATTGCGTCAAAGATAAACACACCAAACCGTCGTTGAATGAGCATCTTTAGGGATGCCAACCCAATCAACGTCGGAATATGTTGTTTACTTTTGGAAAATTAAATAGAATTTTCATATGAGCGGAAAATCACTTGTATAATACCTAATGGACCAAGGTTTTGGAGTTAATTGGATTTGGCCCAATTATATTTCTGGTCCGTTTAGTTAGGGTAGTTTTAATTGGAAATCAAACGAAACTCATTGAGAAACGTGAAAGGAAACAACTTTTCAAAGGAAACCCTTGATGGAAACTTCATAAAAAATCGTGATGGTTAAGCGAAGAGGTATCATTGACATCAATAAATACTCTGGATTACTAGGTTATACAAACAATCAGAAAACCTATAATTATTCTACTGCATTCTTTCAAAATCATCCATTATGTTTTGTTAAAGAGAGAGTTTATCAATTCAAATTTTGGTTTGCCGATTCTCAAAGTTTGGAGTGCTAGCTACTACATCAAGAAGTAAGTCGTTGTATCCTGGTAGATAGACATCGATAATCCGTTAGCACCAATGCTTGGTGGATCTGTCTTAAGGCTAGAGGATATAATCCTTGTCTTGACTTTGGTTTGATATAATTGGGTTTGCATCCTTTTTTTTTCTTCTTATATTACAGTATATGCACAAGATTGCCAACATTTACTCAGTAGAAGAATTAGCAGTATAACTACGGAAAATCCATAGTTACACCCACTTACTAATTTGAATGACACAAAGAGTAAATCTCACAACGAAGTGAAATCGAGACTTTAATTCTTATTATTAATTAGTTAAGTAATGGGAGGATACAAACCACTCAAGAACACTCACAAGAACCTTAAGTTGTCTCTCTTAACAATCACTCTCACACTTTACAAAAATGTTCCCTCCCTACTCCTTGGGATAAGTCCTCTATTTATAGGGAAAATACTTAATGGGTTACAGCTCATTTTACTTCGCTGGGAGTCACATAATTCACGTGACTCTGCTTTTTACTTCGTCAGATCCATTTTCAATAAAGATTTCGCTTACTTTTCGCCTTATTAATCGGTTGTTTTCGGGGACAGCTGTCATATTTCTTGCATAACAACCCACACTTCAGGTATTTTACTTCATATATTCTATATTTCACTTCGTATGTTCCATCTTTTCTTGCGTAACAATCCACACTTCGGGTATTTTATTTCGTACTTTCTACCTCCTTCGCAGGATATCTTCCTGTGCAAGTCACCGCTATCTTGCCGATTTATACTTCGTTAACTTCAGATATGACTTCGCATATCGAATATTTGTTAAAGTAACTCTGACATTTGTTTTGACTCTTCACTGACATTTCCCTGGGGATTAGAGAATAATATCTCGTCTGAAGATTTACTTCATCGCCTCCTTCATTCTAGTTTGAACACGTGGAGAGTATGTTTTCTGTACCTACATTTTGCATTTTCTCATTCCATTCGGAGGGATCAAGAATAGAAAGAGAACTCCGCATTAAATTCGTAACCGCCACGTATCCGGGTTTCTCGCTCTCCCGTCTCCCATGATTCTTCATAACCGTCCATACTCGGTTCACCTTCTCACATAACTACTTCTTTCGGTCATGCCTCGGTCTATTATAAATAGTTCTCCTTCCCTTTTCTTCGCTTACTTTACAAACCTCAACTTCTTCTTCTCCAGTGTCGTTGCTCTGCAAAATTCAGTATCTCTACCCCTTTTGGTTCCCTTCTTCCTTAATTCCTTAGTATCATCACCTTTCAATTCTTGCCGCAATGGCTCCCAAAAAGTTTCCTCCTCCTACTACATCAAAAACCCTTGAAGATTTTCAAGCGGACTTTCAGAAAAAGGGTTTATCTCTGGTTCCGGCGGTGGACTCCTCCGTTTATCCTCCGGTCACGGCAACAAAATACATGGAGTTAAACTATCGGTGGATTCAGGCAGGGACATGGACTTCTACTAGGATGATCACCACATTAGGTCAATTACGAGATGTCCTCGTCTTTCCCATGTATGATCCAAAGAATCCCATGTTCTATGAGATTCTATTCAAGCTTAACAGGGTTGTTTTCCAATGGAGCGGGAATCCAATTCGCATAGGGAATGAATTCATGATACGCTCTACCGGCGGTAACTCTCAAATTCCACTGGTGGCGAAGGACTTCGACTCAGCAGACTACAACCTCGATTCCTTTTTGGATAATTATGTTGATAGAACTCAATCTCGGAGGAAATATCAAGAGTGGGATATTTCTCTTGTTTGGAAGCACATGGAGGATCTATCCAAAACACTTCTTCTCGACGTTGATCCCATTGGTACTTCGAAGGGAGCTCCGAAGGGTCATTCTCTTCGCTTGTCTAATGATGAAGACTAGATGATGTTTCCAGTAATTGTTGAAGGCCCCTTGTTCTGGGGTTTTGATGAGGATGGGAAATCTCGAACTGGTCCCCTCTCCGAGCACATTCATCTCGCTGCTTATGAACCTGGTAGACTTCACTGGTCAGAAATACCCACCGAGGCGAGTTCTCTATGCCCCGGACATAACTTATTTGATGTTCCCCCCCCCCCCTTTTTTTAAATTTATTCATTCCTCTTCAGTATCCATTTCCTCCTCCAGGTTTAACTTATTGTGATCAGGTATTTACTCTTTATCTCGCTCCGGATACCTTTTTTCAACTTCAGTGGCTAATTATTGTATCTCGCAGGAGGATGACCCCGTAGAGCCTTAAACCACTGTTCCTCCACGAGTTTTAAGGAAGCGGTTCTTCTGCTGCTACCAAGGTGTTTGGCCATCCTTTATATTTTGTGTCTGTTTATCTCTTCTTATTGACCTCGTGCTTTCATACTCTATGTATTAACTTCATGTTTTCTAGGATGCTTCACTTCAATCTCCTTCTGCCAATGATCCCTTAAATCACCGTAGGGGTCTGGATATGGATGCCTTAACCTGCATTCCTACTCCCAAGACGCCTTAAAAATCACCTGCCCCCCCCCCCCCCACCTCCTAAGGATAAATCTGGCAAGGTACCCGAAAAGGCCACTCCTTCTCATGCACCAAAGCCTACAATGCCGACCCCTGTTATTTCCTTGGGTGATTTCCCTATTAAGTCATTTACTAGCCCTATCGGCGGGCCTCAAGGGAAGGAAAGAAAGGTATTTGAAGTGGAAGATCTTGCTTACATGCCAGACATGGACTTTCTGAGGAATGCTCTTCTCTTAACTCGTGATGCTCCGTATGTCAGATCCGCTTCCACCGAGTCCTTAATTTCTTTCAGTTCTGATTCCTTCCTGTCTGAGAATCAGCCCTTCATCTCAAATGCCTCCTTGAACCTCTCTCATCAGCAACACGTTGCTATTATGGCTTTGGTAGGTGTTGATGGTGGTTTTTAGACAAAGGGTAAAACCGTAAAACCCCGAATAACCTAATGTCACCGGTGACACATTTATTAGAACACTTACCAGCGAAACCCTAATTCCCCTTCGTGCCAATGGCAAATCATGCCAGCCACACGTAACCCAAGTTAGCCGCGCCATGCCAAATGCAGTCTGCCTTGTCCCTAGCTATGCTAGTCATACCAAACTCTCCAAAGCATGCCAACCATGCTATCCACACCTCCGTGCCAATGGAAAATCATGCCAGCCAAACCAAACGCGCCAAAGCATGCAAACCATTCTAGCCTCACCCATGTGCCAAAGAAAAATCATGCCAGCCACACCAAACGCGCCGAAGCATGCCAACCATGCTAGCCGCAGCTCCGTTCCAACGACAAATCATGCCAGCCACACCAAACGCGCCAAAGCATGCCAACCATGTTAGACGCACCCCTGTGCCAACGGAAAATCATGTAATCCACACCAAATGCGCCGAAGCATGCCAACCATGCTAGCCACACCACCGTGCCAATGACAAATCATGCCAGACACACCAAACGCGCCAAAGCATTCCAACCATGCTAGCCGCACCTCCGTGCCAATGGAAAATCATTCCAGCCACACCTATCCCAAGCTATCCGCGCCATGCCAAAAGCACTCTGCCTAGCCCTAGCTATGCTAGTCACACCAAACGCGCCAAAGCATGCCAACCATGATAGCCTCACCTCCGTGCCGATGGAAAATCATGCCAGCCACACCTAGCCCAAGCTAGCCGCGCCATGCCAAACGCACTCTTCCTTGGCCGTAGATATGCTAGCCACTTTCCTTACCAAGACGCTATGCCATTGGCACATGCCAAAGTAGTGCCCGCGCCCTAGGCTTGCAAACCGTGCAACCTAGGCCAATATGGCCGTGCGTGCCATTTGCACATGCCAACACGCATCGCTAGCCACTTTCCAAGCTGCTATGCCATTTAGTACGTGCCAAAGTAGCGCCCGCGCCTTAGGCTTGCAAACCGTGCAACCTAGGCCCAAGTGTCCGTGCATACCATTGGCACATGCCAACATGCACCACTAGCAGCTTTCCTTACCAAGTCGCACATGCCACACGGTCCCCTAGCAGCTTTGGCATTGCCGCTTGCACTCCAAGTGCAACCCGCGACCAGGGCATTCCACACATGCCACACGCTCTCCTAGAAGCTTTGACATTGCCTCATGCACTCCAAGTGCAACCCGCCACCAGGGCATTCCGCACATGCCATTGGCAAATGCCATACACTCCCCTAACATCTTTGTCATTTCCGCTTGCACTCTAAGTGCAACCCGCGACCAAGGCATTCCACACATGCCACACGCTCCCCTAGCAGCTTTGGCATTGCCACTTGCACTCCAAGTGCAACCCGCGACCAAGGCATTATGCACATGCCACACGCTCCCCTAGCATCTTTGGCATTTCCACTTGCACTCAAAGTGCAACCCGCGACCAAGGCATTTCGCATATGCCTCATGCTCCCCTAAAAGCTTTGGCATTGCCACTTACATTCAAGGTGTAACTTACGGTCAATGCATTCCATACATGCCATTGGCACATGCCACACGCTCCCCTAGAAGCTTGGCATTGCCACTTGAACCCAAAGTGAAACCAACTCTTGAGATATCAACACAAACTGGGGGATGCTTTCTCAGGATTTTTGTTTGGCGGTCACAGCATGCAGCGTACACTACGCTCGTATTAAAAAAGCGTGAAAAGGAATAAAAGCGGTCAATTAAATGGGGAAATAAAAGTGAAATACGTTTTCACTCTTAAACACGCCGGTTACCACCTCCTCCCATTTAACTACCTTTTATTTCCTTCCGTAATGAATCCAGGGTACGTTTCAATCTCAACTTTTATAAATAGGTCTCACCTATTTTCTACCAGACACAAGTCTTGGTCAGGAGAAAAATACAACACTATCAGAAAGAAACTTTTGCAAGCTCACCCAAATGGCTTCTATCACTTGAAAGCTTCTGAAGATTCTACTTTTCTGGTACAAGTCGAGACACTACCCAACCAGAACTCTCTAGTCTCATCACCTTTCTTCGCTATCCTCCCCAAATCAACCCTTCTCCTCCACTTTGTGACCGAAGCAAGTCTGGAACGGCCATTTCTTGGTTTAGTCCTGACTTGTATAGATTTATATCTCAAATCTAGAAAGTCCTCACGTGCAGTACATTTGTTTAGGTTTTAAACCAGTTTCTCACTCACCTACCGAATTTACCAAAATCGACAGAAACAATTTTTACCCATAAACAATTGGCGACCACACGGGAGGATTGATCCTTCATTTACAATTTCAAATTTTAGTTTCCGTCCTCAAATTTCGCGCAAGCATGGTTGGTTATCAGGCCATCTCCACAAATATTCATCCCTCTTAAGGTTGGGATGACTCATCAATTTCTGGAAACAATACGACCAATGAAGAGGTCCCAAGACTGGTTGACCTAATGCGATATTAGGAGATCCATGCCAAAAACATGGATCTAATAAAGGATGCGATTAAAAACATACTCGACTTCCTCATCAGCCTAACATCGGAGCTATGTGGTTCATATTCCCAAGAAAATCAAGAGCAGGGGACTAACATCTCGTATGAGCATTCTCAAATCAATGGTTTCTTCACTGACTGGAAGCCAGCGGACCAGGAGGCGACCACGTTTGTAGAAAGCTTATTCGAATTACTACACCTTTCCAAGGACCAGCAAATAAAAACATTCTCTTCTCTTAACCAAAAATCACTGAACGCATCACTAGTTCCTGCACCCACGGGGACTCCAAGGATCCCCGGAAGATCCACCAATAATATTGTTTTCACCGATGACGACATGATGGTAGAAGATGGTCACAACCGGGCCTTGCATGTTACGGCTCTCATCAGGAACACAAAGTTTCGAAGAGAGCTCATCGACACGGGCGCATCTTCCAATGTCATCACTCTCAAGACACTTAAAGATGCCAGGGTGCGACCTAACGAGATCGCACGACAACCCACTACGATGACAGATTTCGAAGCCAACCAAACTAGCACATACGGCTACATAAACTTGGAGCTGGAAGTAGGGACAATTCAATCAAGTGTGAAGTTTGAAGTAATTGAAAAAGAACCAGACTACCACATGATACTGGGAAGGCCGTGGCTGCACAATCTCAGAATCATTCCTTCAACATACCACCAATGCTTGAAAACAGTATTGAACGGAGAAGTTGTCCGCATCCCCGCGTTACTGTCCCCTTATGCGCCAATCTACTGCGTAGAAGCACATGGGCCGAAGGAGGGTTCAAAAGGCGTGATGACCAAGATTCACAGTTTTCTGCTACCAAAATGGATATCGCTCAGAGATAGCGAAAAACTGGAGACACTCCGCAGAGGAGACCGCCCTCTTTCAATCTCCTCAGAAGAAAGACCCGCCAGTCTCCCACCACCTGGCGTAACCCGTGCCCACACCAGGAGAGAGTGCACCCTTACCGAAAGATGAAGCAAAAAGGGAAAACTCACATATTTCCACCACTGTTAGCAATTAGCAGGGGATACCATGACCCGGTCTCTCCGCCAGAAAGATTATTTTCATAATAACCAGGAGGAAGTTCCAGACGCCCCTCAGAAGCTGCAAAACAAGACCGACTTAACCACAGACGAAATTGAAAATGTCAATGTAGGAAACGAGGAATTCCCGCGACCCATTATGATCAGTTCGACTCTACATTCTACGAAACGGTCAAAGCTAGTCGACCTACTCAAAGAATACCAAGACATGTTCGCGTGGACTTATAAAGAAATGCCTGGTTTGGATGAAAAACTGGTCACCCACCATCTGCAGGTGATACCCGGATCCAAACCAGTCAAGCAGCCTCCAAGAAAATTCAGACACGATGTAGAATAACAAATCAAGGCGGAGGTCCTGAAATTACTAGCTGCCGGTTTTGTCAAACCCATCCACCATCCCACCTGGTTGGCCAATATCGTTCCCGTTAAAAATACGAATGGCGAAATCAGATGTTGTGTCGATTTTAGAGATCTGAATAAGTGCTGCCCTAAATACGATTTCCCGCTCCCTAACATCGACATGATGTTAGGCGCTACTAGTGAACATGGTATGTTCTCTTTCATGGATGAATATAGCGGCTACAACCAGATAAATATGTATGAGCACGACGCGAGAAAGACTGCTTCCCGAACCCCTCTAGGAAACATCTATTACACCGTAATTCCTTTAGGTCTGAAGAACGTTGGTGCTACTTACCAACACTCCATGACTACAATCTTCCACGATATGATGCACAAGCAAGTCGAAGATTACGTATATGATGTGGTGGTTAAATCAAAGACTCGAGCGGATCATCCGGAAACGCTACGACAAGTGTTAGAAAGATGTCGCGAATACAAGTCAAAGATGAATCCTTTGAAATGTGCCTTTGGTGTCTCTTCGGGGAAGTTCTTAGGATTCTAAGTAACGGCCGCAGGGATAAAAGTTGACCCAGTAAAAACACAAGCTATCCTCACGATGCCACCACCATGAACCATAAAAGATCTCCAGAGTTTCATGGGCAAGATAAATTACATTCGTCGCTTCATACCGGGGCTGGAACAGCTCATTACTGCGTTTACCCCTCTGCTGAAGCATATCATAAGATCCAGAAAACAGTGTCCTCCCCGACCGTCATGAATCCTCCTATGCAAGGGAGACCATTATGCCTTTACACGGATTTTAGTGATACTTCCATTGGAGCCCTCCTCGCTCAAGAAGACGACAAAGGATTTGAATATCCCATGTACTACTTCAGTCGGATGTTAAGAGACGCTGAACTCAGATACCCCAAGGCGGAAAATGCATGTTTAGCATTGATTTATTCCATCCAGAAGTTCAGGCACTACCTCCTATCCAACAAGGTGGTGTTAATATCCAAATAAGATCATGTAAAGTTTCTCCTCTCGAAATCTTCCCTGATAGGGAGGCCGGATAAATGGCTACTGAAGCTGTCAGAGTTCGACATAAATTGCGCTTCCCTGAGGGCCATAAAAGGACATGCTGTTGCAGACCTACTAGCAGCATTCCCAGGAGAAAACACCGCGGAGTTACATGAAGATCTCCAGGGATACCTTCCAGATATCTTCTTAGTCAAAGAATAGGCATGGCTTCTGTTCTTCGACGGCTCTTCCACCCCCACCACTAATACCGGAGGTGTGGGTGTGGTACTAGTATTTCTTGTTGGAGAATACGAAGCCTTCCTCATAGGACTATCACTAGCTAAACTAGCCGGGGCCACGCGTTTGGAGATAAGAGGAGATTCCAAATTACTCATCAACCAGGTAAACGAGATTTACGCATTGAAAGAACTGATGCTGGCACCATACAGGGATGAAGCACAAAAATTACTAAATTATTTCGCCGATGCAACCATCACACACATCGGCCGTAGAAGTAACAAGCATGTTGGCTTCCTAGCTACACTAGCATAAAAGCTACAGTTCGAAGGATCCAAGGAAACCATGACAGTAAAACGACGCACCATATCTTCAACATGGCTTTTGCAACCTGATAAAGCCGAAGACGATGACTGGAAAAATCATATCATTCAGGAACTGAACAACTCACTTTTCCAAGGGAAGGTCAACCTCAAGACTTTGTGGAATTTCTTTATGCTTCAATATGTTCTGTATCATCGAAACCCAGACAGCTCTCTGTCGAGGTGTCTCGGAAAAGAGGAAGCACAACAACAACTTAAACATGTCCATGACGAAGTTTGTGGAATAACATCAGTAGTAACCCTCTACCATCGTTTAAAGCGACTTGGGTACGATTGGACGGATATGGAAGCCCAATCTCGATTACTGCGTGTCCCAATTTCCAGGCACCCCCATGTCAGACAGAAGCCCTCAACATCAGTCATACCGGGGACTGGCGGGAGCCATACATCAACTTCCTTCGCGATGGAATTCTCCCTACTGACAAAGAGGATGCGTCCAATCTAAAACAAAAGTCCAAAATATTCGTGTTCCATGATAGGGTTTTATATCGCAAGAGTTTCGGAAGAAGTCTACTGCGTTGTTTTGGAGATACAGAAATCCCAGTTATGTTAAGAGAAATGCACGAAGGCGAACACCAAGGGAAACAAAAACTGTTCCTACAGATACACGAGAGGTACTACTGGCCGACCATGGAAGATGACGCAGCTACTTTTGTTCAGAAATGTCGTGAATTCCAGATTCACGGAAACCTCATCCACGTGCCTCCAACACCCCTGCACTCGATAAGTAGCCCGTGGCCTTTTTATAGATGGGGACTTGACATCATTGGGAAGATCAACCCTCCACCCTCAAAACAGCATGAATACATAATAACCGCGACCGGGTCCTTTACCAAGTGGGTTGAATCAATCCCTCTGAAAGGAACCACTGGAGCCACGATCACATCATTCATCAAGGAACACATCATCTGCCATTTTGGCGTACCTAAACTTATCATCACCGACAACGGCACGACTTTTGCTAACAAGCAAGTACAAGAACTACTTGAGAGGTACGGTATTAAACAAGTCTTCTCTACCATCTACTATCCCCAGGGAAATGAGCAAGCCGAAAGTACCAACAAGACTCTGATCTGAATCCTCAGCCGAACAGTACACGAAAATCCCAGGACATGGCATGAGCAATTTCCAATGGCTCTCTGGGCGTACAGAGCATCTCCTAGAAGATCCACCGGAATGTCTCCCTACTCCTTTTGTCTACAGTACAGACGCAATCCTCCCAGCGGAAATCAAGATCTCGTCTTCCAGAATCGCCGCAGCAAGTGGACCTCAGTGGAACTAAGCCGAAACACCCAATGCCAGAATTGCGGAACTGGATATTATAGACTCCAGAAGATTCCGGGCAGAGGAACATGCACAAGAATATAGAAACAAGATTGCCAGAGCGTACAACAGCCATGTAAAACCCAGGGTTTTTAAGGAAGGATATTTGGTGCTAAAAATCTCCAAACACATCCAGCAAGATGCATCGGCACCAAAGTTTTCTCCTAAATGGGAAGGGTCGTACATAATCACTAAGGCATATGACAGTGGTTATTACAAGATTATAAAACAGGATGGGGGAAAGATAGAGGAAGTCATCAACGGAAAGTGGCTTAAGGCATACTACGCCTAATCACTTCCCTGTAACATGCTACATTAAAAATGTGAACGTCTAGACACCCTCTCTGCTTTTACTTTTGTTTCTTACCAACTATCAAATTTCAATACAATCCAACAGATTAATAAAATTTCTTTATTTTTTCAAAAAAAAAAGGATCCTTCAAACCTCGTGATACGAGTCAGAAAATCCCATCTAGTAAATTATAATCCCTACAAAACATCATCTTCAATCGACTATGATATCTTTCAGTCCTACCCTTCAAGTCTAGAGTTAACTTTTCAATTCTCTGAGACTCCATGGCCAAAGATTTCTCCTCTTCCATCATGGCTTTTTTGGCAGGAAGCACACCATCAAGAATACCAGCTCTGACGACTTTCACAATATTAAGACGATGCCGCAACCAGGTGATATTAAACTCCAAGGATTCACATGTGGACACCTTGTTCTCCCACCTTTGAATGGATAACTCTGCAGCAACACGGAAGGGAATATTATCCATCTCAGCAATCATTGTCAAAAGACAGTTCACTACATAAACCAAGGCAGACGAACATCACTTCACTACGCTCCTGGTAACGATATGGTCGTATGTCTTCCATATACTCGTGTAAAGGACCACAAATTATTTCCGCATCAGGAAACCACCAACATTCCGGTAATTGGAGGACAGACACCTCATGCACGTCCTAAATAACAAACCTGCATACGGGTATTCATGACAAGAGAGCCCTAAATCAGCATTCTCTAAGTCTGCAGTAATCAACAAGGTTGGATTTGAAGGGAGCGGAACGACTAGGTCATCCTCGTCGGTAATAGTAACACATGCTCCAACGGGATATCACTGCACAAAAGGGAAACTTTCAATTCATCAAACAAGCGGTAAAGCATATGCGAATCCGCCAAAAGAAGAAGAAAACATATCGGTATGATTTTCTTAACTCGAATAACTCTAGTAGGGATGCTCCTGCAAGAGTCAGACCTCGCGCCTTCACCTGGAGAATCTGGCTGGTTAGAGGATGATTCATCTCTGTGCGACATGACAAAGAGAGACACTCAACAAGAAGAACCATTTCTCAAACAAGGAAGATGATGCAATTGCGCTGGGTATGAATACGGAGACTTAAAAAAGTAATGGAAACAATGAGAGACATAACACTTCCATATTTTTAGCATGGATGATGCTCTAATTAAAGACGCGTGTGAATAAAGGAAAAATAAGGAAACGTTGCTATCTGTTGAAATACCTACACCCTCCTTGTTTGCACCGGTCCCACCAAGATCGCGCCCAACTTCCCAGTCTCCCAATTGCACCAGTCCCACCAATTGCGCCAACTTCCCAAATGGCTTCCCAAGTCGCGCCAGCTAGCACGTTCATCTTTCCCACCTTGCGCAGGCCCCACCAGCTAGCACGCTCAGTTTCCCAACTCGTATCAACTTCTCAATACCGCTCAGCTTCCTGTCTCTCTATGATGCTGACTTCCCAATCGTGCTGGCCTCCCGATTTGTGCAAAACTGCTAGAGGCAAGGGTTCCAAATCCTATCTATAAAAAGGTCAGACAAGCCTCCTCAATTATCTTTACGATTTGCTAGTTTGTCACCATCTTATGCTTACCTCGCAACAAAGCTCCTGTTCCTAGCTAAGCAGGGGACTTAATGTTGATGGTGGTTTTTAGACAAAGGGTAAAATCGTAAAACCCCGAATAACCTAATGTCACCGGTGACACATTTATTAGAACACTTAATGCATATAGTCAGTAATTAATGGGGGGTATTTTTTCAAATTAGGGTTACAACGAGCGAAACCCGAATTCCCCTCCGTGCCAATGGAAAATCATGCCAGCCACACCTAGCCCAAGTTATACACGCCATGCCAAACGCACTCTGCCTTGGCCCTAGCTATGCTAGTCACACCAAACTCTCCAAAGCATGCCAACCATGATAGCCGCATCTCCGTGCCAACGGAAAATCATGTCATCCACACCAAACGCGCCAAAGCATGCCAACCATGCTAGCCGCACCCCTGTTCCAACGACAAATCATGCCAGCCACACCAAACGCGCTGAAGCATGCCAACCATGCTAGCCGCACCTCCGTGATAACGGCAAATCATGCCAGCCACACCAAACGCGCCAAAGCACGCCAACCATGATAGCCGCACCCCTGTGCCAACAGAAAATCATTCCATCCACACCAAACGGGCCGAAGCATGCCAACCATGCTAGACGCACCTCCGTGCCAACGAAAAATCATGTCAGCCACACCAAACGCGCAAAAGAATGCTAGCCACACCTCCGTGCCAATGCAAAATCATGCCAGCCACACATATCCCAATCTAGTCGCGCCATGCCAAACGCACTCTTCCTAGCCCTAGCTATGCTAGTCTCACCAAACGTTCCCAAGCATACCAACCATGCTAGCCGTGACAATGGAAAATCATGCCAGCCACACCTAGCCTAATATAGCCTCGCCATGCCAAACGCACTCTGCCTTGGCCCTAGGTATGCTAGCCACTTTCTTTACAATGACACTATGCCATTGGCACATGCAAAAGTAGCTCCCGCGCCCTAGGCTTGCAAACCGTGTAACCTGGGCCAATATGGACGTGCGTGCCATTGGCACATGCCAACACGCACCGCTAGCCACTTTCCAAGCCGCTATGCCATTTATTACATGCCAAAGTAGTGCTCGCGCCCTAGGCTTGCAAATCGTGCAACCTAGGCCCAAGTGGCCGTGCGTGCCATTGGCACATGCCAACAAGCACCACTAGCAGCTTTCCTTACCAACTCGCACATGCCACACGCTCCCCTAGCAGCTTTGGCATTGCCGCTTGACCTCCAAGTGTAACCCGCGACCAGGGAATTTCGCACATTCCACACGCTCCCATAGAAGCTTTGGCATTGCCGCTTGTACTCCAAGTGCAACTCGCGACCATGGCATTCCGCACATGCCACACACTCCCCTAGCATCTTTGGCATTGTCGCTTGCACTCCAAGTGCAACCCGCGACCAAGGCATTCCGCACATGACACACGCTCCCCTAGCATCTTTGGCATTGCCACTTGCACTCAAAGTGAAACCCGCGGCCAAGGCATTCTGCACATGCCATCGGTACATGCCACACACTCCCCTAGTATCTTTGGCATTGCCACTTACATTCAAGGTGTAACTTATGGTCAAGGAATTCCACACATGACACACGCTCCGCTAGCATCTTGGCATTGCCACTTGAACCCAAAGTGCAACCAACTCGCGAGATATCAACACAAACTGGGGGATGCTTTCTCAAGGTTTTGGTTTGGCGGTCACATCATGCAGCGTACACTACGCTCGTATTAAGAAAGCGTGAAAAGGAATAAAATCGGTCAATTAAATGGGGAAATAAAAGTGAAAAACGTTTTCACTCTTAAACACGCCGGTTACCACCTCCTCCCATTTAACTACCTTTTATTTCCTTCCGTAATGAGGCCAGGGTACATTTCAATCTCAACTTATATAAATAGGTCTCACCTATTTTCTACCAGACACAAGTCTTGGTTAGGAGAAAAATACAACACTATCATAAAGCAACTTTTGCAAGCTCACCCAAAAGGCTTCCATCTCTTGCAAGCTTTCGAAGCTTCTACTTTTCTGGTACAAGTCGAGACACAACCCAACAAGAACTCTCTGGTCTCATCACCTTTCTTCGCTATCCTCCCCAAATCAACCTTTCTCCTCCACTTTATGACCGAAGCAAGTCTGGAACGGCCATTTCTTGGTTTAGGCCGGATTTGTACAGATTGATCTCTCGAATCTAGAAAGTGTTCACGCGCAGCACATTTGTTTAGGGTTCAAACCAGTTTCTCACTCATCTACCGAATTTACCAAAATCTGCAGCAACGATTTTTACCCATAAACAATAGGTATTACTAATTTTGATCTTGCAGCTTGCCTTAGTTCTTTTCTAACGTTCTGTACCTCGCAGGAATTCAATCGCCACATGTCTCATCTCGTGGAAATAAGAGTTACTCGTGAAAATTTAGAGTCTGCCAAAGCTCGAATTCAAGAGCTTAAGAATGATCTTGCTGACGAAAAGGAACGTTCAGCTAATAAGGATCAAAGGATTAATGAGCTCCGCAGTAAGTTCAACCTCTTCTCTATTTCTCATTTTGCCTTAGTCTTGTCTTTACTATTCTTTTATTTTCGCCAAGCCCGCTCTACGAAGTGCTATATGGATTATCATGAAGCCAAGGCATCTGCTGAAGATTTTCAAGCTGAACAAGAAAATCTACTATCTCAAATCAACTGTTACTTGTCCGAGAATGAGATTTTAAGTGAAAAGTTGTCGACGTCATACTCTCTGTCAGAGCGTTTAGCTAATAAATCTGCTAATAATGAAGAGTTGAACTTTCATCTTCACGAAGAAAATGAACGTTTGAGGGTTGAGTTACAGCGAGTTAATAATCTTCTTACAACTTCGCGGAACCTTCATTCTTCATCCATGGCTTTGAATAAGCGGTTATGGGAAGATAAGGAAAGGATAATTAAACGGAGAGATAAGTCTGAAGACGATCTATGTAAGCTTAAGAATGAGAAACTGCATGATTTAGATGCAGAGAATATTAAGTTGAATATCGAAAATGGTATATTAAAGGATGAGAATGTTAAGTTGAATGATGAGATGTCCTCCATTTTATCCCTCTTGGAAAGATTTCAAGGTAAGAAAACATCTGCTGCTTCCCCAGTAAAGAAAAAGCATGTTGCTCCTCCAAAAAGCGGTAAACTGGTTATAAGGTCTTCAGATGATGATAAACCCATGTCTAATCCTGATGAAGACGTGGATAGATCATCTCGTGAACTCCACAATTTTCTTGAATCAGAAATATCAAGACTTGACCATTTAAACCTCAATGTTCAGAAAACTTTAGACTCTGTTATCTCACATAAAGAAGGAAGTTCTAGGAGTTATAGACCGTTATATTTCGTATTTCATTTTACTAATTTTGCTTCTCACCTCGCTACCGTTTTTTGCAGAATCCTAGGACAGTTGGCAGAACCAAGTCTTGCATCTATCTCATGAAAGGGATGATCTCGCCAAGGAGGTGTCCAGCCTGAAGGAAGATATAGTGCTTCTGAACGAAGAATCCGACAAGATGGAAAATGATTCTAAAAAGGTTGCAAAGTTGACCCGCAAAAATTCCCAGGATAAGAAGCTGAAACTCCTCACTGAGTTATGTAGTTCTCATGTCATCGTCTGTCCTTCCTTGAATCTCGAAGTCTTCTCTGATGACAAACCTGCTGTTGAAGTCAATGATGAGGATGAAGAGACAAAAATTGATGAGGATGTTGAGAAACCTAAGGGCGAAGTTCCTCAAGGCATGAGGTCTAACAATGGAAAAGGTGCTGGTGGTGTTGATGCTGGGATTCAGGGATCTGGAAGTGGTTCTACTGAGGGAGAAGCTGGAAAAACTATTTCTATTCAGCAACCTTCTTCGAAACCTTGATCTTTTTATTTTGATAACAGTTTAACCCTTTAATCCTTTATTTCTTTGACATTTTAACTGGGAGCTCCCAAGCTTGGGGGGCATAACATTTATCTCTTCCTTGGTTCTTGCCTTAATGCATCATCTTTGCTTCTTTTCCCCTTTTAGTCTCTATCTCGTTCACTTATCTGCACTCAACATGGTTGACATATCTAATTCGTATATCTAATATTAGTTTCTTTTGCCTTTAATTCGTAGAATTTTGTAATATAGTAAAATAGCGAGATATACACATTAGTATTTCGGTCTATGTCATATAGAGCGATTGTTGTTTAGCATATTGATTTCCGACAAGTATATACTTGCGAACAAAATAATCAAAGAATAATTTATAAACTTGAAAAAAGTATATACTTGCCTCTTATTCTTTGTATATTTTCTAAGTAAACCTGAGGTCTAAGATATAAGCTGCTATTTATTATTTGTCAAAAGTAGTGGATGCGAAATAGAAAATGCGAGATAAATGCTCAAAAGAATAATAAGTTTGAAAAAAGTATATACTTGCCTCTTATTCTTTTGTTGATTTATGTAGCATACCTTGTGCTATTTACCTTTTGTGTTTCTATTCTCCTTGCCTTGATTATTTATTATTTGTCCCTCAGATTCTTCTTTGCATTCCTTTTCGTTCTCATTTCGTCTATAATTGTACCTCGTTGCCTTGCCTTTTAGGGCTTGTTCTTGCATTATTAGTGTTCTCATCGTAACATAATTAAGTTAATGTAGATATTTTTGTATACAATACTTTGATTGCAAGTATTTCTCATTCAGCGAAGATTTTTCGAATCTTCATGATTCTTTTTCATTATTTCTTGAAATGTATTCTTTCATATATATATATATATATATATATTGTTTACTTCGCATCTTTTTCGCTTGCCTCTTGCTTTGCTTTGTGTATTGCGTTTCTGTTTTGCTTCGAGTTTCATTTTTGCTTCCCCTTGCTCCTCCTATCGGCGAGCTATTCTATGAGGGCTTGATTTTCCCCCTAATTAGGGACTTATTGTCTTCTATTGGTAGTTGATTTCTCAACTATTCAAGGAAACTTACCTGCCATGAGAGGGTCTTAACGAGACTCGTTCTTCTACTCATTTGCCTCTTTTCTTCCCCATATTTTATTTTATTATTTAGGGGTCTTATTTTGCCTCCTAGTTAAGGTCTTATTTTTCCCGACCCCGTTGATCAGGGTTTTTCGACGAAATCTTAGGCGCTCTTTATTCTTTCGAAGTAAAGATCCATCAACCTCGCCTTAACTCGCTCATTGAGATCTTATTGTGCGACAATATCACAGGCCTATCTATTCCCATGAATATCAGCCCCGTAACATTTCCATCTTTTTTTGGTCACTCAGATCCCTAAAGGAGGGTGCCGTCCTTTTATATTCCCCATGAGTTATTTCTTGACTTCTTATCCCTTCGCCGATATGGCTCTGGGTTACGAAGTCACACCCTAGGTGGGGTTTCTTTAGAACCGAGTGGAGGAATCTCACCAGGCCACCTTCTATCTCCACTGGTTTCGTTCCTATACCCCTTACCGAGTGGTTACCCAATTGGGGCCGTCGGCGGATGGGTCTTATTTTTTCCCTATTTGATGTTACTGAGATTGTCTCTGACGTGCGTTAGGTTTTTTTTTTTTCCTCTTGCACTGTGTGCGAAATAGGTTGCATGCCACGAGGTCTCAGCCTCCCTAAGTAGAGGTTTTATAACCTCCCTAGATATTTTTTTCTTTTTCATGTATTCTTTGTTTCGTATTTATTTTATTTCGTGGGTCTTATGCAGCCTACTAAAGAGGTCTTACTTGCCTGCTTTGTGGTCTTATTTCTCCCAATATTATTTTTTGTTTTTCATTCATATTTTAATTTCGTATTCTACTTTCTTTTGTTCATGCTTCATGTCTTGCTTCGTAATTTTTTTTTTTTTTTTTTCTGAGTACAAAATTGTTTCTTCATTTTGCATTACACATCTTCATTTCTTTTTCTTTGCTGATGGCTACTACTTCTTTATATAGACCGTATTTCAAGGATGATCTAGTCTCCGACCTTGTCTCTCTATCTCGCCGTATTTCCTTGGAAGTCTGCGAGCTCATAGGCTCCATTTCCCACCATTTTTTTTATGATGAATCGGCCTTCCCAAGTAGGTTCTATCTTTCCTCCAGGCCCTTTCTGATATGGTGGTATTTCCTGCAAGACTAACTCGCCTGGAATGAAACTTCTTTCTTTCACCCTTTTATTATATTCACGAGATAGTCTTCGGTGGTAATTTGTCATGTGTTGTAGTGCAGTTTCCCTATTTTCCTCCAAGTCATCCAACTTCGCCAGAATCATGTCTAAATTCAGACCTTTCTTCCATGCCTCCTTCTTAGTTGTGGGAAACATTATCTCGGTAGGTAAAATTGCTTCCACTCCATATGTCAAACAAAAGGGGGACATTCCTGTTGCTTCTCGCCTTGTTGTTCTGTACGATCATAGTACCTTCGGGACTTCTTCGCACCAGTTATGTAGGTTCCCTTCCAATTTATTTTTCAGAGTAGATGCTATTGTTTTATTGGTTTCCTCTGCTTGTACGTTACTCTGTCGATATAACGGAGTTGACTTTCCAGATTGTATCTTGAATGTGTTAAACAACATGCTTACATTCTCACCTTTCAACTGCTTCCCATTATCAGAGACGATTTGTAGTGGAATCCCGAATCTGCAGATTATGTGTTCAAGAATGAAGTAATATACGTAACCATCTCGCGTATTCTTCAATGGTTTTTCCTCAACCCACTTCATGAAATAGTCAATTGCCACTATTAGGTATTTTCACTGCTGACTTCCCGTGACGAATGGCCCCACAATATCTACTCCCCACATGGAAAATGACCATACACTCAATATTGAGTTCAGACTTGTTACTGGTGCATGTATGCGCTTGCCAAATCTCTGGCATGCTTCACACCTCATCGAGATATTTTTTGCATCTTTATGCATGTGTGGCCTAAAATACCCATGTGTCTTGGTTTTGTGAGCCAAAGACCTTGTGTCGCTGTGATTCCATGAATCACCATAGTGAACACTGTATTCCTTCTTGTTATGATAAGAACCGCAGCAACGAGCCTAATAATGATATTTTATACAATATTCCTTCTCGTAGCTCATAATTTGTGGACTTCCCCTTGATCTTGTGTGGTTCAAATATGTCACGAGGTAAATCCCATTTCGCTAGATACTTATAAATTGGAGCTCACCTCTCATCTTCACTTAGTTCGACAGTTGCATTCTCGTTCTTAATCATCAGGACTTCTTCTCCTTCCAACTCGTTTGTTACTGATGGCTACATTAATCGTTTAATTCGGATGTGCTTCTCTGAGGGGTCTTAAATCATTGATGCTATGAAAGCCAGGGCATCAAGATGTCGGTTATTATCTTTACTCACCTGCCTCCAGATTATATTTGGTATTTTTTTTGAATATTCTTTCACGAGTTATAAGTATCGGTTCATCACAACATCATTTGCCTGATATTTGCCTTCTATTTGTCTGACCACCAGCTGCGAGTCAATAGTTATTCTTATACCTCCTATAACTTAATTTCGATAGATATCCTTAGTGCATGTATGACTGCCTCGTATTTTGTTTCATTGTTAGTTGCCTTATACTCTATTCGAAAGCAGAACACTGTTCTTGCTCCTGCTGGCGAAGTAAATACGATTCCAATTCCTCCTCCTGCACTATTGGACGATCCATCCACAAATATTTACCACCTTCTTGGATATTTTTCTTTTAGTGGGTCCATGGGATATGGGCGATCTTCATCTATGTCCAGCATTTCCTCCAATCCTCCATCTTCTCCTATCGGGAATTCGTCCAGAAATTCTGCGATTATGTGTGACTTCGTATTTCATCCCATATTGGTCAATTCGGGTATTCCACCTTTCAACTTGCCCAACTCTATTCGTGTTCTTCAAATTTGACTCTATTGGGATTCTAGTTAAAACCTTAATCTTGTGAGTCTGGAAGTATGTTCTTAACTTTTCTGGTGAGTATACCAATGCTAATATCAGTTTTTCAATCTTTGGATAATTCTTTTCCATTGTATTGAGAGTCTTACTGACATAAAAGATCGGCTTTCAACACCTTTATCAGACCGAAGTAGCACTCAAATTATTGCATGTGGTGTAGTTGCGAGACAGATCAGTCTTTCTTCGTCCAGTTCGGGTTTCCGGAGGATTGACAAGTTGATGAGGTGCTCTTTTATATTTTGCAATGCTTGCTCACATTATTGGGTCCATGAAAACTTGGACCCCTTCTTCAAGATATCAAAGAAATGCTTGCATTTATCCAAAGACCTAGAAATGAATCTACCCAAAGCAGCTAACTGTCCATTTAGATTTTGTACATCTTTTACTGTTGCCGGCGAATGCATGTCCAGTATAGATTGAACCTTGGATGGATCTACTTCGATCCCTTTTTCGGACACTATGTGCCCAAAGAACTTCGCTGATTCTACTCCAAATATACACTTCGAGGGATTTATTTTCATCTTGTACGCCCTTATTTGTTTAAAAATTTCTTTTAGATCTTCCACATGATCTCCTGACTCCTTAGTCTTTACCAGCATGTCGTCAACGTATAATTCTATCTTGTTATGTACCCATTTGGTGAATATTTTTCCAACCATCCGCTGGTATGTGGCCCCTGCATTCTTCAACCCAAAGGGAATTCTCGTATAACAGTATAATCCCATGGGGTGAAGAAAGCCGTATGCTCCTGATATTCTTCAGCAAGTGGTATTTGATTGTAACCTGAGTATCCATCCATCAATGTTAATCGTTTGTACCCTAATGCTGACTCCACCATCTGAGGTATGTTGGGTAATGGGAAGCTATCCTTCGGAGATGTAGTGTTTAAATCGCTGAAGTCTATACATATCCTTATCCCCTTGGTCTTCTTCGACACTATTACCATATTTGCAATCCAAGTGGGATACTTCGCAGGTCTTATTATTCCCGAGTCCAGCATTTTCTGCAGTTCTTGCTCTATCTGCTCGTGGTACGCTGTGGCTATCTTCCGAATTCGTTGACTTATCGGCTTGATTTCTGGGTTAAGATCTAATCTATGGCATGCAATTTGTGGATCTACTACCGGCATCTCATTAATATTCCACGCAAAGATATCAATATATTGTTTTAGTAGTTTTATCAATCTTTCTTCTTCGTCCATCTCCATTGTCGTCCCAATCTTAATCATTTTTGCCTCGTTACCCAAGTTTATTTTCCTTCGTGGGTTCTACTGCAGCGAAGTTCATGACTAGTTCTCCGAGTGGAGATGGTTCCTTCAATTGCAATAAAGGTTTATCTTTGTCTTCGGGAATATCACTTGGTATAGCCAATCCCTCTTTTTCTTTGAGCATATATACCATTAATTCTTCCTTTTTCTTTGCTTCCAGTACCCTTTTTCTCTTCTCCTTCTTTCTTTTCAGCTTTCCTTCGTAGTTATGAACATCCTTCTCATTGCAGTCTTTTGCGTCTTTCTGATCTCCTTTTATTTCGCCAATTCCACTTGGCATAGGGAATCGTATGGCTTGATGGTAGCTTGATGCTACTCCTTTTATCCCGTGTATCCATGGTCGACCAATCAAAGCATTATAGGGAGATTCTACATCCACCACACATACCGTTACCTCGGTTTCCAACTCTCCTGCGAAGATCTTTACAACCAACTCACCTCCTGGCTTCGATGCAACCCCGTTAAACCCATAGATATTATATGTTGATGGCACCAGGTCTGAGTCTCTATAGACCATTATTTTGAATGCATGATAAAAGAGAATATCCACTGAACTTCCCGTGTCCACCAAGATTCTATCTATCACCCATACTTTCTTTTTCCTTGTTGAGTCATTTTCCCACTTCGTATATTCTCCGAAGTTTAAAGTTATTACCAATGGGTCCGTGTGCAAAGCTCCTCTGTCTGGTGCATCTGCTGCAGAGAAAGTAATTTCTCTTTTTTTCCACTCTTCCAATGGCTCCTTCTTTGCAATGCTAAATATTTCGTTTCCTTCAAAATCTCTTTTATGGACTCTTTTTAGTACATTATTGTGGAAATCTTGAATGTTCTTTGCAAAATGAATTATACAGTTACAATTCAGCATTTAGGTTCCCCTATCAATTTCAATTATGTATACTTATGTTTGATTTTGATCGTTATTACGATGTGGTGGTGGCGGTAATGGTCCGTTGTTTGCCAAAAAATGCTTGAGCTTTCCTTTTTCGATTAGGCGAAGTATCATTCGTCGGATATTCCTACAGTCATTCGTGCGATGTCCATGAAAACGATGATATTTGCAAAAGTCACCACTTCTTGCGCTTGGTAATGGTTTCACCCCGAAATTAGGCGATGGAGGAATTTCTTCAGTTAAAACAATAGCTTCCCATATCTTTTCTACTGATGTGTTAAGCTCTGGTAGTACTCCATCTTCAAAAGCGGGTCTGTTTTCTCCATATCGCTTGCTTGGATTGTATCTTCGCTGATTCCTCGAGTTGTCACCCCGCGAATCATAATTCCTTTGCCTCGAATCATTATATCTCGGATGCTGATCGATCCACTCTTGATCTCCACTAGACACTGCTACCAAATTCGCCGGAATAGTGGTTAATGGTTCAGCTTCTTCGTATTGCATCCTATCGTCTACTGCATTTTCTACCCTTGGTAAAAGGCATGAACTTCCCTCCTTAGGCTGCATCGGAACTATCTCACTGAATTCCCTTTGCTTTTATTCTAGCGCTACATACTCCTCCTGATACTCTCCGAGTTCATTCATCGTTATAGTATTTCGGAATATGAACACTTGAGTGTGCAAGAGATCAGTCAGAATTAAAGCGTTCAAAAATGCTAGGATGAAATTTCTCTCATCTACTCTCCCTGCGAGCTTGCTACATATTATCCTCCATCTCATTATCAGACTTCGCAAACTTTCCCCTAGCTTCCTCCTCAGGTTAAATAGAGATTATATTCCTGGCCTTAGCGAGTTATTGCTTATGTAAGTTGTTAAAAATATTAAATCGACCCCTTATCTAGCCCATCAAACCACTTCGACGCTTCCCCAATTAAAATTGCAGGAAAATACTTGCATAATACAGCTTCGTATTTCGCCCACTGCATTAAGGAAAGAGTATACTGCTTCAAATATTTCATTGCACTTCCCGTTCCATCGAATACACTCCCGAAGGTAGGTAACGAGTATCTCCCTGGAATTATTTCCTCCAGTATTTCGTGTGAGAATGGGGATCTGCCTGCCTCCACTATCGCCTCGTCTAGTTGTACTCGTCCTCCTCTTCGCGAGTTTGTAAGTAATGACTTCATGTCCTGTAATTCGTTCATAACTTCTTGATTGATCTCATCCCTTCCATCGTCTCGCCTATGTCCCCTCCATATTCTTTATCGTCTATCATCTTCTTCTCTCCTTTATTCTTCTCACCTCCTTCTTTCTTCTTCACATCTCTTTTCTTCTTCACGAAGGCTCTCCTCTTCGCGTGTTCTTTCTTCTTAGAAACGCTGCCTTTGATCTTCCCATATAGTTTCTTCAAGAGATCTCCTCAGCCTTCTTTCTTCGCTACTTTCTCTTCTGTGTCTCCTCCTTCGTTTTCTTTTTTCTTTTCCTTGTTCATTCTCTAGTGGTCCTCCTCCTTGACGTAAATTCCTTCATGTTCTCGTGTCTGTCTCTTCACCTTGTAGACCATGAATAGCTCTTTCTTCGTTAAGTTGGTGATTTTGCTGCATCAAGGTGGCGTTCTGCCACATTAGTATAGTTATTTGTTCCGCTAGAGCTTTCTCTCTTTCTATTTCTAGTCGAAGTACCTTCCTAATCTGATCTATCGTCATGTTTTCTTCGTTAACGTCTTCTTCTCCTCCTCCGTCTCCATCTCCGTATTGGAAGTATGAATCGACCCTTCACGGTAGCGGTTGTCGTTTCCTTGATGATCTACACCGCGCATTCTTCACATGCTTGATGTTTCGCCCCTCTCCATTCTTCCTCCTCATTTTTTTCTAAGCGTAGGCTTCTCCTCGATGCAATGATGTGTTGCGCCTGATTTGGAACTCTTGCCATCAACAAATTCCACCAGATTTCTCTCTACTCACCAATATACCAATTTCTTCTCTTGACCAGACATAACTTGTTTACTTTTAGGATGATAAATCTCAGATCTACTTCTTTCCCTCAACTCCACCACAATCTCTAAGTCACTAGTCTTTAGTTTTATGAAAGAAAAACTCACTAAATGAATTCATGATAAAAACTTTAAAGATGACTACAACTCTCTTAAACTATCCCAAATGAGAATAAATTCTCAACATGAGATCCCTGTTTCTGGGCACCAAAATATAACTACGGAAAATCCATAGTTACACCCACTTACTAATTTAAATGACACAAAGAGTAAATCACACAACGAAGTGAAATCGAGACTTTAATTTTTATTATTAGTTAAGTAATGGGAGGATACAAACCACTCAAGAACCCTAAGTTGTCTCTCTTAACAATCACGCTCACACTTTACAAAAATTTCCCCCTACTCCGTGGGCTAAGTCCTCTATTTATAGGGAAAATACTTAATGGGTTACAACTCATTTTACTTTCCTGGGAGTCACATAATTCACGTGACTCTGCTTTTTACTTCATCGGATCCATTTTCAATAAAGTTTTCGCTTACTTTTCGCCTTATTAATCGGTTGTTGTCGGGGACAGCTGTCATATTTCTTGCGTAACAATCCATACTTCGGGTATTTTACTTCGTATATTCTATCTTTTCTTGCGTAACAATCCACACTGCGGCTATTTTACTTCGTATGTTCCATATTTTCTTGCGTAGCAATCCACACTTCGGGTATTTTATTTCGTACTTTTCTATCTCCTTCGCGGGATATCTTCCTGTGCAAGCCACTGCTATCTTGCCGATTTATACTTCGTTAACTTCAGATATGACTTCGCAGATCTGATATTTGTTAAAGTAACTCTGACATTTGATTTGAATCTTCACTGACATTTCCTTGGGGATTAGAGAATAATATCTCGTCTGAAGATTTACTTCGTCGCCTCCTTTATTCTCGTTTGAACACGTGGCGAGTAGGTTTTGTGTACCAACAAGCAGCAAATTATAAACTAACACCCAAAGTACCCTTTAAATACCGTAAGATTCTTTTTACATCAAGAACATGAATATCAAAAGCATGTGCATAAACTGGCGACTAACTTGATTGACTGCATAACTGATATCGGGTGTTGTCATTGTTAGATATTGTAATGAACCTACCAAGCTCCTATATATTAGTGACATCTTTAAAAAAAACGCCACCAGAATGTTTCGATATCTTTGAGCCATGATAGACAGTAGGTGTAATACCCTGTATTTTTAGCTACTGTTTCGGGTCGGGTTATATCCGGATTAGTTAACCTTGTGTCTTAGGTTCCTTAGCCTTAGCCTTAGCCTAGGTGGGTGGATTTAATTAGAAAGGCAACAAGTTAGGGTGGAAATAGAATAATTAAAAAAAAAAAGTTAAGAGAAAATGAAAAATAAATAGTTTAGAAGAGAAATTATACAAGTTAGAGAACAAAAACGCTAGGGAGAAGAAGAAAGAGATGAAGCTAGAGAATTGTAGAGATGAAGGAATAATAAAAATCAAAAGGAGTATGTAGGAATTGAGAGGTAGAATGTTTAATCCCTTTCTCTTTGTGTTTTCCTTGTTATACTCTGATTTCAATTTTGTTTATTCTTGTATCATTAGGGTTCTGAAATTTGTCTATTTAATTTGATGCATAGTATTGATGATCAGACTTCTAATATAGGTATATAATATTATTGGGTATCACTATATTAAATTTGAGAGTATTCCACCATATATTCACCATTGAAGGTTTGTTTGAATTTGGGTGATAGTTTCTGAATTTCTGGACAGTTTCGTGTTGATGTGGTTTTGATGTTCTTAGGCATTCTTAATGATGTTAAAATAATTTGAGGTCTTAATAAAAGTTATATATAAACATCTTATCTTTAATTTTGCTTTGGAATTTATTGATTAGAGAGTAAAATGAATTTACTGTGAATATTTGTCTAATATGATGTTATCTGCCCATTTTTTAGATTGAACATATAAACCAAATATGTTTTTTTCGAACCGTTGGTTTTCTGTGAATTTTTGACATCTAATATATTAATGTGTTAAGAATGTTCCTGTAAAATATGAAAATAATCGGACAAAGTTATCACCTGAAACACATAATGTAAAATGTATGCAGTTAGTGTGTTTTATAAAATGCCTGAGATAAATGCATAATGTTTGTAGTATGCTATTAAGCCATGGTTGCTTGTATTGTTTGTAAAATTGATTTCAAAAATTGAAATGAATTCATTTTTTACCGTTAGATGAAATACAATTTCATGCTAACGGCGGGTAATGATCCCCGAGAGATTAAATGGGTAATGATCCCCATGGGAACTTGTGTTTCCCGACCATCGATGGCGGATTTCCGTTCCGGTAAACGATAGATGGATGTACGAACCAAGGTTTTCGTACTGTGAATGAAACGGGTAATGATCCCCGAGAGTAAATGGGTATGATCCCCATAGGAAATTTTGTTCCTGACCATCGATGGAGGATGTCCGTTCCGATAAACGATAGGTGGGTGTACGAACCAAGGTTTTCATTGTAGTGACCTTGAAGCTCGTCAACGCTGTTAGACCGGTCAAGAGATGATCAAGTGTCGAATTAGCCGATAATAACTCGATTAGTTTAACACGGGCATTAATTAATAGGAACTAATCTAACAACGGGTTAGATACGAAACTAAGATCATGGATAGATCTCGAAGAGATTCGTGGATTAGACTACTCGAACGTGTCATTCGAATATCGGACGAAGAAGATTTTATTAGAATCATTTGAAGAGGAGCGTTAACCATTGTGGCTACCCATATCAATTTCTGGGTGCCCTTAGTATTCTAGCCGACCTATCTTCCCTTATTATTTGGGGGAGTCCCTTTATATTTTGTCTTGGCCTTATCCCTTACCGAGTTGATAAACTCGATCTCATTTCTCTTCTTATTCTTATCTTCTTTTATTCTTCTTCTTTCTCTCTTCCTCTGTTCTTCTTTGATTCGTGATTCTGTGAGAGGCTTCGGTGATTTTGAGAGAAGAAACTTATGGGAAAAATTAGGGATTGATAGCTGGTGGTGATGTTGTTGTTAATTGAGTTCGGGAGAAGAAATAACAGATGCTGCTATAAGATTTGAATTAGGATTTGAGATTGTTGTTGAGAGTATTTGGAATTGATAAGTTAATTGAGTTAATTGTGAATAAAGAATAACTGGGTGGTGGTTGAATTGGTGTTATGAAGATATTCTGAAGATGAATCGAAGAAATTAAAGAACTAGGGTTTTTGTAAATTATTTGGAGTTCGATTCGAAGAAGGGTTAAGATGATTTAGATAGATTTATAAGATGGGTTTGTGTAATTGAAGATTTTGATTGTTGTGTTGGGTTCGAATTAGAGAAGGTTGATTGAGGATAACTTTAGGGTTTGCTGAGAGTTAGTGATGAAGTTGATTAAAGATGGGTGTTTGGAGATTGATTAGTTTAAGACTACCACAACTGGAATTGATGAAGCAACAATTCAGGGGAGACTAATATCTAAGTAAGTCTTTAGTTTGTTTAATTACAGTAATTGAAGTTGAATTACTAAAATTCATTGAGATCATATGTTGCATTTGGAATTGAAGTTGCGATGAATTGTATCCTGCTCTATTGAGGCTTTGAAGTACATGTTATGTGTGAATGGAATTGTTTGATTGTATACATATGGATATTGACTAGAATTGCCTTAGCTTAGGTGGATGTGTATTTGAGATAGACTTAGCTAACTGTGGTGTTGATGTTGCTGAGTTTTAGATGAACGAATCAGTTGAGATGAACTGATAATAGAATTGAACAGATGGTGTTGAGTTGTGAACGACAACTTCAGAGGATGGGTGAATTGTTGTGGTGGTATGTTTGTGATATGAGTTGAAGTTGTAGGTGGTGTTGTTTGGTTAAGTTCAAAGAATGGAAATGGTGGTGTTGAAAATGATTAAGACGAATGATTATTGATCTGAGCTGCAAGTATAGTAATTGAATTGGTAGTTGAATGTTTTATGAAACCAGAACTCAAGAAGTAAATGAATTTGGGGCATTAGATATTTTTGTAGGAAATACCAGGGGTTGGTATTGTCTGTAAGATGATGAAGTTAGAAGGAATTATAGTTTATGCAGTTGAATCCCTTGTAGAAGCTTAAAGCTGAAATGCAGGTAGGTTGTTATTGTATTTGTATTTTGATTATGAAGTCTGTTTTATGATACAATAAATTGTTTGGGTATAGTTCAGTTAAATGAAATCAGGTTGGTTTAGTTGTGTTGTAAAAGTGGCTTGGGACACAGATTTTCTTATTAGATATCCCAGTCAGTTTAGCTGACTTACCTGACTCAAGTTGTCTGACTGAGTTGAGTTAACTCAGTAAATCAGATTCAACTCAGTGAGTTGAATCGTTTGACCTTGAATCCATGGACTTTGACTATTGACTTGACATTTGACTAGACTTAAATGTGGACTGCTAGTTGACCTTGACCCGTCAGTTTGACCATTAAGGACCGTTAGTTGACTCAGGTAGACTGGGCCTTAAATTAATGGAATTGTTTAGTGGACTTGGGCTTATGTATAGTTATCTTATATAGTTGAGTTGGACCTCTTATGGTCTGAATTAGCATCCGGTCTCTTCTACAAAGTTGTAGATATTCACAAGACTTAGCTACGGACTGTAGAATCAATCTAATTGGATTAGTAAACTCTTATTTATACTAAAGATAGAGAATAAGGTACCATAATGGACCTAGAACCATTAGATAGATTTGTATGATTCTTGTGTGAACCTTTTGGCTAGATTCTTAGACTTCTTGTGTGATTAACAGTTAGTCTTTCTTACCAAATGATCGATTCCAAAGGATGAACCAGTGGATCGTGGAGCTCGAGATAAGCGTGGCTGGTCATCAAAAAGGTGTGGGAATGCATTTAACAGTTTTGTAATCATTGTTATTTCTTTTATGAAAGTCGTTGTTTTATAAACTCATGCATTGTCTATTCCTTAATTGCATTGTCTATTCATTTATTTCATGCATTGTTTGTCTTTATGATTATCTTTGGGAAATGGGAATTTCCAACTATGGTATATCGGATACGGCTCCTTCAGAATTTATGGCTAAGGCGATACACCACAATATTAATAATAGGTGTGGAAATGGGCATCAATATTACGGGTGAGTATATAAATCATCACAGACTAACTTGTCTTTATTTTTCGGTGTGTAAATTTCACCACAGAAATTATAAGGTGTGTAAATGTCACGGCAGAAACTAAAGGAGGAGTTTAGGTCCATGTACATGATTGTTTATTTCAGTGGTTTTGTTATCTTCTGATGTTTTGGAAAACATGTAATGTTTTCCAAATTTGTTTTCCAAATCTGCATATGATTACTTAGAAGTTAAATGTTAATTATTCCCCATTTCAGTTTCAGTGACAGAGCAGAGTTGCGCAGCGAAAGCTCAGAGAAGTTAACTTCATTAGATTGATTATATTCTGATATGTTGATTGTGATGTATATTCTTTTGTAAACCAAATGATTATTTTATATATATCATTGGAGAGGAATTCTTGTATATATATTTCTGAGCGGGGTTAGTTTTGGGTTAAGTTTTGTATCGCATTTCTTAATTGAATGCTTAAGTTCATGTTTTAGATTTTAGTGCCTCTTTGTTTAGTTAATTCTTTGGATTAGTCAGCTGTTAGCTTAGGGGGCGCTACAAAGTTGGTATCAGAGATCACTATTAGATCTTATATGGGAATATCCAGTGCCAGTTAGTGAACTAGATTAGTTTAGAACTGGGTTGGGTGTGAGATAAATCTTAATCACTAAAAGCTATTAATAATTAAAAGATTTATCTGATTGATTGATTTGTTTGTTGATTGTTTGTAATTCTAATGAAGTAAAAATTGTAGGGTACACCAATGACTTTAGGATTTGATAATAATTAATCTAAAAAGTATGAACACATAAACAATTTAATACTATAATAATAATAGTGAAATTAGTATAATTGATATAACTTGTAAATTAAATAGAACTTACTGAACACATGGACTTATGTGAAGAATAATTAAATTATGGAGTAACCACATAAATGTTGATATCAATTTTTGGAACTTACTAATATTTGTAAGAGTAATTAGAATGATAGTTCAACTATCAATGTTAATAATAAAAATGTTATAATAGTAATCATAAATTAAAATAAAAGTGATAATTCTAATTTTGATAAGTAATGTTATCATTTCTTAATTAGTATAATATTGAACTTCAGCATAACTAAAATATCACTAAAGAAATGTAACGATAAAATTAGTAATTATGATTAAATAGATATGGAAAATTATTTACGCTTATCTACAATTAAATTTTATAAATTAAACTAATTACAAATTATCTTTAATCTGATAAATGACTGAGTAAATTTCTAAAATGAAACAAATACACAGGAAGCGGAAATAATAGTATTTGAATGCTTAGAACAACATTAGTTGTGAAACAAAATAGATTCGTATATTAATAAAATACTTCATATTAATAGAAAAATCTAAAGACTATGAAGATATATTATAAAATTTATGAAGACTCAAACTTAAATTATATTAAATTATCAACGCCAATATTTATCAAGAGATAAGATACAGATTCAATATGAATAATTAAGCTGGAAGTAATTTATAATAGATAATATTTGGAAAAATTTATATATAACTTTACAATAAAGTTAAAATTATTAAATATTATAAATTGAAGTAAAAATCGAATTGAGATTACTTATATTGGTAAGAGAAATAAATGAATAAAATAATTAATTCAGTTAGCTAAATTACTTAAAATGCTATGAACTATTTACTTATTTTTACAAAGTAAAATTTTAAGCTACACCAGTTACGATAAAAGTTTAAAGACTAATTAATTTTAATAAATTAATAATTAGTGTATCTAGCACTGGAGAATAGTGAAGGTTATGTTTTCTCTGTTCGTAGGAAAGCATTGTTGGGATTGGCCAACCTTGACAGGGCAACTGCATTCAGAGAGGACTGATCATAGAAGTATAATTAAAATCTTTAGAGAACCGATAATTCCAAACTTAATTAGAAAGATTCGTAAGATTCTTCCCTGAAGTTAGAGATAAACGTCTTGTAGAATAGAAATTAACATAAGAAACTTAGACTTCCCTATTTGATAGAATTTAAATCATCATAATTCAACCTAGAGCTACAAATTTTAGTTGTAGAAGCCATGCAGGTTTGTGCTTTGTTCTTGTTGTTTGCGCTTAGACAAGAGATGGAATTACTCTTAAGGTGGGGAGTTTATGAAGACCAGAAGGATGGTTCAATTTTCGAGGACGAAAATATTTAAATGTGGGGAGAATGTAGTGACCTTGAAGCTCGTCAACGCTGTTAGACCGGTCAAGAGATGATCAAGTGTCGAATTAGCCGATAATAACTCGATTAGTTTAGAACGGGCATTAATTAATAGGAACTAATCTAACAACGGGTTAGATACGAAACTAAGATCGTGGATAGATCTCGAAGAGATTCGTGGATTAGACTACTCGAACGTGTCATTCGAATATCGGACGAAGAAGATTTTATTAAAATCATTTGAAGAGGAGCGTTAACCACTGTGGCTGCCCATATCAATTTTTGGGTGCCCTTAGTATTCTATCCGACCTATCTTCACTTATCATTTGGGGGAGTCCCTTTATATTTTGTCTTGGCCTTATCCCTTACCGAGTTGATAAACTCGATCTCATTTCTATTCTTCTTCTTATCTTCTTTTCTTCTTCTTCTTTCTCTGTTCTTCTTTGATTCGTGATTCTGTGAGAGGCTTCGGTGATTTTGAGAGCAGAAACTTATGGGAAACATTAGGGATTGATAGCTGGTGGTGATGTTGTTGTTAATTGAATTCGGGAGAAGAAAGAACAGATGCTGCTATAAGATTTGAATTAGGATTTGAGATTGTTGTTGAGAGTATTTGGAATTGATAAGTTAATTGAGTTACTCGTGAATGAAGAATAACTGGGTGGTGGTTGAATTGGTGTTATGAAGATATTATGAAGATGAATCGAAGAAATTAAAGAACTAGGGTTTCTGTAAATTATTTGGAGTTCGATTCGAAGAAGGGTTAAGATGATTTAGATGGATTTATAAGATGGGTTTGTGTAATTGAAGATTTTGATTGTTGTGTTGGGGTCGAATTAGAGAAGGTTGATTTGAGGATAACTTTAGGGTTTGCTGAGAGTTAGTGATGAAGTTGATTAAAGATGGGTGTTTGGAGATTGATTAGTTTAAGACTACCATAAATGGAATTGATGAAGCAACAGTTCAGGGGAGACTAATATCTAAGTAAGTCTTTAGTTTGCTTAATTACAGTAATTGAAGTTGAACTACTAAAATTCATTGAGATCATATGTTGCGTTTGGAATTGAAGTTGTGATGAATTTTATGCTGTTCTATTGAGGCTTTGAAGTACATGTTATGTGTGAATGGAATTGTTTGATTGTATACATATGGATATTTACTAGAATTGCCTTAGCTTAGGTGGAAGTGTATTTGAGATAGACTCAGCTAACTGTGGTGGTGATGCTGCTGAGTTTTAGATGTACAAATCAGTTGAGATGAAATGATAATAGAATTGAACAGATGGTGTTGAGTTGTGAACAACAACTTCAGAGGATGGGTGAATTGTTGTGGTGGTATGTTTGTGATATGAGTTGAAGTTGTAGGTGTTGTTGTTTGGTTAAGTTCAAAGAATGGAAATGGTGGTGTTGAATATGATTAAGACGAATGATTATTGATCTGAGCTGCAAGTATAGTAATTGAATTGGTAGTTGAATGTTTTATGAAACCAGAACTCAAGAAGTAAATGAATTTGGGGCAT
The DNA here is from genome assembly GCA_023529315.1 of Papaver bracteatum. Lineage (NCBI taxonomy): Eukaryota > Viridiplantae > Streptophyta > Magnoliopsida > Ranunculales > Papaveraceae > Papaver > Papaver bracteatum. The sequence goes on along the minus strand of JAJJWX010003463.1, from coordinate 239,449 downwards.
TAGATATTTTTGTAGGAAATACCAGGGGTTGGTATTGTCTGTAAGATGATGAAGTTAGAAGGATTATAGTTTATGCAGTTGAATCCCTTGTAGAAGCTTAAAGCTGAAATGCAGGTAGGCTGTTATTGTATTTGTGTTTTGATTATGAAGTCTGTTTTATGATACAATAAATTGTTTGGGTATAGTTCAGTTAAATGAAATTAGGTTGGTTTAGTTGTGTTTTAAAAGTGGCTTGGGACACATATTTGCTTATTAGATATCTCAGTCAGTTTAGCTGACTTACCTGACTCAAGTTGTCTGACTGAGTTGAGTTAACTCAGTAAATCATATTCAACTCAGTGAGTTGAATCGTTTGACCTTGAATCCCTGGACTTTGACTATTGACGTGACCTTTGACTGGACTTAAATGTGGACTGTTAGTTGACCTTGACCCGTAAGTTTGACCGTTAAGAACCGTTAGTTGACTCAGGTAGACTGGGCCTTAAATTAATGGAATTGTTTAGTTGACTTGGGCTTATGGATAGTTATATAGTTGAGTTGGACCTCTTATGATCTGAATTAGCATCCGGTCTCTTCTACAAAGTTGTAGATATTCACAAGACTTAGCTACAGACTGTAGAATCAATCTAATTGGATTAGTAAACTCATAGTTATACTAAAGATAGAGAATAAGGTACCATAATGGACCTAGAATCATTAGATAGATTTGTATGATTCTTGTGTGAACCTTTTGGCTAGATTCTTAGACTTCTTGTGAGATTAACAGTTAGTCTGTCTTACCAAATGATCTATTCCAAAGGATGAACCATTGGATCGTGGAGCTCGAGATAAGCGTGGATGGTCATCAAAAAGGTGTGGGAATGCATTTAACAGTTTTGTAATCATTGATATTTCTTTTATGAAAGTCGTTGTTTTATAAACTCATGCATTGTCTATTCCTTAATTGCATTTTCTATTCATTTATTTCATGCATTGTTTGTATTTATGATTATCTTTGGGAAATGAGAATTTCCAACTATGGTATATCGGATACGGCTCCTTCAGAATTTATGGCTAGGGCGATACACCACAATATTAATAATAGGTGTGGAAATGGGCATCAATATTACGGGTGAGTATATAAATCATCACAGACTAACTTGTCTTTATTTTTCGGTGTGTAAATGTCAGCGCAGAAACTAAAGGAGGAGTTTAGGTCCATATACATGATTGTTTATTTCAGTGGTTTTGTTATCTTCTTATGTTTGGGAAAACATGTAATGTTTTCCAAAACTGTTTTCCAAATCTGCATATGATTACTTAGAAGTTAAATGTTAATTATTCCCCATTTCGCCAAAGGATGAGCAAAGTTGCAAATAAATCTCCGAGAAGTTAACTTCGTTAGATTGATTATATTCTGATATGTTGATTGTGATGTATATTATTTTGTAAACCAAATGATTATTTTATATATATCATTGGAGAGGAATTCTTGTATATATATTTCTGAGCGGGGTTAGTTTTGGGTTAAGATTTTTTATCGCATTTCTTAATTGAATGCTTAAGTTCATGTTTTAGATTTTAGTGCCTCTTTGTTTAGTTAATTCTTTGGATTAGTCAGCTGTTAGCTTAGGGGGCGCTACATTCATACCGTGAACTCATGGTCTGAGGTGACTTATAAATATGTGAATGATATGTTGAAATATAGATTAATTGATTTGTCGAAAATATAATTGGTGTTATGAACTCATGCGTTGAACCTTAAATGGATGATTTGTTGATAATAATATTAATATTGTGAACTCATGGACTGAATTCTAGATTGGATGATTTATTGAAAACAATTGTTGGTATTGTGATTGTTGAATATATCATTCATTCGTTGAAATTGTACCGTGTTTCTTGTTATATGTTTTTCCTTGACAAAATGATTATGTTTGCGCATCTTTAGAGAATTGGGAATGCATTATATTGAGCTGTCATCTCACCCCAATTGACATCCTTGCAGATTTATCATAGTTGCGCAGCGGAAGTTAGGAATGAGTAGCTTAGTGATTGCATTGTTTTCTTAAAATTGTTTGAAATGTAAATTTGAACTAAAATATTTTTTTTGAAGATTTCTAGTAAATTCAAATTCATCACTTCATGTTTCATATGTGTAAACTCTTGTTAGAAAGGCTAAGTTATGTTGTTGTGAGAAATTAAATAAATTTAAATAAGAGAAATATATGCAGAAGTTTCTTTCCGACCCGTAACGCTTCGAGTTCGGATCCCCATATGGGTTAGACCCTGGTCCGGAACTCGGGGTGTTACAGTAGGTTCAGGTTTAAAATGAAGTAAATCCACACTCTTTAGATAATCAATGGTGTATCTATTTTGTGTTAACGATAAAGTATCAGAAAAACTACATACCTCCGTCCAAAGAATGTAATTAAGAAGACCGACATCTTTAATTGGTTTGATAGGTCAGAGATGAGAGATTGAATTTTTGAAGGATTAGAGACTGTTAGAACAATATCATCGACATACCGTAACAAGACCATATTGTCATGGGAAGAATGCATGTAAATATAGTGTAATCATATTATGGTGAAGAGAGAAAATGAAATTCAAGAAGATACGAGGAAAACCTGTGAAACCAAGTGCAAGGAGCTTGTTTCAATTCATAGAGAGATTTATATGACTTACATACATGATTTGGATCAGTACATCCTTGATGTTAAAAGCATCTGGCTCGCTGATAAGATTTACAATTTCTGTTACGTCTGCAATCTCATCCTCTTTCATCCTTCTTTTGAAACCCTAATCCGAAGCCTTGTAATTGGAATCATTTGTACTAACCATTTCTTTGATAATTGTATATGTATTTTCATTCACTTTCCATATTTTTGGAAACGGCTTGTCAACTTTCCATTTTTCATCCCATAACAAGATTTTCTCCACAAGCAGTAATTTCATCCCATGCTTAAAAAGTGGGAGTCTTTTCAGAATCCTCTCTACAACTCAGATCTGTGCTCTTTACTTTGTTTCCTTTGGTACCCACGCTTCAGAATTTTATTTGAAATATTTCATGGATGGTTTGTATCCATAAGGAACCTTTCTCTTCGACAAACTGCCACGCCATTTTTCTAAAAGAGCATCATTCAATGTTCGCTAACATTTCAGTCCTATCCTTCGTTTCTTCTCGGCTTCCATGAGAGCCAATGACCTTTTTTTACATCTTCACTATCAACTCAGAGGAAGTTCCCTCATGAATCATTCAATGCTAGTCACCGCTACTGCTGGAATTGAGAATATAGACATACAGTACATCGGAAGTGATCTTAGAACATGGTTCATTAGAACTAAAAGACTACCTGTTTGTAAGGTAAAATTATTTCTACCCCAAACATAGAAGTTGTATGATGTTTTTGCTGGAACACGATCGCTGCTTCAGTCTTCAATTGAATAATAGAGAAAGGTGGGGGCTACCTGCATAAAACCCTTTGATTCCTAAGTTAGCCATAGAATTTTTTCACAGGATTTTTAATGGGGAAGATTGCATACCTTTTTGGTTTTAAAATCACCCATTTATAGGTCACGAATTTCCGTTATAGATATAGGCATGAATTGCAGTAATAGTCCTGCATGCCTGCTGTTATGGATGGCCCTTGAATGCCTCTTGTAGTAACTGGCCCTGCATGCCTCCATGGTTGCATGACTCTGGCATTGATCACCGAGATATGCTGAACCAGAAAATTCTACGATTAATCACCCCTTAATCGCCGACTACAACTATTCGCCGATTAATTGCCGTTACTCGGACCGATTTCCGCTGGATGTGGCCGCCGGCGACCTGCTATTGCATCCCCATCCCAGAAAGAATATTCCATCACCGTTAGTAATATGATGACGCCATTAATGACGGTGTTAATATTAACGGAAGATGATGACACCGTTAGTATTTAACGGAATATTCTTGGTATATACTGAGGCCGTTAATGACGGTGTTAATCTTAACGGTTTTGCGGACAGTTGCTGAGTGTGACCTGACACATCATCACCTTGCTGACGTGGCATGTATTTTAATGACGTGGAACCTGCCAAGTCATCACTCCTGCTGACGTGGTACATGTCATCATCGTTGCTCATGTGGCACTTGTTTAGCCTTAATTAGGGCATTTTTCATATGGGGTGCCTTGTAAGGCTTAGTTGACCATTCTTGCTTAACAAGGGATAAATCTAGGCCCAATGAACCCTCTTTAATTAGTCAATATGAGGAGATTTTTGGGCCCAAGTTTGCCCATTTTTGGTGTAGAATATTAAGGGTACAAACATCGGCCCCTCTTAATCAATAACCTGTTATGGGTTAAGAAGTTCGGGTTCCCATCTGATTTTGCGTTTTTCTGGAGTGTTACATAACTCGCCCCCGAGAGCGTGCTGTTCGGAGTGTTACGAAACTTGTCCCCAGGGATGTGTTGATTATGCTGGAGTGTTATATATCTCGCCCCTAAATGGTTGAGGTGACATATAACTCGCCCCCAGCATGTTTTGTGTCATTCTTCTCAATGCTCGCGCAGCGGTGCACCTCCCTGCTGTATTTTGCTCGCGCGTGAAATGGAAAGTTGAGTTTTTCTGCTATCTTGAATTCGCGCGGGGGGGCAATCCTTCTATTCAAGATGCGCACAGAGTTTGGGATGCGTACATTTTCGCGTGCCTGGTCAGATGAAACTTTTCGCCATATTTGTTGTTGTCCCATACGACGGGGATAAAATTGAGATTGGGTAAAAAATGCTTGAACTATGCACTCACCCTATCTGCGAGGTGTCAGAGACGTTGCTGACAGTAGACTCGAACTGTACTGTTTTGTCATTTAGGGATGACTGTGGATTCGATCATCCGCAATATCTTATAATTAACACGAACAATATTGATAACTTATGGAATACCAAAATAATGTTGAATTAAATTTCTGAATTGAATTAACAAGATAAATACCTACTGCTTCAACAACATCTACCTCGTTCAAACCTTTGAGTGGAAAACCCAGTGGGATAAAACCATCAAAAAGGAAAAAGAGTGCATCACAGCAGGATTTGAATCTACTTCTAATGATAATTTTTTTTCAACTGGAACGAATTCCACGGCTTCTATGGCTTTGAATCCTCAGTTCAATCGAGGTTCCTTAAGTAGTAGGACCCACGAGACGCCGGTCTATCCACTATGTATGGACCTTCCCAGTTTGTTCCGAGTTTCCAACAGTTTGGTTCAATTGTGGCTTCTCGGGTTTTCTTCAAGACATATTCCCTCGGCTTGAATGATCGTTCTCTGACTTTGCGATCATATCTCAGTTTGATTGCCTGCTGGTATCGGACCAACTGTTGTAAGGCTGTTTCTCTTTGTTGTTCCAGTAACTCTTTATCCAAATCCAGTATGCTGTCGTTTTTCCCAGATCTGACAACACGAGTTTTGGTAGTCTTGAGTTGTATATCAGTGGGTATGACTGCTTTGTCCCATACGCCAATGTAAATGTAGAAACCCAGTGGATCTTTTTGGGGTTGTTCGATTGGACCATAAAACTCCTGGGAATTCTTCAGTCCATTTTCCCTTCGCCTTCTCCGGCCATTTCTTGAGGTTGTCCATAATAACGAGGTTGATCGCTTCTGCCTATCCATTACTCTGAGCATAGTAAGGAGATGAGAAATTGTGGCGAATATTCAGGCCCTTGCAGAAGTCTTTGATCACTCCTGAATCAAACTGCTTCACATTATCTGATATTATCGCGCCTGAGATTCTAAACCTACAGACAATATTCTCCCACATGAACCTTTTCACATTATGTCTGGTGACATGTACCAATGCCACTGCTTCGACCCATTTGGTGAAATAATCAGTAGCAACTAGAACGAATCTGACACCTCCAACATCTTTGGGAAGCAATCCGACGATGTCACTACAAGAAAATCAATGTATAGCCACACCACCTATTTGAGTGTATGTAGGAAAATGCTCGTATTGCCGCACTCGGATCATGTTGTGGCAAAAAACAATTTTTAGCCACATGGAACCGAGTGATGAGGCAGAAGAGTTAGCTTTTGCCGCATCAAGCTCAAGGGTGAGTCAAAAAGATTGTTTGTTGCAGCAGTACACGTACTAGGTGTGGCAAAAGCCTATTAATGTATTTTATTCCTTCTAAAAAAAGAAAAAAAAACGAATATATTTATAGATTTTCGGGAGTCAAGGTCCAAACTCAAGTAGATATTCCGTTTCTAATACTTTCTCTCTGTAACCTTTCAGTTTCATGTTCTCTCTCCCTCTTTCTCACGGAGAACCTTTCAGATCTAAAACAAAAATCTATGGTAATCAAATTGTCAAAATAGTTCGTTTGATTTTGTTATTGCTTCGGAGCTTGGGTTAGCGTAAGAATCCACCTCTCTGCAACAGTTTTACGTATTTAAGAGGTTGTTTAATGGAGATCTAATTTATGTTTAGGGGTTTTTAATTTTTATAAAAAAATCCTTTGGTTCTTTGGATTGATTATGTTCCCTTTTTTTTTTTTTAAACTTGATCCGGTGTTAATAAAGTTGATTGATTTACAGGGCCTAAGTGGATAGTGCTAATTAAGTTGGGAAGATTTCCATTGCAAGGTAATTTTTAAATCTTCCATAAGTATAACTATTATGTACATATTTAGAATGATTCTGAATTATGAAATTCTTATCTTCCTTAATATTGGTTTTGCAGGACTAGAGAAGCTTATCGTGATAAAGTTCATGTTTTCTTCCTTTCTACTCTTTTTTCTTCTGTAAACTCTGATGCGATGACATTATTATTTTTAAGCAATGTGTCATTTATGCATTTGATGTATGTTGTGTAATTTAAAATTTCTATATGAAATAAAATTAATGCATCAAATGAGAATTCCGTTTTATTATTTTCTTGCTTAAAGTTATAGAACGAAAATAATATGATTCTTTTTTTAAATATAATATAAAACTGGAAACTGGAAAATAAATTAAATTAGAAAAAAATATTTGAAAATGAAAACTGGAAATAAAATTAAATTGCGTGTATTTTTAAATATAATAAATATGAAAGAAATAAATAATTAAAAAGAAATAAATTAAAAAAATACCTTTTGCCTCATGTTATTGCAACACTAATTAGTGCGGCAAAAAACCTGGCTATTGCCGCAGGATACTAAAGTGTGGCGATAACTTTTTGTCACACAGTTTCTTTCCACATGGTGTGGAAAAAAGATTTTATGTGGCAAAAGGTTTTTGCCACACAAAACAAAGGCTCTTGCTACACAACCCACATGTTGCAATACCATAGTTTTCTTGTAGTGTGTCCAATCCCCACATAGAGAACGGCTAGGGGCTAAAAACTGGATGCAATTCGTTGGCGGGACTTTTCGAAATTGGAGCGTGTTCTTGGCATGGCACACATTACTGTGCATATTCTTTAGCGTCTTTTTGCATGTACGGCCCCTGGGAAAGTATCATGTGCTCGAGACTGTGCCCTCCAGAATGGATACCACAAATTACCTCATGAGCCTCTGCCAGTATTAGTTGTCCTTCCTCGGCTGGTACGCATCGCAAAAATGGCTCTAAAGCTACAGGTTTGCGGTATAACATCTCTTCGCTCATTGAGTATCTCCATGAATTATTCTTCACCTTTGCAGCAAGTTTCTCATCTTCAGGGAGTTCGCCGGTTGTTAGGTACTAGATGTTAGGTTGACGCCAGTCTGTAATGTTTTCAACATGACTGCCTGAATTATCTGTCACTGGACTGTCAACATCCATATTGCTGTCGATGTTCTCAGTATCCCCTAGTGTTGATGTAGCTTCCCTCTCGCCCCTACTAGCGTGTTCGAGAGCCAGAACAAAGTGGCTGTCAGAGATGCTAGGTAGCTCTTGGAAATATACTACAACGAAACAGGAAGTATCAATTTCGATTGCGGAAGAAAGATATGCTAAAGAATCCGCGTGCCTATTCTCCAATCGTGGTTGCTGCCCAATAGAGAATTGGTCAAACCTATTTTCCATCTCTCTCATATGATCCAAATACAGGGCCATTATCTCTTCCTTTGCTCTGTAGGTCCCCAGAAATTGGTTAACTACTAGCATGGAATCAGTCACCAGCTTCATGTTCTTCGCATCTAACTTCTTAACAACTTTTAAACCGATAATCGCAGCTTCATATTTAGCTTCATTGTTTGATGCTTGGAAACCCATCCTTGTCGTTTTCTCGATCCTCGAACCTTCGGGAGTAAGGATGACGCATCCAACTCCATCTCCACCAACATTTGATGGTCCATTAGTATACGGTCCATAATGGTTCATATGTATCAACCTCCATTGCGGACTCGCCCCCAGTCTGATCAGTGACTGGCTCTGTGGGTTTGAACAACTCCTCTTCTTCTTCATCAATCATTTGTATATCGTCTACAGGAAAATATGCTAGCAGTGCATCCATGGCGTGTCCTTTTTCTGCGGTTCTAGTTTCGTACTTGATTTTATATGCCCCCAGAAAATTTGACCATATGGCTAGTCGACTTGAATCATCAACACATTCCAGGATTCTCTTCAGCGGGTATTCCGAGTATACTACGATCTGCCTTACTTGGAAATAAGGCTTGAGGAGATGGGATGCATGGAATAGTGCAAGTGATATCTTCTTAATTTTCTTGTACCGTGTTTCCGCCCCCGTCAAGGACTTACTGACGAAGTAAACAGGTTTCTCATGAGGATCCGTAACAAATAGAACTGCACTCACAGCGTTCTCCGTTGCATCCAGATAAACTCCAATAGGTTGTCTAGTTTTTGGACTCACCAAAATCCTGCTTGATCTCATCAAAATCCCTTTCACACTCAGCTGTCCAACCGAAATTCAATGCTTTCTTAAAAACGTCAAAGAATGGCTTGAATTGATCCGACGAGCGTGAAATGAAACGATTTAAGGTTGCTAATCGTCCTGCTAGCTTATGAACCTCCTTCTTCGTTCTTGGGGATGTCATTTATCTGATGGCTCTGATTTGTTTCGGATTTTCCTCGATTCCTTGGTGTGTCATCAAGTATCCCAGGAACTTTCCCGATGACAGCCCGAATGAAGATTTTGCTGGATTGAGCTGCATACGATATTTCCTTAAGATATCGAACGTCTTATGCAGATCAATAAAATGCGATTGTTTTTGCTGAGATTTCACTACCATATCATCGATGTATAATTCCATCGACTTCCCGATCAGATCCTTGAACATATGGTCCACCAAGTGCTGGTAGGTTTCCCCTGCGTTCTTTAGCCCGAATGGTATTACAGTATAGCAGTAAACTCCTCTGTCAGTCACGAATGCAGTATGCTCTTGATCGTCCCCAAACAAAGGTATTTGGTTATACCCAGAAAAACCGTCCATGAATGACAGTCTCCCATACCCTGCGGTTTTTTCCACCAAATCTCTTATCATTGGCAGGGGGTACAGATCACTCGAACATGCTTTATTCAAATCGGTAAAATTAATACAGACACGAATTTTACCATTCTTCTTTGGAACAGGTACCACATTTGACAACCAGCAAGGATATTGCACTGATCGAATAAATCCTTCTTCCAACAGCTTTTCGACCTCTTCAGTAACTTCATCTTTTTTGATTTGTGCTATATTTCTGATTTTCTGTCGAACAGGATGGAACTTCTCATCGATATTTAACCTGTGCCAGGCTACATTCGGATCTATTCCTGGCATTTCAGCAAAACTCCATGCGAAAATGTATGTGTTTTTCCTTAGCAATGTAATCAAACTGTCACGTTCATGTGCAGGCAGATTTTCCCCTACGAACGTTGTTTTGTGCTCCTCATCTCCAATCTGGACCTCAATTAGTTTCTCGACCATTTGGGGTTCAGCTGCGTCCTCTCCCTATATGATTCTATAGGGATAGGATTCTTTAATTTCTATTTCTTCTCCACTCGGATGATCTGGTTTCCGCTAACTTCTGACTTCTTATACTCATCCATTGCACTCTCGTGATATTTATGGGAGACCATCTGGTCGCCTCTCACTTTCACGACTTCTTCTGGGGTGATAAAATTCAGGCATTGATGATTAGATGATGTGACTGCACCGATCTCATGCAGCCAATATCGTCCTACAATCGCATTGTAGGGTGCTCGACAATCCAGCAATAATAAAGTTCCCAAGACGGACTTGACAACCACTGTTATAGGTATATTCACTTTTCCAATCACCTTTGTAACTTCGCCGCTGAAACCGATAATTGGATTTTCATCCTCTTAGATCAAGTCGTGTGGGAGATTCATGGAGGAGTAAGCTCCTGAAAACAGTACGCTCACTAAGATTCATGTATCAACTAGAATCCGATGTACACGAAACATGCCAATCCAAGTAGTTATAACGATAGCATCATTGTGGGGAGCATATACACCTATCATTTTTGCATAAGAGAACTCGATCTTTGTGCACCCAAGCTCCCTGGTTTCTGCTCCATTACTGCTAACAAAATCGATGTGATTTGTAAAGTATCATTCTTTCAACTGCCTGAGCTTCGTTCTGGTTTTGTCTTCCGATGCCCGCCTGGTCATTGAATGGATCCTGGCGTGGCTAACGTTAATCACCCGTACGTTAATCACGTTGATCATGCCAAACTATCCGGGACCTTTTCCAAAGTCCCTTTTCACGTACTGTTGCAGCTTCCCAGCGTCGATCATTCGCTGAATCTCGATCTGTAAAGAGAGGAAGTTCTCAGTTTTGTGACCATGGTCTTTATGGAACTTGCAGTATCTGCTCCTATCACGTTTATCTCGTGTTTTTTCTGGCAAACGACGTGGGGGGCTCAACTCCTTGTGTATTTTTCCGTACAGCTCTGTAAGACTTATGTTCAGCGGGGTTAACTTCATATCGTTAAATTTTTGATACCCAGTTTCCGTGCGTTCACCTTGATTTTTTTCTCGAACATCCCCGCGATCACTATGTTGTCCGTTCGAACGGTTCTTGGATTTTTCATTCTTCCCATCATTTGGATGATTGGATGATTTGTGAACTTCTTCTTGAGCTTTAGAAACGTCCTCTACTCGGGCGTACTCTTCTACTCGATCATAGTTCTAACAAATGTTTTGGTGGTCTCTCCTCCACAATCCAGTGATCTTTTATGAGTATGATCTTGACCCTATCTGTTTCCAGTGGGTATAGCAGCTGCAGATTGAACCTCAATTTCGTTCCTTTCAATTTCGCGTCTCTTGGGAGGTTGCCCTGCATGCCTCCCTGCCATAATTCTCCTGCATGCCTGCATGACTCATTGGTTGCATGACTCTGGCATTGATCACCGAGAAATGTTGAATCAGAAAAGTCTATGATTAATCGCCGCTTAATCGCCTACTACAACTAATAGACGATTAATTGCCGATTACACAGACCGATTGCCGCTGGCTGTGGCCGCCGGCGACTTGCTGCTGCAGTCCCGTCCCAGACAGAATATTTCGTCATCGTTAGTAAGATGCCAACGCCGTTAATGACGGTGTTAATCTTAACGGAATATGCTGACACCGTTAGTATTTAACAAAATATTCTTGGTATATACTGAGGCCGTTAAAGACGGCGTTAATCTTAACGTTTTTGCGGACAGTTGCTGACGTGTGACCTAACACGTCATCACCCTGCTGACATGGCGTGTATTTTGCTGATGTGGCACCTGCCAAATCATCACTCCTGCTGATGTGGCACATGTTTGCTGGCATGGCAGCTGCCACATCATCACTCCTGATGACGTGGTACATGTCATCATCGTTGCTCATGTGGCACTTGTTTAGCCTTAATTAGGGTATTTTGCATATGGGCTTGCATATGGGGTACCTTGTAAGGCTTAGTTGACCATTCTTGCTGAACGTTATTTTGGGGACCATGGGTTTTTTGGGCGGACCATGATTTTTTAAACATAAGTTCGGTTAGTTGCAAAAAAAAATTTCCCAACCGAACATAAAGTTCGGTTTAGTTGCAAAAAACATTTACCCACCAAACATATGTTCAGTTAGTTGCAAAAATATTTACCAACCGAACTGGTTAGTTCGTTTAGTTGCTAAAAATAATTTCCAACCGAACTGGTTAGTTCGGTTAGTTGCAATAAACATTTACCAACCGAACTGGTTAGTTCGGTTAGTGGCAAAAAAATTAACCAACCGAACAATAGTTCGATTAGTTGCAAAAAGCATTAACCAACCGAACAATAGTTCGGTTAGTTGCAAAAAATATTTAGCAACCGAACTTTAGTTCGGTTAGGTCGCAAAAATATTTCCTAACCGAACTTGGTGCGATGAAAAAAAAAACCATGGTCCCCCCCAAAATAACCATGGTCCCCAAAATAACGTTCTTCTTGCTTAAAAAAGGATAACTCTAGGCCCAATGAACCCTCTTTAGTCAATAAGAGGAGCTTTTTGGGCCTAAGTTAGCCTATTTTTGGTGTAGAATATTAAGGGTATAAACACCACCCTTGGTAGGAGATGGATTTTTCTTCAATTAGCTCCAACCGGAGCACCAAGGTAAGCAACGGGTAGCTGCATGCCTTTTCTCACAACAAGAACGAACAACACAAGTGATTTCCACTTCCTTAACCACGAGCTTGCAGATTGTTTTTTCTTCTTCATTTTCTTCTCATTCGCCACCTTATGGTAAAATTTAGTGTTCCTTTGATCACCATCGCATAACCATTATATTTTTGCGCTGGTTTTCCATTTATGAAGTAATTAATATTTTGATTTTTAAAAGGTCTTCTCTCAATTGTAACCTGTGAGTAAGATCATCAAAATTTTAGATAATTTCCTTTTTCTTCTCTTCAATCCATTAATGTAGATAATTTGCTTCTGCTTCTTCTCTCTTGTATTCGTTGTTGCATTGGTCTCACCGAGATCCTGAATTCTTCCCTCAAAATGGAAAAACTTAATTATCCCTAAATCAAAATTTGGAGACGAGATGTGCATTAAAGTGTAGTTAGTATACCGTTGTGTTTAGTGCTCAACTTTGTCCAAATTTGAGTTTGGTGCCCGTGAGTCCCGGTCAAACAATTGACCTAATAGCTGACTAGTTGACCGTACACAATTTGAATGTTTTTTAAAACAAAACTAGTAGTAAAACAAAGGTGATCAAATTTGGATTACAAAAACTCCATATTAAATAAAATTGATACAAAAACCCCAATTTTAAAAAAATTGATACAAAAAGCCCAAATGAAATTAGTTTCATCATAGTCTATAATGAAACCAAAATTGGTTTCATCAAATTCTATGATGAAACCAAATTTGGTTCCAACTTATTTGCCTATTTATTTATCATGAAACCAATGATTTTAATGATGAAACCAAATTTTGGTGGTACTGTTTCTTGATAGTGGTGACGTTGGTTGGTGGTGGTGCTTTTTATGGTGATGGTAATGCTAGTATTTGTTGGTGGATGTGGTGTTTGTTGCTAGTAGTGGTAGTTAGTGGTGGCAATGATGGTTATGAAGCTGATGGTGATGGGTGGTGCTGGTTGGTGGAGATGGTGGTACTAGTATATATTGATGGCGGATATGGTGGTGGTGGTGGGTGATGGTGGTGGCGGCGGCGATGATGGTGTTGTTGATAGGATGGTGGCATTGATGTTGTTTGGCATTGATACTGTTGATTAATAATGGTGTTACTGGTTGGTGGTGATTGGTGGTGGATAGTGACACTTTTGGGGTTTTTGTGTTACTTTTGTTATTTGAGATTTTTGTGTTACTTTTGTTTTGATGGGTTTTTTTATGGATGAATAGTGACAACTGACACTTTTGGGATTATAACTCACGGTCTGGTTTTAAATTAATAATTAATCAGTTGACGGTGTTAGGGAATGTGTACGACCGTCAACTCCATGAAACCATGCTGGCAAGCGTTGGGTCATACTGTTTATTGGTAAGACTAAGAGAGATTCGCCAGATTGAAGCAACAATAAAGGAGTACCAAAGTTTAACTTAAGGTGAGTTTTGAAAACAAGGAAAAGGGAATCCGATACCGTTAATTTTGTGGTGAATAGTAATGACATAATGATGGTTCTCGACAGATTAGGATGGGTTTTTGAAGTCAACATGGAATCAAAGCTTGGGTATAAAACCATGTTAGTTTTGAGTAAAATTGGTGAAGAAAGTGGTTTGTTGGGGTCAAGTTTGATGTTGAGAATGGTGTTCGAATTTACAAAGAGGTGGCAAACAGGAGCTCAAGTTGTTAGGATGGACCGATGGAGACAGAATTAAAGAAATCCAATGATCAACCTAGTGAAGAAGGTGGACTATGGAGACAAGGTGGCTTATACTGTCCAGGCATCTAACTTTCTTCAGGGTAGAGTTGGTAAATAAAAATAAAGTTAGTTCATATTCAGTAATTTCAGCTACTTCAATTTTATTTGGACGGTCAAAACCATTAAACGTGATCAATTTGTTGACCGGACACCAAACTCAAATTTGGACAAATCTAGGAACCAAACACAAAAATATACCATTCCATTGACACCAAACTCAACATTTTCCTTATATATTTCGAGGTTATTCTAAAATTATAAAGTGTTAAACAAACATTGATCGGAACTTTTAGGAAGTGTATGGTTTTACAAAGGAATACAAATTAATAGAAACTATAAATTGATTATGTTTTGAGTCTGCGGTCGAATTTGGTTATGATGATGATCAACATCTTAAGTGTTTTCCGGTACGCCGAGAGAACCGGAATACGGATGATCCGAGTAGGCTTAAGAGTGAAGTGAATGAGTTGTGATGTAGTTGCAGGTTTTTCATTTTATAATTCTCCTTGAACAAGTTACATATTTTCACGTATACACTTATTCTGCATCAAAAATATAGGAACATAATTTAAGATTTTCTTAACGTTATATTTATTTTATGGAATGGAAGCTGATAACCATAAACAATTGTGGTTCTTATCTGTTGTATATATGCTCTTAGGACAGTCTTTGAGCCTCCTCCTCAAATGTTGTTTCCTAGATTTGAAGGTCACATACCCGAAGGACAGCCTCTACGGTTGCAATTGTTTCTGATGTTCTTTCACTAGAGCTGGCTCAGACGCTGCCCACCCAGAATCACCATGTCTATATTTGGAAACCTGAATTGGCCACCACGGAAAACCATACCTACGACCATAAACTGGTACAAATTGAAATGGTGCAGATATGGATGTAGGTGGTAGTTGTGCCTCCAGTATATTAGGTGGTGGTTGTTCCTCCAATATACTAGGTGGGGGTGGCTCCGTCGATGCATCAGATGGCGGTGTACCACAATAATGCTGATAGATGATTGTGTCGGGCATCCAATTCAAAACCAATTGGCTATGAGTGGAAAGGCCCTAAAGGATTATAAACCGCAGGATCTTAGATGCCCAGACAATATGAGACTAATAATCTCAACACTAGGTTGGGGATCCTGGGCAGCAACACCACTTAAGAGAGTGAAACTCTCAGGGTAGCAAGTATTATCCACGGAAAACATAGTTATGATCATGACTAGAAAACATACTTTGTACCTCTCTGCATGGTAGACTTATCTTTTTCTCTTTCTCTAACTAATCTCTAGCCCGCTCACACCATCTATTGTTGTGTCCATATCGGAGACAACTAGCTCAAGTTGTCTCCAAAGTGGAGGTAACTAGCTCAAGTTGTCTCCAATAAATAATGTCCATATCGGAGGAAACTAGTTCAAGTTGTCTCCAAAAGTGGAGACAACTAGCTTAAGTTGTCTCCAATAAATAGTGTACAGGAATAAGTTGCAAAACAAAATGGAGCCAACTAACTCAAGTTGTCTCCGAATCTGAGGCAACTAGCTAAAGTTGTCTTCAAAAGCGAAAGAAACTAGCACAAAGTTGTCTTCAAAAGTGAAAGCAACTAGCCCAAGTTGTCTCTAAATATGGAGGAAACTAGCACAAGTTGTCTTCATATATGGAGGAAACTATTACAAGTTTCCTCCAAAAAATAAAAATTGTACACAAATGAGTGAACCTAGTGTAAGTCGAACACAAATCTTCTGACATATAGTCAGTTGTGCTACCATTACACCACAGATTCGTCAATAAAAAGTAACATATTAAAACACATACTAGCACCTGCCACTTCATATCTCTTTTCAGGCACAACCAAAATTTGAGGATGAGTTTTACCTGCATTTGTTGCATGATAGACAAATCAAACATCCATACCCAAGCCACAACAACGGCAACCACCCAAACCTCCACTGCAAATTTGAGGATGAGTTTTACCTGTATTTGTTGCATGACAGAAAAACCAAACATCCATAACCACCACGGCAGCAACAACTACCACCACCACAGTAAAAACCACCGGCAACAGTGCTGCAAAATTTACCACCACAGCAACAATTACCCCAACCTCCACTGCAACATATACTACCACCACCACTACTTAAAACACAACAACAACCACCATTGCAACAACAATCATTGACACAAAACAAATACAGGAACAACTCCTCCACAAAATAAATAAATAGAACCAACTAGATCAAGTTTCCTCCAAATCTGGAATCATCTAGCCCAAGTTGTCTCCAAATACGGAGGCAACTGGCACAAGTTGGCTCCAATTTTTAACACTAAAAGTTACGTATGATGGCCTTATTGAATATGCATTAGCATTAATATTGTGAAAGAATGAAAGACACTAAATGCTGATCACACAGGTTGAGGTTGGATCAATTCAAACCATAAAAGTATGCTATATTTTAATACATGTTTGAATGAAATCACCCTGTTATGATATATTATCATTTCAGGTACTTCTAAGATGACCAGAAGCAACTTTCACTATTTTTCTGTCTCGACAAACAAATGCTTCTAAGATGACCAGAAGCAACTTAAGGCTAGCGTTCTATATATTGGTAATTGGCCAGCAAGCATGGATATAGTTGTACCTGTACAACTAATCTCTTACATAAATATTCTAATATAGAGCAAACATAAATCCCACTCAATGGATCTTGTCGATCAGCGACATGTTAAACATAATAGACACAACAACCATATCCAAGAATGTAGGAACACCTCTACTGGGGCATAAATGTAGGTATCACAATGTGATCTCTATATTTCATTAAATCCCACATCAGCGGCTAATTAACTACAATCTCTTATCATATATCATGGCTAACATTATACTGTAACAAAATATTCCCTTTCCTCAAAATTTAATTTTTTTCTAGGGAATTTTGCTTAAATGGCATTTTAGTTTCGGTTTTTAGATAGTGAAACTGAACAATTTCGCTCATTTACTAAAAGTAGATGACAAACACATTAAAGATGCATATCAATCAGAATATAATTTTGCATACTTTAGTAAGATTAATGGAAAATTGAAAGCAATAAGATTAATGTCTAATACGAACTTGTAGTACATCTAGCCGGTAACTTTGCACACTAATGTACCTTAGTGGTTCATCATCAAACCAAATAAAAATGATACCATATCTATATATTATTAGGTGACTACTGATTTCCCTACTAATGCATATCAAAATTTAATTTCTCAACTAGAAACTCAATTAAATTCATAGAAAAACTCTTGGATGTTGAATTTCACTCAATTGATAGCGTCAGCAAAATTAACACATCCCTTCACCTATAATTCCCAGACACAATTAACTAGATCGTCTCAAAGCAAATTCAACAACTTCACACCATGCATTATCACAAGAACTACCACGACAATTACACAATATAGATCTGAGCTACATAAACCCCTAATTTCGAATCCCTAAATAAAAATTCGGAAAGATCATTGAAACAAAATTATCAAATGCAGAAAAAAAGAATTAAGATTAGTTGTTAACCTTCAAATAAACCAAACATGCAACAAATCAAATCGATGATTATCAGAAAATAAAATCGAAAACCTAAATCCCTATCTCGATCGATTGGATCTTCAATTGACATTGAGAAACCTCTTAGAATGAGAAGAATACGTAATGTTGATGGCGACTATATAATTCGATTTCGAATATTTGATTGATTCCATACGGAGATATCTGTTATCTCTCTCAAAATCTTAAAACGCCGGTGAAATATCTCTCTCGCACTTAAATGAGCCAAAAAGTATGATTGGCGGAGGAGACGAGGTGATGTTGGTATTGGTTACGGCGACGGAGAAATGTTGATAATGGTGGTGGTGGTGATGGGCGAAAGTGGAGGTGAGAAAACGAGAAAGAGAGAGAAATTTCTGATCTTAAATGAGAAACGAAGATTGTTCTTCTTTAAATCTTCATGGGTGTTTACAGAATTATTAAAAAAAATAGTTTCCTTCTAAAAATTTAGGGGCTATACATAATAGAAAAGGGTATTTGTGCATGACCCATGAATAGTAGGGGCATAAATAACATTCCCACTTTTTTTTTTATCACGTGATCTGATCACGTTACAACTAATAATGCCCGTTTCACTAGCATTTCGGATCCAGGGCGCGCACCAACACCACCTTGGATAATGGAACTATTAGGATAGGAAGTACTATCCACAAAAAGCATAGTGTAAATGTACTTCATAACCATCTAATTGATAATTGAACTAATTTTTTCTTACTCATCATGCATCTAAAAATGTGAAATGAAGGCATTGTATGTTTTCAATCAATATATAGCATACAATCCCATTCTCTTGCATATGGATCAAGATGGTTCCTCCAAAAGTTCAAATTTTTATGTGGTATGTGGCTCAGTATTCCATTGCCACATTAGACATTCTACTAAGAAGAGGATGTCAAATTCAAAAGTTTTTATGCGCATTCTGCAATCTACTGACAGAAACAGTGGATCATCTTTTCCTGCATTGTGAATTTTCTCATGAGATATGGATCCATTTTATTGGAGGATACCATTATAAGTTGGGTTCAAGCAGGAACAATGACTCAACAGTTACAAGCCTGGAAATTCAGGAAAGGAAGAAACAAAGCAAAAAAGATATGGCCACTTATCATATTTGCAGTCTATTGGACAATTTGGGATGAACACAATAGAAGAGTCATGACAAGAAAGAGACCTAAGACCAGGGAAGAAGTCATAATTGAAGTTAAAAACTTGATGTATGTATGGGGTGGGAAGGACTTTTTTTTAGAATTACTTTTCCCGGAATTAATTATTCACTCTCCCTTCAAAAAAAAAAATTATTCACTCGAAGGTAGTTATAAATTGCCGTTACATGGTACACTGTAATTAAAATGGGGTCTGATTTTTTTCTAAGCTTTTTTCCATTTCTTTTTTAATTAAAAAAAAAAGAGAAAAAAAATCAATATATAGCATGTTTGCTTAATGTGGTGAGATGATAAATATGCTATAGTTATTGATATCTGCTATATTGAGCCATTTGAAAATGCTAAGTCACCAAATTAATTAATCCATTTCAGAAATATTGGCGCGAAGTCCAACTCTTACAATGGCGGAGCCGTAATTAGGTGGAACTTAGCGATTTGGATGCTGATGGTAATTGAACCTAAAGAGGACAAGTGAAATAATAGATCACTCCAATGCCATCTTATCCTGGAAAAGACTTAACCACGACAAAAAAATTTATCTGAATTTCATTTTTTATTTAATCGGTGATCCCTTTTTTTGTCTTCCTGAGATTCATTGATTGAACAGATTTTAGCATCGACCGGGTTACAAAGACAACAGGTCATAATACAGACATTAAAAATCTTACCATCTCTCTCGATCGAAATTTCAACATGATCAACCATTCCAACCATACTCAAAGTCCTTGGTGACAATAACAGTAGAAATTCAATACTGAAACACCAAATATGTTTTAATCACAACAAATTTGCGCCGCTGCAGACTTGCAACAGTGAGATCTTTAAAATATCCAGCCATAGATTTTCAAAAAATCCAAGATTTTTAATATCTCGTATAGAGAAGTAACAGTAACAATGGTAACAACATCAGTCTTCTGGGTAACAAAAATATCAAGAGCAGTCTTCGGTCTTCTGAGTCTGGATGAAATGGTCGGAATCTTGGTGAATCGGTAAGAGAGTTTTGGTTAATCGGCCGGATCTTGTTGATGAATTAAATGACGGAGTTGTTGATGAAGTTGCTGATAGAGTTGAAGATCTTATTGCTAGCTAGTTTGTTTTTTTGTGGGAGTTGATCCTTGATACTCATAATTTATTAAGTAAAATGAATGATTCAGAGATGTGCTATTTGGTTTTATTCTTTTTATATTAATTCTCCTTTAAAAGAGGTTACATACATTCGGTTATTCACTTATTTTGCATCAATAGTACAGCAACATTATTTAAGATTTCCGCATGATCCATTAAGCTCCCCTCTGCAGCTTTATTTATTTTCTGCTGTCTTGAGATGGGTCGAGACTAATTGGATCCTTATGATAGATGATTATAATATGTATAGCGTAGCGTAGAATAAAGGCAGATGACCATAAGTGATTGTGGCTCTTATTTACTATCTGACGACAACAATCTTCGAGTCTTTCGCCGAAAAGATAGTTTCTTTGCATTGTTGGTCATGTGCCTAAGGACAGCCTCTACGGCTGCAATTGTTTCTGCTCTTTCACTAGAGCTGGCCGAGCTGCTGACCCAAAATCACCATGTCTAGATTTCGAAACCTGAAATGGCCACCAGGGAAAACCATATCTACGACCAAAAACGGGTAGACTAGGTACAGGTACAGGTAAATTAATAGTTATACCAGGAGGCGGTGATGAGGCATCAGGTGATGGTGGTGGTGGTGGTGGTGGTTCAGACGATTCTTCAGTTGGTGCAGTTGGTTGTTGTTCCCCTGACGAAGTATCGCAACACTGCTGATTGTCGATTGTGTTGTCGTGGCCGCTATTAACCATGGTTGTGACACCACTGCCCCCGTCAGTGCTACTGCCGGTATCACTAGATTCACCTAGGATAATGAAACTCTTAGGGTAGTAAGTTGTATCGACAGAAAGCATAGTTATGATCATGACTAGGAAACAAACCTTTATATCTCTCTCCATGATAGACTAGATCTTTTTCTCTTCCCTTGTCTAATCTCTAGCTCGCTCACACTGTCTCTTGTGTTCACCATTCCATTTAATTTATAGTGTGAACCTTTGAGGGCGTAATGGGATCTAAGATGTAAATATATTAGCTTTTGTCTTATTCATTCATACATCTAAAAATGTGAAACAAAACTGAAAGCACTGTATGTCGTCGATATATAGCATGTTACCTTAATGAGGTGGGATGATAAAAATGTGTATTTAGATTTTGAATCTGCTACATGAATACAATTGAAAATGGTCAGTCACCAAACTAATTAATCTATTTGAGATGCTTTTATTTCATGGTGGAGATGTATTCAGGTGGAAGATAGCGATGGTGATGGTAATTAAGCTTTTTTTTATTCCTTTTTTCTTTTTTTTCTTATAGAGATTCACAAATGTTACTATTGAACTTCTTTTCCTTACTTTTCACGACACGCACTTGATCAAAAAGATCACCCCTTATTGATATGGCAATTGCGCTGTGACTACTGTGTAAATAATTTTTTGTTATCCACCTAACTTGTAAATAATGGCAAACACTGAAACACGCATCATTCTTATAAAGAGTATTCAAAACACGCATCATTCCTATAAAGAATCGGTCGGGTTGTCTAAGAAATAATGAAACTAAGTTCTTTCTGAGCTTATTGAATGGATTACTAGAAGTCTAGAAACTCTAGAAGCTTGTTAAGTTCAAGCTACATACAGCAAGGTATCCATTGTATAAAACAGGTTAGAAAATTCTATCACAGAAAGTCCCTTTGAACTCATATATTGCTATATACTGTTACATGGAAAATCGGTCCTAGAAGTTATGATTTGTGAACCATCTTTTTATGGCATCAGTAGCTACACTTCACTTGTGATGCTAGCTAGTCAATTAGTCTAGAATATCCATTGCACTAAGTGTCTATTATATACTCTTGGATTTATTATAAAAATGAGAAATAAAATGGATAGATTGCTTAATAAAATGATTAATTGCACTAGTCCCCTTTCTCTATAGTATTTTCGTGCATATGTATTGTTAT
Source organism: Papaver bracteatum (assembly GCA_023529315.1). Lineage (NCBI taxonomy): Eukaryota > Viridiplantae > Streptophyta > Magnoliopsida > Ranunculales > Papaveraceae > Papaver > Papaver bracteatum. Next base: position 217,400 of record JAJJWX010003463.1, on the reverse strand, counting down.
CTTCTAATACATATATATCCATCAGCAGTTAGAGATGATACGAAACAATAAATGAATAATGCTTTGCAGAGGTGTTTGTATTTCATCGAAATAAAGCTACAAGTATATATCAAGCATCCATTTATTTTATTTTATTTTTGATCAACAAAAAGATAAGATTTTATTTGTACACGGAAATAACGAAAGAATTACAAACCAAAACTGTCTACAGATAACAGTTTAACTCCAAACACTTAAAAAGAACTATCGCCTAAGTGTGTCTTCCCATTTGAAGACTAGTTCTTCAAATTTAATATTCTTGAAACTATGACAAGAAAATATTTTTGTATTTTTGTGGTAATATTTTAGTAGTAGTATTTTATTTCTTGATCAGAATTACATTGGTGCAAATTAACATATCTCACATGACACTTTACCTATTGAAGATTATATTTCTTATGATAGCTATGAATATATCCAAATTGCAACTGCCGAAAGTAAGCCTATTTTTTATATTGGTAACTCTGTTTTTAGCACTCCATGTGGTCATTTCTCTTCAAAATATTCCTCATGTTCCTAGTGCCTCCTCTAAGCTCTTATCAGTTCACAAATTTACCACAAACAATCACTGCACTGTAACATTTTGATTTGTTGGTTATTCTGTGTATGATCTTCATAGTGGGAAGATTCTGATGCAGGGCCATTAGATTAATGGTCTTTATCCCATTCACTTCCCCAATAATCTCAAAGACACTAAATCTTTTCACATCAACTATGCTTCTCCAGAAATCTTACATCGAAGGCTAGCACATCCCTCATTTTGAACACTTCAGAGAGTGTGTAGTTGTTTAGATAATAATGTGTAATGAAACGACGTTGGTTTTTTAATACCTGTCAATGGAAGATAAACATGACCATTTACTCTTTATTTTAGTACTAGTTCTAGACCATTAAAACTTTTGCATATCGATCTCTGGGGGTCCCTCTCTAGTTTTATATAATAGTGGTTATCTATATTATGTCAACATTATAGATGATTTTACCAAATTTTGTTGGTTGTTTCCCTTATATACTAAATATGATTTCAAATATGTGTTCTACATATTTAAAGCACAAATTGCAAATTACTTGCTATCTCTCCAAATTAGCACAATCAGATTTAATGGAGGTTGAGAATTCATCAACTCTGAACTTGCTAGTTTTACTAAGCACCATGGCATTAAGTATGAAGTTACATGTACACATACTTCTGAACAAAATGGTGTTGCAGAAGCTAAGCATATACATTAGTAGAACTTTCTTAATTCTAGCACATCTTCCAGAATCTTTTTGGCTTGATGCTTTTCTCACTGCCAATTTCATTATCAATAGATTACCAACAAAATTTATCAATTTTCAGTCACCTTTTGAAAAACTATTTCATAAAAAGTAAAGCTATAATAATCTTAAGTGTTTTGCGTCTTCTTGTTTTCCTTGGTTAAAATCATATACACCTAACAAGTTATCTCCAAGAAGTTTGCATTGTGTTTTTATGGGATATAGTGAAAAGCAAAAAGGTTTCAGATGTCTAAAACCAATTTCAGGGAAAGTCTACTTTTCCTGACATGTGGTTTTCAATGATTTTTTTTTCCTTACTCCACTCTTGTCATCAATTCTTCAACCACTTAGTGTACTCTCACTCAATATCAGTTTCTCTCAGACCACTCACCTGATATCTCTACTGCCTTATTTTTATCTCCACCCACCAGTATTCCTTCAACAATTGTGCCCACTACTTCTAACGCTACTCCAACAACTGTTATATCCACTGCTTCAAATGTACTATTACCTATTGTTACTAATGCTTGGGGAAAATATGGTATTTTAAAACTCAAAATGATCTTAGATACTCATCATCCTATCTATCTTGCTATTCTTCAAAAATCTCTACCATTCACCTACTTGCTTCACTCAAGCCAACAAGGATCCTAATTGGAGAAAATCTTTGGTAAGTGAACATACAACACTAAAAGATGCTAGTACTTGGACACTAGAAGCTCCATCTCCCAATCAAAATATTATTGGTTGTAAGTGGGTCTTCAGAGTGAAACAAAATATATATGGCATTGTTGATAAGTTTAAGTCCATACTTGTATCTAAGGGGTTTCATCAGAAAGAGGGTCTGGACTATAACAAAACATTTAGTTATGTAGAAGAACCTACCACAATCGAATTACTTCTTTCTTTAGAAGTTCACTTCGAATGGAGGATCATTTATCTAGATGTCAACAATGCATTTTTGTATGGATATCTTCAAGAGGAGGTGTTTATGCAGCAACCACCTGGTTTTATGGACAAGGACCATCCAGACTATGTTTGCAGACTTCACAAATCTATTTATGGGATAAAACAGGCACCTAGAGCCTGTTATGATAAATTGCATACTGCACTCTTAGCTCTTGGCTTCAAAGCATCATCCACGGATACTTCAATGTTTGTCCTCATCTTTGGTAAGCATATCACTATTGTTCTCATTTATGTGGATGATATTCTTGTCATTGGAAACTCTGTTTCTAGTTGTGCCACTCTGATTGATCCACTTAGCACACATTTTCCCATCAAAGATTTAGGTGACTTACATTTTTTTCTTGGGACTTGAGGTAAAAAGAAATTCTTCTGGTATTTTTCTCTGCCAAACCAATTATGCACTAATATTATGCACAAATTCAACATGGTTAGTGCAAATATTTGTCTAACTCATGCTTCTTCGAATCACAAATTAAGTGCACATGATGGTGAACTTCTAGTTAATCTTACTGAATATAGATCCTTGGTTGGGGCTCTTCAATATCTGACATGGACAAGACTTGAATTATGCTTCTCAGTAATCAGGTCTGTCATTTTATGCATCAGCTAACTACAACTCACATGATTGCAACAAAGAGGATCCTTAGATTTGTTAAAGGCACTTTGGATCATGGCTTATTTTTCTCAAATGCTACTACCTTACTCACTTTTTTCCTTTTCTTTTTTTCCTACTGAAAATAGTTAAATTTTGTTTATATCACCAACAAACAAAAGGCCAAACTCAAACCTAATGATGTCATCAGCGCAACACAATAACAATACCAACAAACAAAATAAAAACAATGGTCATTGCCTAATTTTGGTGGGATCCTTGTCCTTTTCCCAGAAATACATTGCTTTCCTTACTGATTTCTATTTTTACCATTTCATTTAAGCCTCACTTGATGATATATCATGAATGTTGGATTAATTAGCTAGATAGCTAGTCAACTATAATGTGTTCATGTCAAGGAATTGGATTCCAATTCCTTGAACCGAACATGGCAGATGAACTTTATGAAATTAAGAATTTTAATTCCTAGGATTCCAATTCCCTCCTGTTGGAAGTTAAACCAAGATATGGTAATTTGGTTCGTGGATCAACATATGATATTGATCTAGTCCGAATGGATCAACTGCTACAATTGACGCAATCAAGTTGGATCAACATACGTTGTTGACACACTATGCGATATTTGGAAGTTTGAGTTAACTAGAAGAGAAAGTTGTGTCGGTTGCTTGTTTTAGAGTTTTACTATATTTAGAGTTTATTTGTTTTTCTAGAAGTATGCTTTATTTAGAGTTTGATTTTATTAGGTAAGTAATTTGAGTGATCATCAAGTTTTTGAGACTATAAGTAGGCTATTGAGCCATAAGAATTGTACACCGAATTTGAATATCAATGTAGTCTTTTATTTTCTTCCGCGTGTGCTCTCCTCTCTCTATCTCAATCCTACATTTTGTATCAGATCAAGGTGAGAGGAAGGTAGAAGAGAAGTAAAAATATCTAGAGAAAATTCATAAGTTTTTCTCGTGTTAAAGAATTCATGGTTTCTAGAAGTTGTGCAAAATTCTGGTCATAATAAAGTTGTGTTTAGTTTTTTGCTGAGAAGGAGGAGTAAGTCTTAGGTCATTATTTTGGGACTTGATGGCTGCCTAGATGCGTTCATATTGGTTTGTTCGTGTGTATCTTGAAAGAAAAGTTCTCAGTCTCGAGTTGAAGAACAGAATTGAGAAGGATGCGTCGTTTGATGGTGAAAAGAATGACGGAAGGAGATGAATATTGGTGTTCATTGTTGTTGCGCATGTTACATATCGCTGTTGTTGCATCATGTTCTTCTCGGTGCGTTTATGGTTTGACTTAGGGGTTGGTGATTGAATGTTTAACATTGAACAAGAAGTTGCTTCCCTAGATTTGACTTCCGGTTATGATGGTGGTTGCTGTCATTAATAGTGATGATAGATGATGAACGGACTGAAGCTAGAAGAAAAGCTGAACAGTGATAATAAAGAAGAACATTTTACTGTTATTATAAGGAGTCTGTGATGAAGAGAAAAGTATATGGCAATGATGGTGGTGATCATGATTTTGGTCAGTGGTCGGTTTGGTAGTGAATGATTTCATGGAAGTGATAATGGATGGAAGGTGTTTGGTCTATCACGGAGGTGATGCTGAGAAATTTGTTAGAGCTGTGATGGCGTACTATGGGACGTATTGCTGTTGTTACGGTGACGAACTGAGGACGAGAAAGAAGTGAAGAAACACTGAAAGGGAAGAAGGCGTAAGGTATGTTGCTCCAAGGGTTAAAACGTTACAAAAAAAGGTGATGTGGTAAGAGTCCGAGGAGTTGGCAATGGTGATTGATCCGTGCTCAGATATTCTGTGGTAATTAACGTGAGTTGGATGTGATCACTGGAAATTATTCAGATATGGTGTTGTTACTATTGGGTCAACAAAAGACGAAGAAAGTAGGTTGTGGTAATAAGCTTCCATGGACTAGGTGAAAACGTGTGATAACGACCTAAGCTACTGGTGGAGTGAGTTTTTGTTTGATAAGTGATTGGTTTGTATGATTTTTATTCTGAGAAGATTAGTGTTATAGTTTGTGATAATAACAAGGTAAATAAAGCATATTTGATAATTGTTGACGTAGTAAGAGGGTTGTTGTGGAAGAGCATTGGTTGATTTTAGAAGGTAAAGAACCTTAAGGAGAGTGGTTGTTTGAAGGGTTGGGTCATGGATTCAAAGTCAAAGAAGGATCCAAGTATTGCAAGACTGTTGATAAGAGGGATTGGTACAATTTGATGAAGTTGAATTCGAATTCAAGGACTTAGATTGACAAGGAAAGTTGGATGGTTATGTTAGGGAAGATGGTAGAAAGTTTTAGCTCAAACATTTTAATTTTAAGTGTGGTTGAAGAGTTTGTGAGAGAAACTTGGAAAACTTGCAAAGTGTGGCAGACTTTGTGTTAGTTATAACTTGTGGCAGAAGCGTAACAAAAGAAAGATTGTGAGAGAATCTTGAAAACAAAAGAAGTGTGAAGGTTTCGTAATAATAGAGTGACTGGAACAAAGAATAAAAGAAGAAGAGAAGAGACGAAGAAACAACATTAAGGTTGTGAAGAAAGAGAAGTAATCACTAGGTGGTGATGAGAGATTGAAGAGAAGAGACGTCACAAGGTTGTGATCGTGAGAAGTGAAGCAAATCCAGTGTGGGGATTTGGTTAAGAGTTGTGTGAAGCAATCCTAGTGTGGATTTGGCTAGAGTTGTGTGAAGCAATCCCAGTGGGGATTCGGCTAGAGTTGTGAAGAAATTCCAGTGTGGAATTCGAAGAGTGTGGAAATGCTGCGAGTGAAGTAGGTAAACAAGAGATGAGTTTGAGCTACAATTCTAAGTGAATAAAGTATGAAGTTAAGCTATAATGCTTGGTGATTAGTTAAAGAATTTTGTTTTGTGTTTGGTTAGCAAGTTGAATAGAGCACAAAGAGGTGTTTCTAGCTTGTTAAGGTTTTGTTCCACTACGATGAAGAAGAATGAGAAGTGAGTGTTTGATGATTGTTGTGAAAAGATTGGTTTGTGAATCGAGTTTGATAATTATGAAGAAATTCTGGCATGAGAAAAGACACGAACGTTTTAACGTTTATCAATTGATGAAGAGGAATTGAAAATGATAAACGACAAGGACGTGCAAACGTTTATCAGTAGAAGAAGAGGGTTACAGAATTATCATTTAATGATATCTTCATTTAAGGGAAGATGTTGGAAGTTAAACCAAGATATGGTGATTTGGTTTGTGGATCAACATTATATGTTAATCAAGTCTGAATGGATCAACTGCTGCAGTTAACGTAGTCAAGTTGGATCAACATATGATGTTGACACACTATGCGATATTTGGAAGTTTTAGTTAACTAGAAGAGCAAGTTGTGTCGGTTGCTTGTTTTAGAGTTTTACTATATTTAGAATTTATTTATGTTTCTATAAGTGTTCTTTTTGAGTTAGATTTTATTAGGTAAGTACTTTGAGTTATCATCAAGTTTGTGAGACTATAAGTAGGCTATTGATCCATAAGAATTGTACAACGAATTTGATTATCAATGTAGTCTTTTATTTACTTCCGCGTGTGCTCTCCTCTCTCTTCCTCGATCCTACAACTCCAAAAAGGAATTGGATTCCGGGTAAAAACAAAGTTAATTGAATTACCTTAACCGAACATGATTTTTTCGAATTTGAATCGAATTCCTTGGAATCCAATTCCAAAAACTTGGATTATCCCATAATTGAATTCCTAGCTTTTCAATTATTCCAACCGAACGAGGTGTTTATTTAGAATGTTAACTGCATCGATGATCTATTATAGTTTTTGGATTTATTTGTAAAAATGAGAAATATAATCGATAGAGCGCATAGATAATAAGATTAGTTGCACCATTCCACCTTCTTTGTTGTTTTCTTGTGCATATATATATTACTAACCTCTGCTCGCACATATGTCAACTATTACAAATGCGTGAAATGATTAGAACTCCCTCAACATGTACACGCCAACAGATATGGCTAGGCCCATAATTAAATCTTGAACCTTTATAATGTGATTGTGTTTTTGATAGTTTGAGGTTGAATCAACCATGGTTAAATTCCAAGAGTCAATATTATGGATCAATAAGTAAAAGCATCTCAAGTTGTGATTATTAAATTAGAATTCCACCTCCTTAATAGTGTTTTTACGAATGATGAAATCCTTTTCCTCCCAAGTCTCAAGTCCTAACCACAAAGGAAATGTTGGAAGATTATTGGCATTAAAAGTTATGCCAGATTTATTAATAAAAGAAAAGAGAAATAGAGGCGGAAGCTCTGTGTCCTAGCCCATCAGTCCCGACCTAAGATCCAATTTTATTGAATCGCTGAATTTTTCCTCCTCCACTGACGCATACGAGAGGGTTATAAAGCCAAAACATCCAAAGAGAGACGCTGAAAAGAAAAGGAACAAATTACATCAACAAGCTCACCCAAAACGTTTCATACGAAAATTCTTATTAGGAGCTTTTAAGTAAATTACTTGTTTTGATTTTTTTCTTATAACCACGGTAAACATCTAATAGAGAAGGAGAATCTTTTACCACCATGTTCTCTAACACCGGTGATGATGAAATTACAGAATAATCATATATATACGTGGCTAGCCCAATAAATTTATTTGCATCAGCACTGAAAACCATGCTTGACTTATTTAGAGGAGATCCATTTCCTATTTCTTCGTCTATGTGAATAAATTTCACCTTCCTCCTCTAATGAATCTCCCCAGCGATTCCCTTTAAATTGATAGGACTCACAGCATTAAACATCATTACTAATACTGGAAGCAATACTTTCGCTAACAATTGTAGTTTTCCACAATTACATGCTCAATATTTGTCTCATTAATGACCACATTAACTTGCTGAATAAATAACTTTGTTGAAACATCCTTAAACGTCGTATTAATTAAAATCTCCAACTTACTAGCTGCAGCAACATTATCACTCACTAAAGGCTCAACAACAATATTATTGTGCCTTTCCCTGTCAGTAAACAGTCGGACGTCTAGAGTTGACATGTTAGTAGACTTGAAAATTAGTTTCCCTTGGAACATTCTGCATAACAATGTTTTTTGTTTTGTCCACTAATTTATCACCTTACTTTGGTACCGTTACGTTTGTTGTGAAATCATTGAGAAAGCTGATAAAATTGTATTACAAGAAGATATTCTTACAAGAGTTATCATTGGGTATTTAGGACAACCAGTGATGTGTGTTGTTACCACACACACTTTTCACACACTCTCAATACAGACATAGGTCAAGTCAACTAAGGTTTACATGACTACAACACATATTGTCTAATACACCCCCTCAAAATGAGGAGTGTAGAACAAAGCAGTTTGACAGTGTCATAAAAGAGAAAAAGCAACTGGCAGTAAAAGTAGTGCAATCTATAACACATACTGTCTAACAAACACAGTACAACTAATGAAGAAATGCAGAAGAATTGTAAGAAAAATACTGAGTAGTTGTTGAAGTAGTTGATGCAGCAGTAGTTGTAGCAATGGTTTTAGCAGTAGTTGATGCAAAAAATACATTCATTAAGCTCTGCAATAATCTTGAAAAAGTTGGATGACAAAGACCTTTGGAAAAAATATCAGCTAGCTGGTCCTGACTGGAAATATGTTACAATTTAAGAAATCCATTCTCCACCAACTCCCTGATAGTATGGTACTGAATCTCTATGTGCTTTGTCCTAGCATTGAAAACAGGATTAGAAGCTAAGTACATAGCACTGGTATTGTCACAGAGGAGTAAAGATGGAGTAGAAACTTGAACATGTAATTCAGAAAGTAAATTTGCAAGCCATTTCAACTCAGCAGAGGAAACAGACATGCATTTATATTCTGCCTCCGCAGAAGACTTAGAAACAGTTGGTTGTTTCTTGGAAGACCAAGAAACCAAATTTGAATCCAGAAACACAACATACCCAGATGTTGACCTCCTTGTATCAGGGCAACCTGCCCAATCTGAGTCTGTATATGGTTTCAACTGATTCAAACTACTCTTTTTCAAAGTTACACCCAGACCAATAGTACCCTTCAAGTATCTTAGAATTCTCTTAACTAGTTGGAAGTGAACATCAATTGGTGAATGCATAAATTATGACACATAATTCACACCATAGCATATATCAGGCCTTGTAACTGTCAAGTATTGCATACTACCAAAAATAGTTCTATAATCACTGACATTGTCCAACTTATTACCATCATATAAAGAAACTCTAGCACCCTTAGTAACTGGAGTATCACAGGGCTTACAATCTAGCATTTTTTTCCTTAGATAACAATTCTAAAGTGTATTTCTTTTGTGTGAGAACAATGGAGGTAGAAGATCTGACAACTTCAATAACCTAAAAATAACCTAGCTCCCCTAACTCCTTCATTGCAAACTCTTGCTTAAGAGAAGCAATAAAATGATCAACAAGGGAAGCAGAACTACCAGTTACCAAAATATCATCAACATACAGTAAAAGAACAATCATCCCACTTTTAGAATAGAGAACAAACATTGAATTATCTGAAATAGCTTTCTTGAAACCATAAGTAATCAGAAAAGAGTTGAACCTATGAAACCAAGCTCTGGGTGTTTGTTTCAGACCATATAAATTTTTCTTAAGATGACAAACATAATTTGAAGGATAATCTGTATTTATAAACCCTTGAGGCTGAGACATATAAACAGCTTCATCCCAAAACCCATGCAAGAAAGCATTAATGACATCCAATTGCCTAATTTGCCAATTATAAGCCAAAGCCATACATAGAACAACCCTAACGGTAGTTGACTTGACCACAGGGATAAAAGTTTCATTATAATCAATTTCATCCTTTTGATCATAACCTTTTGCCACTAATCTAGATTTAAATCTATCAATAGTCCCATCTGACTTCTGTTTAATCTTATAGACCCATTTAGACCCCAAAATATTCATGTATGGTTCTGGAGCTACATATTCCCAAGTATCAATATTTATTAAAGATGTATACTCATCCTTCATAGACACTTGCCACTGAGGCACTTACACTGATTGCTTAAAGGTTTTTGGTTCAGTAATTGTAGTCAATAAATAAGCATAAGAAGTTGAAATTGGATATTTGACAGAAACATGATCTGGGAAAAGTTTTGGTTTGGAAATACCTTTTTTAGCTCTAGTAACCATAGAAGAAGATGGAGAAACAGTAGTAGTATGAGGAGAATTTTCAAGTGGTAGAGTATTGGAATTAGAAACATAAGGAGAGATAGAACCATAACTAGAAGAATCATGAAAGTAAAACTAAGATTCATCAAAAACCACATTTCTGGAGATATAAGATATCTTAGTAAGAGAATTATATCACTTATAACCCTTATGAAAAGTGCTATAACCTATAAAAACACATTTAACAGGTTTAGGAGATAATTTATCACATCTAGCATGAGCTAAATAAGGATAACAGATAGAACCAAAAAACTTTGAGAAAACTATAATCTGGAACAGAACCAGATAAAACTTCAAAAGGAGACTTAAAATGTAAAACATTTGTAGGAGTCTTATTGATAAGAAAAACAGCTATTAAAAAGGCATCATACCAAAAATCTTTAGGACAAAAGGAATCAAAAAACAAAGTATTCCCCATTTCAATAATGTGTCTATATATGTTTACGTTCAGCTAGAACATTTTGTTGGGTAGATAAGATTTTAGTAGAAAACAGATATTCAGTATGAGTCTTAAAATGAGTAAAACATTGAGAAGCATCTGATTTTACTTCCATAGGATAAATTCAATTATATCTACTAAAATCATCTATGAAAACAATATAGTATCTGTAACCATTCAAGGAAGGAACTGTTGGACCCCACACATCACAATGAATGAGAGCTAATGGATTATGCTTATGAGAATCAGATAATTAGAAAGGCAATCTTTTACTTTTAGCAAGTTGACAGGGATGAAAAAGAGATGAAGGTTGAGGAGTAGTTGAAATATTTTGTTTTGTAGAACACAATTTCTGAATTATTTAAGTAGAAGGATGGCCTAATTTACTATGCCAGATATGAGAAGGAGCATAAAAAGCATACAAACGAACAACAGAAGATTGTAAAACAGAATTATGAATAGGATAAAAATTATTGACTACAACACCTCTAGCAAGAAGCACATGAGAACTTATATCCCTAATTTCATAGCAAGTAGGAGTGAACTTAAAATAACAATGATTATCCTTTGTAAATATAGCTATAGAAAGCAAATTATGTTTCATGTCAGGGACTAGTAACACAGTGTTGAGCCTAAAACTAGTTTTAGGTGTTTGAAGAATAGAAGTCCCAGTAGAAGTAATAACTAGAGACTTACCATTGCCCACTTGCACCTTTTCTTTGCCTCTATAACCAGAAGTATGTTGAAGTAGAGTTCCATCTCATGTCATATGTGAAGTATCCCCAGAATCAGCATTCCACCGAGGTGCCTCAGAAGTATTTGCACCAGAGAAATCATTATCTTCACCCATTGAAGAAAAAGCATTTTTATGTTTAGAACTTGATGCACCTTGAGGATGATAGTATCTGAAATAACACCTAGTAGAAAAATGACCTTTCTTTCTACAAATTTGACACTCCACTTGTGAAAAATCTCTTCTCATATATCCAGAAATTGAGTTATTATCAAAAGAACCATTTGATCTTGCATTTGACATATTCTTGTTACTATTAAAATTGTCATTCCCATAATTCTTGTTGATGTTGTTATTAGAACCATTCTTTCCCTTTCCTTTACTATTGCCATTCCCATAATTACCATTCTTAGAATAAAGACCACTGGGATTTTGTGCATGAAAAATTAGGCTAGAGTCTTAATGTTGATCAATGAGCCATTGCACATGATTTAGTAATCTAGGCTTAATTTCAGCAAAAGTAAAAGGAACTTCACAATTTTGTGCAGAGATAACAAAGTTATCATACTCCCTGTCTAAACCATTCAGAGCATACATGACTAAATCTGACTCACACACTTTCTCAAATGGCATCCAAAGAATCAGCAATTGACTTTAAATTCTGAAGATAGACAAGAACAGTGGAGTTACCTTTCTTGCAACCATGTAATTGATTCCTCAACATCCCTTTTCTAGGCATGAACTGATTCTTGTAACTAACTTCAAGAAATGACCAAATCTGATGTGCAGTCGACAAACCCAACACATCACCAGATACAGAAGAAGTAAATGTAGCTTTTAAGCAACTCATCACAAAAGAATCTACCTTCTTCCAGTAAACCCACTTTGGATTAAGACTAAGTTCTCCATTTATAAAAATATGTTTAGGAGGTTATACTTCTTCTTCAGAAACATACCCAAACAAGGAAGTAGAATAAAGAATCGACTCAAACTGATCACGCCACAAGAGAAAATTTGTGGAATCAAGTTTTATTGAAACAAAATTCCCAATATTAGAGAAAGGTAAAAAAAATTACCATCAGAAGGAGAGGAATTTGATGCCATATTGCGTCTTCTTGTGTAAAAAAGCAAGGACATCAAAAATTTCTTCAAAGAATTATTAAACAATGACCAAGAACAATAATTAAGGTCTGGTATTAAAAAATTGACCTAAAACGATGTTGATGAAAATTTGAAAAGAGATGATTCCAAAAAATTATATGATAAAATTGTATAAAGAATTCAAAGATACTGCTATGAAGAATTATTAAAAATATTTTTGATTGCATAAAAATCTATGGCCTCCGGATCGAACCGAATGATACCATGAGAAAGATGATAAAATTGTATTACAAGAAGATATTCTTATAAGAGTTATGATTGAGTATTTAAGAGAACCAATGATGTGTGTTGTTACCACACACACTTTTCACAGACATAGGTCAAGTCAACTAAGGTTGACTTGACTAAAACACATACTGTTTAATAATCATTACCATCCTTAGTCTTTTTTCTTATACATTCATTCGGACCATGACCTATGGCCTTGAACATGAGCAATATGATGGAACTCTCTCATATATAATCGACGCTACAAATTCAAAAGCTTCACATTCAACTATAACCTTTTCCAACAATGGCTTCGATAAGTCTACTTCCACCAGAATTCTAGCTTATAATCCCAAATTTCCTCATTAAAGTTTTCTCAACATACATGTTGTTGCCAACACTCGATATTTCTAAGGTATGTGATATACAATATTCTAGACCTAAATCCTAAATTTTCGACCAAACTTGAGCAAGAGATTTATTTTGATTGTACGAATTTTAGTCAGATACCATATTCTAAAGTGAATTATACCATGCTTCAAACTGCACGTATTTGCAGAATGAACATGGAGCACATCTTCAGCAGAAGAAACCTTAAAGCAAAAAAAAATCCTCTGCGTAATAGATAAATTATCCATAGCTTCAATGAAATCCACATATCAATTTCGCTTGAATGGTCTTACTCCCTTAGAGCGTCCACAATGATACAACTATACTAAAACCAAACACAGACAAAAAATTAAAAATATTTGGTTTTCGGGGTGTTTGAACACAACTATGGTAGGCGTATTTTTAGTTTTCACGAGAAACTAATTGAATAATGGGGAACATATTTAAGTTACTCCTGGTGATGGGGATCATCTATAAGTTACGCCTGATGGGGCGTATCTTTAAGTTACGCCTGATGGGATTATGGAGTGGACATTAAACTTACGTCCCGTATGAAGCGGATTGAGCGCCCGACCATGGGATGAACATTAAACTTACATTCAACTTAAGCCCCGCAATAAACGTAGATAGTATATACGCTTGTGAAATGACAAGGTAGAGAAATCTGAAGGATTTCTTATTATTGAAAATCTTGAGATTACAATTGGTTTCTCTAAGACTTTAAAAGGGATAAGAAAGCCAAAATAGATTTACACCAAAAATAATATATTTCCTAACTAAAATATCTTCGAACCATATATACAAAATATGTACAAATATGTGTATTTCCTAATACCCTCCCTCAAGTTGGATCACGAATGCCCAACTTGCGAAGAAGCAGCTCAAACTGAGGACGTCCAAGAGATTTGGTGAAAATATCTGCAAGCTGAGAGGTTGTGCGAACATGAGAAGTAATAATAGAGCCGGACTGAATTTGATCACATACATAATGACAATCAATCTCAATATGTTTGGTGCGTTCATGAAAAAAAGAATTAGCAGCAATATGAAGTGCGGATTGACTATCACAGTAAAGGCGCATAGGCTGAGAGTGAAACACACCTAGGGATTTCAATAATGCATTTATCCACATGAGCTCACTAAAAGTATAAGCCATGGAACAGTACTCGTCCTCAGCAGAAGAACGAGATAATGTGTGTTGCTTCCTTGTCTTCCGAGATATAGGTGAGCCTCCCAAAAAAATAAAGTAATCGGTAAGTGAACGACGACTAAGAGGACAGGAGGCCCAATCAGAGTCACAATAAGCAGTAAGCTGGAGAGCACTATATTTGCGCAAAACGATCCCTTGACCCGAATGACCTTTCAAATAACGAAGAACTCGGCGAGCAGCTTCCCAATGAGATACCCGAGGAGACTGCATAAATTGAGCTAATACATGTACCGAGTAACATAATTCAGGACGAGTAATAGTCAAATAAATTAAACTTCCAATAAGCTGACGATACTGGGATGCATTAGAATAAAGTGGTCCATCATGTAGAGCTAAACGATGATGTTGATCAATGGGTGATGAAGCTGGTTTGGATTCAAGAAGTCCAGTCTCAAACAAAATATCCAAAGTGTATTTCCGTTGAGATAAAAACAGACCATCAGCTCCACGAGACATTTCAATACCAATAAAATACTTGAGACTTCCCAAATATTTCATGTGAAAACAACGGCTTAAATATGCTTTAAAAGCACTAATAGCAGCAGAATTATTCCCAACAATAATTAAATCATCCACATAGACCAGTACATTAATAGAATTCTCCCCTCGTTGCAGGGTACATAAAGAATAATCAACACAAGACTGTACAAATCCAAAAGCCTTAAGAGCACCTGAAATCTTAGCAAACCAATTACGAGGAGCTTGACGAAGACCATACATAGATTTATGGAGGCGACACACTTTACCAGGAGTGTTAGTCGAATATCCTGGAGGAAGTTGCATATATACTTCCTCATCAAGATCCCCATGCAGAAAAGCATTGTGAACATCCATTTGATGTAACTCCCATTCACGAGCAACTGCGACTGCTAAAAATGTTCTAACTGAAACCATTTTAGCTACGGGAGCAAATGTTTCATGATAATACACACCTTCCACTTTTCTATTATCGAGGAAAACCAATCGAGCCTTATACCACTCGACAGTACCATCATAATTATATTTAATTTTGTAAACCCATTTACAGCCAATAGCCTTCTATCCTAGAGAAAGATCAGTAACAGATAACGTGACATTCTTATCAAGAGCACTAATTTCCTTGGACATAGCTACATGCCATACGGGAAGATGAACAGCTTCAGCATAACTAGTAGGTTCTTTAAGAGTAGTAATTTCCTCCAAAAAACGAGTATGATTAGCCGATTTTTTTTCACAAGACACATAATTAGATATGGGATAAGGCTACCTGAGGATGTTGAGGAGTGAGAAGTCGAGGAGCCGGGGTCTATTGTTGTAATAGTATTACATACATAATCTCTTAACCGAGTATTTGGAACCCAAGACAGATCACTTCGTCTAACTGTCTTGTCAGAGGTACCACCAGATTCATGGCTGTCGGTGGTAGGAAAAGAACCTGCAGACAACATATTGTCAGATATTCCGTCACTGCCAAAGGAATCTGCACCGGACACGTTGTGTATTAACTTCTGTTGAGACAACTCTATCTGAAGTCCGAATCCTAGCACTATCATATGATCGTCCGCTAACTTCAACTGACTCGTCCTGTTCATTAATTTCACTCGATGAGACAAAAGTTCCACTAACTTCTCTCGACACATTTTGCATACTAATTTATCTAGACGCGTTTTGTGTATGAACGCCTGATGAGACAAAATCATTAGATGATCCTCCACCAACTTCTCTTGACACATTTCGTGTATTAATTTCTCTTGACACGTTCTGTGTATGAATGCCTGATGAGACAAGATTGTCCAAAGTCTCACCTATCCATGTCTATAAAGCAACGTCAGAAGAGGCTGTAGTGTCCGCTGAAGCTGTTGTATTTCCATTAATCATGATACTCCCACTACTGTCCAGATTCACGGTGGGCATATCAAAATTTATGTCAGACAAGAATAATTCTGACTGTGCTGGTGTCGCCAACCTTTCATTCTAATTAACTTGACAGTCTTCATTATTGTCATCCAACCAAACAAGTGCGTAAGGAAATTTATTTTCAAAGAAAACTACATTATGAGATACAAAAAATTGTTTTGTTTCCAAATAAAACAACCTCCAACCCTTTTTTTCATAAGGATAACCAACAAAAATATATTTCCGACTTCGTGGATTAAACTTATTACGATCACGAGGCACAATACTTACATAGCACAAATATCCAAAAACCCGAATAAGATTATAAATAGGAGGCTTCCTATGTAACAATTCATATAGAGTTCTCCCATTGAGCAAGGGAGTAGGCGTGCGATTAATAATATAAGCAGCACTTAAAATACATTCACCCCAAAACCAAAGAGGTAAATTGGCTTGAAATCGTAAAGCACGCGCCACATTCAATATATGACGATGTTTCCGTTCAACTCGCCCATTTTGCTGTGTCGTATCCACACATGAAGTTTGAAACTCTATACCCTGTTTAGTAAAAAATGGAATTAATGGAAGAAATTACGTACCGTTATCACTGCGCACTTTCTTAACCTTTCTATCAAATTGCGTCTTAGCCGTGGCACAAAAATTCTGAAAATTTTGCACCACCTCAGTTTTATGTGCCATCAAATAAACCCAAACACCAAGAATAATCGTCGACAATGGTAAGAAAATAATGATCACCACAAGAATATGGAGTACGATAAGGACCCCACACATCACAATGAACTAAATCGAAGAAGTCATCAGCTTTATTCTCACTAACATGGAAACTAGTCCGAGTTTGTTTAGCTTTAAAGAAAATATCACACGGTTCATTAAGAAATTCTGACAATCAACTTTATTCGTGCCCGGAAGTAAAGAAACAACCTTATTAGACGAATGACCTAAACGTCTGTTCCACAAATAATAATCTTCTCCAGCAGATACTTGGTTTGTAGTAATGAGCGTTCCACTGTGGAAGATATACCATCTTGTTCCTCACCCGCACCAATCACCGTCCTCGTAGTATGGTCCTGTTTCACAAATAACTTATCAGTCAATGTGAAAATACATCTTAAATCTTCAATTAAACATGCTAAAGAAATCAAATTGCAATGGAGATCAGGAACGAATAAAACACAGAATAATTGCATATTATTTTCAAACACCACAGTTCCTTCGCATGAAGCATGAGAGTATTTGCCGTTTGGAAGCTTTACGGAAGCAAAACCTATTTTATGAGCCTTAAATAAAAATTCTTTACTTCCTGTCATATGTCGTGAAACCCCAGTATCAAATATCTATTTACCAGAAAGCTTTTCCTTTGAATCATTATTCAAAGTTCTAAGTATTTCCACAATGGTTTCCCATTGGGTATTAGTAAGAGTATTATCAATACCCGTTTGATCTTGTGACAATAAAAAATTTCCACCAGAATCAGTGGTTGTCATTGCTAAATTATCTATAACAGTCATGATGTTAATCTTCACCAAAAATTTCTGATTTTAAATTTAAAAGGATTTAGTCTTTCCTGGCTCAGATGCCATGAAACGACAAGGTAAAGAAATATGAACGTTTTCGTATTATTGAAAAGCTTGAGATTATAATTGGTTTCTCTAAGACTTTAAAAGGGAGAAGAAAGCCAAAATAGATTTACACCAAAAATAATATATTTCCTAACTAAATATCTTATAACCATATATACAAAATATGTACAAATATGTGTATCTCCTAATAGCCTGTCATCAGACGCACTTTTAATGTCCGAACCACTATATTTGGTTTTACTCCAGCTTCAGGACCAAATATACTCCGAAACCCAGAAAAATCCGACCAAATTTAGTTTTACTCAAGCCCACTGTAATTGGAATTTTGACCAAATTTGGTTTTAGTCAACTTTTTACTCGTCCATTGTGGACGCTCTTAGGTAGTAAAAGTCTGCCAATAAGACAATTCGTTCACACCGAATTTATACTTCAGAGATGCGAATCGAAAAAAGATTGGCTTTCATACATGGTTTAGTTATCTTGCTTATATCCACCTTTGGAGAGAGATAAAAATTTACTTGCATAAGAAGATTTAGGGTTTGAACTTGAACCATTAACGGCAGCAGCTGGTTTAAGGTTTGTAATCAGATTTCTTAAAGCAGACACAAAGACGAGGTATGCTTAATTACTTTTGGTGGCACAGAAGCATCCAAGAAATCCCACGGATAGACGGAAGGAATAGAAGAATTTGTTTTCTCCATGACAACCTATATCCATTCCTAAAAACTCGGGCCCATGCAAAAATCACCTCATTATCTATTACAAATTTACAAATGATTGGTATTGAAACTTAATGAGATGAAATGAAACGTTTAATTTGGTGAAATTAGTAACTAGTTTCTCAACAAGTGCTCTCTAAAAGTAAGAAAGAGAATTGTGAATTTCTGAAAGTAACGACTTTACAATAACACTTCAATACGGCTCTACAATAACGACACTTTAGAGTCGTCATTAAACAATAACGACTCTACCATACCTTTGAAGAGTCGTTATGTTTTAAAAAAAAATTTAAAAAAAATATAAAAAAAAAATGACATGGAAGGTAGAGTTAGTTTGCCCCCCTTGTGACACAATCTCATCCCCAATTCGCTTCGGCTCCTTTGGCTAGGTTACTCATGAGGCTCGCTGGTAGGCTAGCATAACAACCTGTTCAATTAATGTAATAATAAGTTGTTGGAGCTTAGCTTGTTAGGCTTCCAACTAGTTAATGCAATACTCTTTATCCAATAATAAGAAAAAATTAATTTAAAAAACATTAAAAAAAAATATTAAAAAAATCTAGTGTTTTCATTATATCTAGACTAGACTAGACACCCCTTATCCACTTCCCATGGGTGGGGATAATAATCTTGGGCCCCTAACTGGGGTTTCTAGGACCCACAAGTGAGACCCTCACTGACGGTAGTTGGAACGTTGACCAAACATAGCATTCTCTGATATGGTAAAATAATGATAAAAATCCGAGGAGGGAAGACTTTCTTCGACCAATGTCGAGCTTAATAAAATCCTTAAGGTTGCGAAGTTAATGGACTTTCATTTACAATTCTCAACCAACAGATTGAGACTCTTGAACTTCTGCTTTGGATAATTCTTGAAGGTCAAGATCACATAAGATGGTCCACATATCCCGGATAATAATCATTCACTTAGACGATTGACCATAATAAGAAAATTTATTCTTACTATCCTACCCTTATCCCATTACCAATTCAACGACCCTTGATCTGCGTTGTAGAATCCACGATGCTTTTTATTAAGAGAACTATATTCAGAGAAATTAGATCTTCCACTAATAGTCAATTTGCATGGTCAAGATCTCTAGGTGTGTTCTTAATCTAACTTTGGGATTATCACTGACGGTAGTTGAACGTTGACCCTATATCTTCACATATCTTTCTCTCTCTTCACTTATCTTATCTCCTTCGCCACAGCAGAAAGTCCTCTTCTCTCTCAACACCACCACACGAACCAGAAATTCCGCCATGAATTAGTTCATCTGAAAGCTAATAGAAATTCGATCAACCTTCCACATCTCTGGATTTTGTGCAGTTATGGTTTGATTTTACAAACAACATCAGGTACAGTTAGGGTTTCAATTTAAGTTTTCTTTGTTATATTTTCTTTTAACTTTATTTGTTTTTTTTAATGGGGTTTTAACCCTTTTTCGTTTATTCGTTGATTTCAGGTTGATCTCTCAATTTAGTGTAGTTAGGGTTTGATTTTGCAAACTTCATCAGGTACAGTTAGGGTTTCAATTTGAGTTTCAAATTTTTTTCTTTTTTCTTTTAACTTGATTTTCTTTTTGGTTGAATTTTCTTCATTGGGTTTTAACCAGTGTTTGTTTCTAGTTTGATTCAGTCAGATCTTCAACTAACTTAAGTTGCAGGAAGATCTTCATCAGGTATAAGTTTTATTTGATTTGTGTATTTGGGTGATGTTAATTGTTTTCATGCGTGATACTGAAGTTGGGTTTGTTTTTTTAGATTTAATCTAGGGCTCATCTATTAGGGATTACTGGGTAATGGAGTAATAGGTTTAATTTTAACAAATTTTGTTTCAATTGATGTGAAAGGATTACTGGTTTGGGGATTTTTATGCAAGCATGTTCTTTAATCCGTGGTTTTGATGGAGTAATAGATTTACTTTGAACTAATTTAGTCTTAGTTGATGTCAAATGATAACCAATTTGGTTTAGACGGTTGATTAGGATATGGTAATTATGTTGTTGGTGATGAGTGATATATTAAGTTTCAAATGCTCTTTCAAGTGTTGTGTGTTAAATAAGATAAATGTTTGTGGACATGATCTAGCCATTAATGGATTATTCTTTGTCTATATCGTTTGGTGTACCTAGTTAGGCATGGTAGTGCTAGCTTCTATAATTAATCTTAATCATGTTCATTGAAATGCTAAAGCGTGACACTATGATAATGTATTTGACATCAACTAAATCTTGGGATACTTTTGATCCTTTATGAACATTTTAGTCCATATGATTGGTATTCGTTTATGTCATTAGTTTTGTGGATGTCGGTAGTTTTTGATATAGTCAAATGAACTAATCTTGTGTATTTCACATTTGCGTTTCTTCCTCTCATGGTATCCCCCTTATAGATATTTTGAGTCAAGTAGAGGGTGTAAACGCTTGGTTGGTTTACATTTTAATTTTTGTAAACATAGTATGGTAAATGAAACGAGACTTCTCTTAGAATCGTACTTGTTCCTTTAAATTTATGTAGTTGTGAATGGTGTCGTCATTTATTGAATCGATGACTGGCAAAATTGCTTTGCTAGTTTTAAAAAAGTAGTAGTGTCACTTGAGAGCATGTACATAAATTAGCTGGGCATTTCCAATGTAGGTGTGGTGTTGCTCTACACTGTAACATAATTTGCGTTGGGTTGTTAGTTGCTCGTTTAGTCATCAGATTAAAGTTTCAATATCAATTTTGCATGTTTCCTGCATAAAGTATCCACATCAAATAGGCACACCCGCCTTATGCCATTTTTTTCATCTATGTCTAGGGGAGCAGGTTTCAGCCACCTAACATATAATGCGATCTCTGTGCTATTATTTCGTTGTTATTTATATTTTCTATCCTGTTAATTCTTGCAGTATTGAGGAATTTTTTCGAAATCCTGATTCATCGTTGATGTAGATCGTCCTATTTTCTCGTAATCCTGATTAAGTCTTCTTTGTCCGATTCGAAACCCTTGACGCTCTGTATATCCTGTTTTATTTCAGAGGGAGTTCATGGTGTGACATCTGAGATAATTCGATCTTTTGTTGAACGAAACAGGGGTATACTTCTCTTGTGAAAGAATTCTTATCGCAACCACAAACCACCCACTACAAAGGTATTTTTTTCATATGTTAAATTGATCAGTAACCACAGTTAGCAAAATTTAAATCAAAATGATGTGAACCGTTGAGGCTTCAAATCATTTGCGTTCTCAAACAAGTTTTTGTGAGAAACTTTTAAATATGAACAAGAAAATCGCTGGCCATTTATATTTATGTGATTGAGATCTTCTGTCGGCTACCCTAAAAAAGTTTGACTATCTTAGTATATATCCAAATAATGGAACAAACTATTTTCTCATGTCTGTCTTCCTTGTGTTCTTAGAATATAAAGGGGAAGAACTTGTAGACTTTCTGATCTGTTGATTTTGTTCAAGTGCTGGATTTATATGTTCTAACCATTAAAACCAACATTAGAAAATCAATACTCGTTAACATCTGTATGCTTAGCTGTATACAAAATTCCTTGTATAATTTCTGTATCTTGAGATACTGGTATCTATCTTAGAATTTATTGCTCTCTTTCTCACCAGATGAGATGTTAATTTGGTGAATTTTAATTTTCAGAATGCCTGGAGAAGAGGATAAGTTTTGGATGTTCGAAAAGATAGATTTGGTTAAGTATATAGAGATGAAATTGCTTTCTTACCACTACACCTTCTACTAGCTAGTTTTGAGTTTTGTTTGTTGAAAGAATGTAACCATAAATGTAACCTGTTTGTACATTCAGAAAGAGTTCAGTGAATAAATTTTATCAAAAAGGTAAACCCATGTTTGATTTTGGTTAAATGGATAGTCAAGGGATTTGAAGTCTATTGGAATGGAGAAGCTCAGGTAAGGTTTCATTCTATTTCTTCTTACATGTCTCTTCTAGTAGATTCCATATTTGTAATGTTAGCTCTTTTACTTTTGTCTTAATTTCAATTTCTACAATATGTTATCTTTCCAAGGGCACGAGAAATGGGGATACACGTGAATTAACTTGCCCAACACCTTATAATTCCACAGGTGGAAATTATGTAGCCCCCCCTGCGCACATGTGAGTTGACAACAAAACTTAAACCTCCTTTTGTGATTTGATTTTGAGTTTTATCTGTTACTTGCCTTAAAAAGATCTATTTTTTCTTTTGTAAGTAAAATAGTCCAATATTGAGGAAGTAAATAATTCAACCACCAACAATTGTATTGTAGATTTGCTTGCAGTGGTTTTCCTGTGCATCTTAAAGGCATTATATAGTCAGAACCTTGACAATTAGATACTTATTTGGGACAGATATCCTGCCTAATCTTGTACTATAATCTGCAACCTCTTATATTCCACTATATATAACCTGTCGTATGTTGATGATTTCTAATTTCTTATGCATAATCTTGGATGTCGTTAATGAACACTCTGATGCATTCTAATTTCTAATTTTATATGATTAATAGTTAATCCATATTCATGAGGGGAATTGCTTGTGCTAGTGTCTTCTTCTTCCCCTGTGATGTTGTTACTTACAATAAAAAAGCATGGGTTACCAAAGGATTCAACCAATTTCATTGTATCTACCTTCGATTTCCCTATAACCTACAGATATTGAATTTTTCCTTCTATGGTTTAGACACTGATGATTGATACTTTCCTCATATCTTGCTTTCTTCTGATAGTTGATCATTACCATTCTCACTTTATAGTCTAAAGACAACACCCCATTCATCACAATCAGGATCATTTCTTGAGCCCTGTGATGTGCCATTCTTGAGTACCTACAACCTCTTGCACCTCTGAAATCCCCTGTGATATTAGTATTTGCATACCAACAACATTCCACAAAAGTAATTCCCTTATAGTCCTCTTCTTTTCCTAAATTCCATGTTTTCTTCATTTATGTTTTCATGCTTGTTGCATGATTGTATACCCGGGACTGATGAGCCAATTATTGTTTACATGACCTAGATCTAGTTTTAATCTGTGAAATTACCTCACACATGTGTTTCCATCTACTCTAGGTGCCCATTGCTAGAATATCTACAACTCTGCGCTAACGTACTGACTTGACCTATCTTTATACTACTTTGTTAATTATTCACAGTATACTCTAGTAACTTAATTTTGTTCTACCGTGTATTAAGAAATGAACGAAGACATTGTACTGATGTTGATTAGCTTTGCAGGAACGTCGTTCTTTGTCTATGAGAACCAGGGATACAACACATGTGAGTTGACAACATATCCTGAACCTCCTTTGTGATTTTATTTTGCTACTTATTTGGGTCAGATAGCATGCCAAATCTTGGGTTATAATCTGCACCGCTTATATTCCACTATATATATATATATAGCATGTTGGCTGTTGATACGAGCTTGAACATTATTCCCATGTGATATTAGTATTTGCATACCAAAAGCATTCCATAAAAGTAATTCCCTTATAGTCCTTTTCTTTTCCTCAATTCCCTGCTTTCTTTATTTATGTTTTCACTCTTGTTGCATGATTGTATACATGTTACTGATGAGCCAACTGCTGTTTACATGACCTAGATATAGCTTTAGTCTTTCAAATTACCTCACACGTGCTTCCAACATTAAAACAAAGAATATGAAGTATACTCTAGTAACTTATTTTTTTCTACCGTGTATTATGAACTGAACGAAGTCATTTTGTTGTTGTTGATTTGCTTTGCTTTGCAGGAACGACGTTCTTTTTCGTATGTGAACCAGGGACACAACTTGTGTATGCTCTACTTGATATCATTTATGAAATATTGGCTAAGTTCATCGTCTTCGGAGGAGCTTATCTTTTTGTTGTTTAACATGTTGTTTTTAGCTTATTGTCTATTAGTTTAGCATCTTGTTTTTTGAACTTGCTAGCTAGCTTGCACATGTATTGTCTTGAACCAGAATTACATATTTTTTGTGTAATTTTAAACCCAATGTATAAAATGAATGAATGAATGAATGTTTAATTCTCAAGTTTGTGTTTAAATTTGAATTTTAGTTTGGGTTTGACCTGACTTGACTTGTCTTGACGTTGACTTTGACTTCGACCTTGACCTTGACTTTGACTTTGACTTGAGTTACATTTGATTTGACTTGACTTTGATGCAGTCAGATTATTTCAGATTTATCCATTCAGGCATTTCAGCAAATCTGAATCTATTATTTTTTTTCGTATTATAATTTAAATCTGAGACCCACGGCTAAGGGTCTGTACCTCGTTACCCTTAAAATCGGTCGTTATTTTGAGACCCAGGCTAAGGGTCGTCCAAAACAGGGACGCTTTATCAGGTACTCCAACAGAGACGGTTAAAACTAGTCGTATAACTCGCTCATATGAATTTTACTGACGGTCGCGGAACTATTGTTTTCCCCCAGTGAAACACAACTTCTCAAGGAGAAACTTGATTTGCAATTTCTGAAGATATCAAATCTTTTGCATGTCTTTCATTGCTGAAAACATCCAGATGAGATGCATCCTGGTTTATCTTTGTCCAAACTAGGATACTTCACGCCGTTTTTTAGGCGATAGCCTTTCCTCCCCCAAACGGTGGGAATACTTTCTCAACAAATTTGCAAATCTTGTAGTAGAATAGTAACAGCAGTGGAATATAGCATGTCTCAAACAGAAAACATGACAATGGTTTCATAAGTAATAAGTTCAAAATGCACAAGATCATCAAACCATCAATTCCCAAAGCATCACTAGGTCGATACAACATCAACGATTGACAAACAAAAGTTTCTTTTAAAATCTATACGAGTATAGATACACGGTTACCATCTAGGTGATATGTCGAGTCATGCATGACTACCAGACCATACTCCCATGAACCTGGTTAGTGTCCGTGGAAACTCATTTTCAAGATTATCGCTATATAACAAGCGACCTTAAATCTCTCATTACACTTTCTTATAAGCATCTAATTTCTAACTAAAGTTCGTGGATGCTAAGACTGAGATCCTGAAAGAAAACACAAGTGAGAGAACAACTCAATATGGACTGAGATCCATATCTGCCAATCATATGAACTTTGTCGATAATTCCTTTGCAAAGGAGATATATATCCACAATGATTTCAGTATCTACTCTAAACATTATCGACAACCAAGTTATTAATCAGTTAATAAACGATCTTACATAATTCTCCAGGATACGAGGATATCATAATCCATTGGTACCAAGTTTCAACATGTGGATATTCCTCGCCATGAGATATCAAAACAACGTTTATGGATGTGCTCCTCGTCAGGAGAGATATCAACTCATCACTCAAAGAGAATATAGACGTTATCTGATTAGATTGGTATACCTCAAATTAGAGGTTTCCGTCTATGCATGTAAGCATATTTTTAGACGAAATAATTTCTACGATTCCATGGCATGCCTTGCAAGGATATTAATTTATGCCGAATCAAACAAGCGTACTCTTGCAAAATCTAGCAACAAAGTAATCTTCAACACCTCAGGCATTTCTCGGTGTGAGAATTTAGATGAGACACAATTAGAATTAACCAATATCGTCAACGATTCTCCCCCTGATCCTTAGGCGGGAATGTCTCATCAGCAGAACATCCAGTTCCGCATTACTCTACCTATCAAGGGAGCAACTGGGTGTAGAAAATAACAATAATATGCAGCCCAGGAGAGGTGACTGATCAAGGTTCCTCTCTTGTTTACTGTCCAGCTAGAATAAATTAAATAATTTACATTTCCATGTAAAATCAACAGTAAACTGTAAATGAATTTTGTGACTATAGACACTATCTCAATATCAGTACCAGTCCTGCCAAAACGACCGATAGAGATTTAAAACAATGAACAACATTTCAAATGCACGTTTCGTTTCTTTTTTCTCACAACGATAGCAGAGCTCTTCGAGGATCAAAGACGGCTTAGTCAAACCAATCATTATGCTACCGTCCCGTATTTATCTACTTTTTGTGGTACGGGCTTTATCAGGTTCTTAAAACCCGAGAACTATTGTGGTTCCAATATTCAAAAATATGGCTACCACAATTGTATTTTCCTTCTTTGCCAAATATAAACTTATTGGCATAGTTACTGTTGCAAATTTAATTCACCAAATTCAGGATTTTAGGTAATAACTCAGGAAACGAGAAGACATGATATTATCTCTCATTATCGCTCGACGTTCGTATATCTATGAGGCGCAGTTAACATTTGCAGCACTCGATGTTGTTGATACAACATATACAAAGTGCAAATTAAGCACTAGCTCTTTAAAGCTCGTCGATGCATATAATGCACGCCATAAAGCTAGCGGGAACACATAAGGGCGCAAAATATGCAGCTCTCCTTATTGCTCACCACTATATTATATACGGTGCATATATCTTCTCTAAAATCAAGCCGAACTATTTTCCACAAATATCAATGGTGAAATAATACCGGCAAATCTCCAATTTTGTCCATTAGGCTCGAAGAAATATTAATTTCCAAGTGTGCAAAAATGGATATGCTCTGACAAAAATCGCTTTAATATTAGTCGCTGGTCATTTCAGGGACCGCTGATAGAAACCTGCTAGCACTTTGTAACGGGTCACTTCTGGGACCGTCTGGCTAGCAAAGCGCACTTTTGCATCCATATTATGCCACACGATATTCCATCTTCTGGTGGAATTATTTCAAAATTTATGGAGATTATCAAAGCCAAGAAAATCAAATTTACGCTATCCTCCAAGGATGCGATAATTTCTCGCTTTACCGGTATTAAAACCGTTAGTACCATAATATAAAATAATAAAGAAAATTCCATATTTTCCGAATCATGATCCTTACCTTTACCTACCCGTTAGCCGACCTACTTGCTCATAGGTAATAGTGCATACTTATGATTTAAATAAGTCGCACCCTTTTTAAAATTTGCAGTTTACAACCGATGAAAGTTAAAAAATTTCTTTGATAAACCCATGTGAGTATCATGATTATGATGTTGCACTTACTCATCATGATGCTTTTGGTGGTGGAAGAAGAGAAAGTAAAAAGAGATTCCAAATTTGTAACCTTTTCTTAATTAAAGAATTATGTGGCTGATTTTTGGAAAAACTGCTTTAGCTTTGAGATGTACATGTACCTCCACCATCACTACCATCAAACTTTCCCGATCCCAGATCATTTGAAAACAACTAAGTGAGTATAAGACTACCCATATATTAAATTAATGAAACAAAACTTAAATGACAAAGTGAGATATGACTTGGCCGTGATTGGCATCTTATAATTTATTTCTCCAGCAACAATTTCCTCTTTAATTAGTAACGAGTTGATCGCTGGTACAGAGCAGAGCTACTCGTGCTGATAACGTGTTGAATTTCATATATGGGCAAGGTACAAAGTAGTACACATATAAAAGCTTAAGAAGAAAAAACGACATAGAAGAGAAAGAGGAGCTTTCTTATTAGTTTCATTTCTTGAACTCTGTTGTTCACACAACATATGAATACATGAAAAGCTATTTATAGCCAACATCCTTAGGTCGGTAAGATATACAGTGTTTTAAAGTACTCAAATGCTTAGGAGATAAGCATGTTTACTAGATCCTTATCTTTGACCGAATGATGAGGAGGTGAATGCTAGAATGTTCATGGACAGCTGGTGAAAATGGTGGATCACTTTATTGACTCGTGTTCACCCAACATCCCCAATGTTGTTGTTTTTGACGGAAAAAAGGCAAATTTTGTAAATTCCTACAGTAACTAAAAAATGATTCTTGATACTTCAATGGCATTTACTGTAGCATTCGTTTCAATGGAAAAAATTCCTACTGTGATTCTAATTTCTATCAGATTCTAGTTACGGTGATTCTTGATACTTCGATTATGTTCTCTTATTCGTTATTCTTGTTTATCTGTTTTGTTCGGCATCTTATAATCCACTGCAACAAAATCCATTAACATCAGTTTAGGATTTTTTTTTTTTTTGTTTGTTATTCGTTTTTGGATCGTTTTGGCTTGCAAGGATAGTTTTTAAGTTTCTGGACAGCTTTGGGATGGTTGGGTTGTGTTGGATATTATCTTAGCAAGTGAAGTTAACCAGCTACGGTGTTGTTTTTATCATCATAAAACAACTTTGTTATTTCTTTGTTTGGCACACTAGGTGTTTGAAAAAACACCACAACCATTTTATTCTTTTTAAACCGTATATTCTTGGGCAGGAAAACTTACTTCAGTTGTTTTATTAGCGTGAGGTCCAGGGTTCTTCCATGTCGTGCTCAAGAATTTCACATGTCTATGGAGTTTCTAAGGACTCTAATTCACAATCCAACTCATATTTTCAATGCCCATTCAGAGGATTTGATGGTTGTAAGAATGGTGCGGGTGGAATAGGTTTGGGAAAAGCTTATTTGATTCAACATCTTAGAGATAAACACTTCGTCTACGGTAAGGAGAATGATCGTTGTAGACAGAGGATAGCTACAAATCATGAAATATACAAAACCTAGGAAGACGTCCTCTCTAAACTTCGTACGTGGTTATGCACGGATTGCATGCTTCTTCGTGCCTGGAGAAGACCATGTAAATCTCATGTTGGAGTTGGCTTACAAGGTCCCTTTAATAGAAAAGATGTTGACTTGTTGGTTAATGGAATCATGTGTCCTCCTCCAACCACTGACAACATTGCAGATGATAATGATGCTCCAATGTTTCCTTGCCTTACTGTGGAAATGCTCAACAAAGTGTTTCAGCAACATATTCAAACTATCAAAAAAATCCCTCCAAAGTGTAAATTGCAGTTCTCAAGAGTTCTGAAGTATGCGCTTGATAAGGTACATGCAAATCCTTGTGAAGTTTCTGTGTGGATACAATTATTGTTGTTACCTGTTTGTATTCTACATTTATACATCCCCAAAAGCAGCTGTGAGGAAAAATCTGGCAACCGAAGGACATTACAGATTAAATCCATCAACCAATCTATTGTGCAATGGTATACACCGGACGGTTGCATTCAATTAGTCCAGAAATTGCTCCATGAATACCCTCAGCATAACAACAAGCAACGAAGGAACAACAACAACCAGGAGGCTCTGAACCTAAGTGTTTGTAGAAAGAAAATTCGCAATGGGCTGTTCAGTGCAGCTATAAAAGTACTCAATTCAAATGGTATTGCTACAGATGAGGAAGATGCTTTGAAAAATTTGATTGATAAGCACCCATTTGCCCCGCCCCCTGACATACCGATTGGTCTCGCTGTTGTAAACAATGTGGTTTCTTCTAATGAGAACATTCTGGGCAGGAT
The DNA here is from genome assembly GCA_023529315.1 of Papaver bracteatum. Taxonomy (NCBI): domain Eukaryota; kingdom Viridiplantae; phylum Streptophyta; class Magnoliopsida; order Ranunculales; family Papaveraceae; genus Papaver; species Papaver bracteatum. Next base: position 187,655 of record JAJJWX010003463.1, on the reverse strand, counting down.
ATTGAGTTCCCCAAAGGCACATCTTGTGGGAGAGATGGTTTAAGGGTACAAAATCTCCTCGATGCACTGAATGGACCTGCCGCTGTTATATCTGAAGATTTACTTACCTCCACAAAAGGAGTAGTCAACATATGGTTCGACGGCAGGTGTCCTTCGCAATTGGGAGAATTCATGGCTAGCGTACCTCTTACACCCTTGCTCAAACCTGATGGGGGAATTTGTCCTATAGATGTGGGGACAGTGTGGAGGAGATTAGTATCCAAGCTAGCTGCTCAAGCTGTACAAAAGGATATGTGCACTTACCTCGAAGACTTCCAGTTCGGTGTGGGAGTACCAGGTGGAGGGCAAGCCATCTTACACTCTGTCAACATGATTTTACACCAGAAAGGTATGTCCTCTACTACGACCATGTTACTGGTTGACTTCAGTAATGCTTTCAACATGGTCAGCAGGTCTGCTATGCTCCAAGAAGTTAGAACCCACTGTCCTACTATCTCTAAGTGGGTGGAGTTTTGTTACTCACAGCCGCCAAAACTTTACTACAATGATTCCATATTATCTTCGGCTCAAGGGGTACAACAAGGTGACCCTCTTGGTCCATTTCTTTTTTCACTCGTTCTTCACCCTTTAGTTAAGAGGATCTTCGAACTATGTGACCTGGATTTGCAGGCATGGTATCTGGATGATGGTACGTTAATGGTCTCGAAAGCTCTGAACATCATCAAAAATGAGGGCACCAAGCTTGGTCTTCACCTTAACATCGCTAAGACAGAGATCTTCTGGCCTACGATGGATATACGTTGTCATGATAGAGACATCTTTCCGGCCCAAATCAGCAGACCTACCAAGGGGGTAAAACTTTTAGGGGGGCCTGCAAGTTTAGACCATGAGTTCTGCAGCGACGTGATCAAGGGTAGAGTGCTTAAAACCAACAATTTAATGGATGCTGTAAGAAAGTTAGATGATCCCCAAAGTGAATTGTTGTTGTTGCGTAGTTGTGCTGGAGTTTCTCGTCTTTATTTCTCCATGAGGACTACTAGGCCAGATTATATCTTAGAAGCTCAAGTTATTTTTGATGAGCACCTGTCGTTACACCTGCGGCATATTGTTACTAATGACGGGCCGGGTATGGGGTTGTGGCAATACCGTATGTCCTCTTTGCCCATTAGTTTTGGTGCTTTAGGTATCTATTTTATGGAGGATGCGATGAACTACTTCTACTTGGCATCTTGTTTACAGACTCAGCCACTTCAATTCAATATGCTTCGTAACGTTCAATTACTTAGCCCTAATCACAACATGCAGCAAGCCATAGATCTTTTCTCCACCGTTTGTGGTCCCGACGTCAACATCGAACTAACTGCCCCCCATCCCATGAAGACCTTGGAAGTGAATTACTTCGATGTTGTCATGAAGGAAATGTCGGACAAATTTTCCATGTCCACTCGTGATGGTGCTCTTTGGAAATGCAACAAGGCTAATCATGCACAAGATTACCTTAAGGCTATACCGATTGAGGGGCTAAATCAGAGAGTTGGTGCTCAACAATTTGGCGTTGTTTTACGGTACAGGCTTGGTATACCTTTGTTTGTGGAAGGTAGCCTATGTACTTTTTGCAAAAGAGATATGGACTGTTATGGGGATCACGCCTTACACTACGCACACGAGGTAGGCATCAAATTTCGACACGACTTAGTTCGGGACGCGTTTGTAGACATGTGTTTTCGTGCAGGGGTACCGACTAGAAAAGAAGTCGAACTGGGTCTCTTGGCAGATGATGGAAGTGCTCTTCGTCCGGATGATGTTTTTGTCCTTGACTGGGAAAACGGGCGGGACAAGTGTTTAGATGTAACCGGCGTATCACCATTCACCGGTGGGGGGGGTGCACACTTTTCGGCCTGGGGTGGCTCTGGATAAGGCAGTGAAACGTAAGCATAAGAAATATTTGGAAAAATGCGTAGCACTAGGTTACAACTTCGGCACTTTAACGTTTACTACTTTTGGTGAACTTTGCAACGAAACAGTGGACTTCTTGAAAAGGCTTAATAATCACTTATCTAGATTTGATGTGAAGGCTAAGAAATGTAACTATTTATTTCATAGATTAGGAATTGTCATACAAAAAGGTGTGGGAGCTCAGTTTGTTGCTAGGCTTCCATCCAGTTACTTGTAGTCCCCTTCTAAAGAAATATTAGAAAAAAGATTTTGTAAAAGAAAGCTCAAGTCACTAAAATAGTGACAAAAAGCTAAAATAGTGACAAGAAGCTAAAAAAGGATTAGTCATCACGGCATCCCAGATCAGAGTTGATAACGAAAAGCCATAGAAAATGTTAATAATATTATAAGATTACAACTGAAATATCCATTAAGGAATATAATTACACCCCAAAAAATTCTTGATTTTTCAAACTAAACGAATTATATTTCTAGACAAACAAGAAGTATAAAAATCTTTACCTGGTACAATGGCATTACCCGAATTGACGTCTCCAATAAAAATGAATATCTATAACATATCTAATTTTTTTATGCGCATGATAATGATAATCGTTTAACAATATCCGCAACTTTCACTGATCAAAAAAAAAAAAAAAAAAAAAAAAAAACAATATCCGCAACTTTCCCATTTGGTTCTGCAGATCCAAGCATTATACATAACTCATAATGGATTTTGTAAATTGAGATTGTAATAACTTAAATCATTAAGGCTCACACTCTTGGATCAAGATCCATCAGCAGACTAATCGATTTATTTTGATTAAATAAAAATCAATCGATTCATGTGGTGGTGGTGGTGGAGTAGGATCTGGAGATTGTCATGGGTTTGGTTGTAGTACGGAAGTAAGAGGAGAAGGTGTTGCTGGTAGCAGTGAAGGAGGAGCAGGCGGTGGAAATATGAGATAAATAGAGAGCTAAAGAAAGAGGATAAATTTCGTAATGAAAGTTGCCATTTGGAGAAATACACCTAGATAGTGTGTGCGGTAGGAAGGTGTATTCTGAAGAGAAGAAGGCAAGGTAAGCCTGGAACACCAATCCTTGATTCTCCTCCTGGCAAAAGAATGAGTGAGGAGGAGCGAGAGAACACCAATCCTTCGAACACTGTTATCGGCAAAAGAAACCGGAAATCTAATGGTGTCTATTCATTGCCAGGTAGAAGCTAAGCTGTTCGAATTCTGGGGTAGCTCGAAATCTTCAGCTAACATGATCACAATCCGAGAATCTTGCAGAGGAAAAAAATGGGTTAATTCCTTCTCGAGGAATGGTGGGTTGTGGCTTATAAACAAGATACATGAAGCTCTTCAGTCAGATTTTAAACAAAGTTCTTGGTCTTTTTCTGAAAAATCTGAATGGTTTACTTTGGCAAGGGATAAAAATAACGGTGGAGAATTTTTAAAACTCTCCATCCCAGATTCCAAGGGCTTCCTACATCACTGTTTCTTCCCCATGGCCAGAAACAAACAAGGTTGGAGAGAGCTTGAAACATGCTGCAATTACAATGAATCTTCTGGGACCAACTCTTATCTTCAGCCTCCTAAAGATTCTGTTTCCTATGGTGGTTGCGTTCCATCAAATTGCTGGATCAAACCACCCATATTCAATTCGTCGGCGGAGTGCATTAATGACCCACTCATAAATTATGCGGGCAATTGGAATTTAGCTTTGAAGATCGAGGTGAACGCCTTAAATGTAGATTGGTCTGAAATTGGGGGCTGGCTCCAACAGCATTTAAACCTTGTAAACTCCTTTAAAATTTGGCCTATCTCATAAAACGAAAGGGTCTTTTTTGCTTCGTCCTTGGAGCAACTGGAAAGCATTATGTCTTTTGGACATATTTGTATTGATGAGGTGCAAATTTCGGTGTCTTCTTGGGTTAGCAATACGTCTCAACCTTCAGACTGCAGTTCTTCCAATTCTTGGATCACAGTTAAGGGAGTTCCCCAGAATCTATGGAATTTCCGTCTCTTTTCTACTATTGGGGCTGCTTGTGGAGGGTTAACAGCAATTAGTCAAGAAACAAGATCAGGAGACGTGATTTCTGAAATGAGATTGAAGGTGAAGGGTCCGCTCTTATCGAATGAATGGTCGATGGGTTTTGCAGTAGGGGGTACTTAGATTACGGCGATGATCTCTCTCGTGGAAAAACAAGTCGAACATTCCTCCGGTGTTCACAGGAGTCTACTGTTTGAACCGCCTGTCTCGCCTGAATTCTTCCTCGAAGGAAGGTATGAGTCATAATTTACCTTGGTAGGACCAAATACAGCTGGTGTCTCATCAGTAGGTCGTACTAGGAGGAGAAAGAAGCTTTCTTGTGAAACTTTCCCATTATCTGCTCAACTTGAAGCAATTATAGAAGAGAACTTATCAAGTGAAATTGTTAGATTTACTAGGAGGAGCTATTTCGATGAGAAAGAAGCTGCTGAGGTAATTGTGCCAATTCAGGGGGATAATTGTTTTGATGGATTTTAACATCCTAATCTATAACATTAGAGGGTTGGGGACAGAGGGAAGGGATACAGCTATCAGTTCTTTAGTAAAACTTGAAAAGGCAGCTGTGATTTTCATTCAAGAAACCAAAATGGAGGTTATGACAGACTATACAGTAAGGAGTTTGTGGGGCTCAGGGGGGCATCAATGGACCGCAGTTAATTCTATTGGTGCGTCGGGGGGCATCTCACAGTTTAGAATGATGCAATTTTTAATTGTGTTGAAATTTTTGCACAAACTCATTGTCTTACCATTAGAGGCACGAGAATTTGCGATGGTTTTGACTGTGTTCTTACAAATGTGTATGGTCCAACGGGAGATGCAGATAGAATGAGAATTTGGACTGAATTGGACGAGGTGAGATCGAAGTGGCTTGATTAACCTTGGTGTATAGTGTTGGAATATTTTCAATTACGTTTCGTGAAGAGAAACTTGTCCGTTCCCAACAGACGTGAAAACCTCTATAAGTAGCATCTCCCAGAGTCGTTTTCATAATCAATCGAAAATCTCTTCTGTTTTTCTTTCTTAAACAAAGCATCATCAGAATCTGTTTTACATGTGTTCTTGGTTGAGTCAAGGGGTGCAAACCTTGAATCCAATTTCCGGTTGTAGGGCTTTCATTGTATCCTGAAGGCAGTATTTCACATACCTGTTGCAATCGCCAATTCGTTGGGAGGGTAGAAATATTTGTCTAAAATAAATCATCCAGAGACTTGAAAGTTTTAGAGTACAACCAAAATCTGTTTCTGTTTTCATCTCCATTGCAGCCCAGTAATTTTCCAAAATATAGGTGGGGATTACAATGTGATTAGAGTGTCTTCAGAGAAAAATACTCATAGTATTTCAGATGTGAATATGGGTCGTTTTGATTCCTTCTTGCGCAGACATTAGTTATGTGATTTACCGCTGAATGGAGGCCTTTTTACTTGGTCAAATATGAAATCTTCTCCTATTCTTTGCAGGTTAGATAGATTTGTTGTTAGCGGGGAATGGGAGGACAAATTTCCTTTAATGGCGCAATGTGTTCTCACAAGGACGGTTCCAGATCACTCTCATATCTCCCTAAGAAGCGGCGGTCTGGTTTTTGGCCCTTTTCCTTTTAAGGTCGAAATCTTTTGGTTGGAGCATCCAAATTTCAAAGAATTGTTGTTTTTTTGTTGGAACAACATGATTTTTGAAGGATCACCTAGCTTTGTCTTTGCCAAGAAATTACAGATGTTGAAGTCAATATTAAGGGGATGAAGTAAAGAGACGTTCGGCAACTTGGATAACAAATTGAGGGAACTGGAAATGCTAATAGACATTTTGGAAAGAAAAGAAGAGATAGCGGCTTCTATTTCAGAGTTGGAATTTTTGGAGAGGGATAAGCATCGTCAGACGTACAATGAAGTGCTTCTGCTTATTGCGAAGAGGTGGAAACGAAGGGCTAAAATACGATGGCATGTGGATGGGGAAAGAAATTCTAAAATGTTTCACAAAATGGCGAATCAGAATAGAAGGAAAAATGCTATTTTTAAGTTAAAGTTTGGTCTGGATGAGGTGGTTTGTCAAGATCGCATTAAAGAAGAAGTGATTGAGTTTTATGAGAGTTTATATTCCAGAGATCAGGAGGATTATGTTAACTTAGATGAGTTATCTTTTTCTAGTATTTCTGAGATGGAGAGTAGGAGGATTGAAAGAGATATTACTGAAGACGATATTATTTCGGCCATCAAATCTTTCAAGCTCAATAAGTAGCCAGGGCCAGATGGATTCCCAATTGAATTCTACAGAGTTTCTTGGGAGGTTATAAAAGAAGATTTTATGAATTTGGTGAAGGAATTTAATGAGAAAGGGAGCATCAACTGGCGCTTAAATTGTACTTTTCTCTCTTTGATTCCAAAGAAGAATGAGGCAGTTGAATTGAAGGACTTTCGGCCTATTAGTTTGGTGAGTACCATCTATAAAATTTTATCGAAAGTGTTTGCCAGTAGATTGAAGGTGGTTCTTCCAAATTTGATTTCTCAGTCGCAAGGAGCCTTTCTAGCCGACAAACAGATTTTAGACGGAATTCTGATTGCAAACGAGCTTATTGACTCGATAAAGATAGAAGGAAAAGGAGGCATTGTGTGTAAGTTAGATATGGAAAAGGCCTTCGATCATGTTCTTTGGGGTGCTGTAGATGGGGTTTTTATGAAGATGGGGTTTGGTTGGAAATGGATAATATGGGTTCGAAATTGAATTTCTACTGCTAGGTTTTCGGTAATTCTCAATGGGGCGACAAAAGGTTTTTTCAAAGCTTCTCGTGGCCTCCGGCAGGGAGACCCTCTTTCGCCGTTCTTATTCTTATTGGTGGCTGAAGTTTTTAATAAGCTTATGTACAAGGCGAAGACTGAAGGTTATCTTAAAGGTTTTCATGTGTAAGAAAATGGCATGGAAATTTCCCATCTACAATTTGCTGACGATACAGTGGTGTTTTCAGATGCAAAGGTGGAAGAGGTTCAAAAATTAATGGAGGTGTTAGAGAGTTTTAAAGCTAAAACAGGCTTGAAAGTAAATCTCTCCAAGAGCTCTATGATGGGGATTGGGGTCCAGCAGGACTGTATTCATGAGTGTGCAAGATTAGCAAGGTGTGTGATTGGTGAGTTTCCTTTCTCTTATCTTGGTATTTCTATCGGGGCTTCTACGAGGCTGAAATCTGTTTGGAATGCTGGTTGATAAGATGAATTTAAGGCTTGCTCCTTGGAAGAGAAGGTATCTCTCGAAAGACGAAAGATTAGAGCTCATAAATAGCGCGCTCGGAATAGAAGAACCTGGAAAAATTGATGCGGAACTTTCTTTGGGGTGATACTATAAACAAGAAAAAGCTTCATTGGAGATTGTGGAAGAAAATATGTGTCCCCAAGAGTGAGGGTGTCTGGGTATAAGGAACTTAAATCTTACGAATGAAGCTCTGTTAACAAAATGGTTGTGGAGATATGGAGAGGAGAAGACTAGTCTGTGGAGGAAAGTCATTTCTGAGAAATTTGGCGGCGTCGAAGAGGCTTTGTCTCCTAAAGATTCAAAGAGAACTTATGGGTAGGGGTTATGGCGAGGTATCCTAAATCATGCTGATTTCCTTAGGAATGGAACAAAAATTTTACTAGGCAAAGGGAACAAAACAAACTTCTGGGATGATGTTTGGTGCCATGAAAAAACTCTTAAAGAGTTATTTCCGAAATTATGGAAACTTAGTAGAAGAAAGGAAGCCACTGTGAAAGACATTAACCATGCAAATAATAATGGTCAATGTTGGAACATTGATCCAAGCAGAAGACTCAAGGACCAGGAAATTCAAGAAGCTGTGGAGTTTTCAAAGCTTTTAGATGAACAAGGAGATCTTGGTGCAGCATATGATAAACGGGAGTGTATTTACGGTTCTAAAGGTACGTTCTCGGTTAGTTCTTGCTATGGTTGGCTCTTGCATGAGCAGGGAAAAATTACCCCTTCGAAATTTCCCTCTAAGTACATCTGGAACAAGACAATCCCGCCTAAGATTAGCTTTTTGGTTTGGGCTGATGCAAATATAGTTGTACCTACTCTTTCTATGTTGTCGAGAAGGGGTATGGCAGTGGAGAACTTATGCGCGTTTTGAAATATTAGTGAAGAAAAAGTTGAGCATTTGTTCCTTCACTTCCCCTTTATTAGACAGATCTGGGATCACTTTTTTCAGCAATTGGACTTTGCTTGGGTTCATTCGACAACAATCATTGAATTCTTATGGAAGTGGAGATTGAAGATCTCGGCGAAGACTCTTATTTTATTGAGATATTACTTGCCGTTTGCAGTTTGGTGGGTAATTTGGTTGGAACGAAATGAAATTTTAATAGAGAAGAAACAACGAAGAAAAACCTTACAATCTATCATTGTAGATATTAAAGCGTTGTTACTTAGTTGGTCGGTTAATGTTGATTCCTTTAAAAACATCAACTTTGATGCCTTTGTTTTCGATTGGGTGAACTTGTTTAGAGAATAATCGGTTGTAAGATCTTTTTTAGTCGCTCTTGTGTTCTGTAAGGTGCTGTCTTGGCACTTTCTTCTTTAATTCAATCTTACCTTTTTCAAGAAAAGGCTGAAATTTCGGAGCAGCAACTTAAAATTGGTATCTCATCGCCTCCAATTCAGAGTAGTAATTCAAGGATGTCTCATTCTCCTTCGATTAATTCTTCGAATTCTAGCGCTGCCGCGGATTCTTCTTTCATATCTAGTATCGATAAATTGGGTGAAACAATTTTGGATCAGGATGTTCAAGGTACAACCAGAGTGGGGTTAGATTGTTCTTCCTCAGATTCTCTAGCACCTAAGGTAAGTACTTCTGCTCCTAATAGCTCTTGCTTTAAGGGTTCTCAGAGAGATCCTATGAAGATATATCAAGCTCAATACTACTTAGAAAATAAATTTGGCACTCTTTTTGACATGTCTAAAGGAATTCTAATTTTATCAGGGATGGGGTTTCCGGAATCAAAGGCCGAATACATGGCCATGGTGGTAGATGGAATTAAGTTCCACATTGATGCTTTTAATGATCAAATCCACGAAGGGGGGTGTGGTCGACAAGTAATTGTCGATTATTTTTTTTTCGGTGATAAGGTTTTATTTGTTTTGTTTAATTGTGTCTGTTGGAATGTGAATAGCATTAGGAAAAGGAAAAGGAGGGCTAGAGTGCATGAATGCATAAAATTGTGGAAACCAGATTTTTTGATCCTTCAGGAAACTAGACTGGAAAATTGCAATGACCAAATTGTAGCTCAAATTTGGGGTGGGGGTATTTGTTATTGGGTTGCTATTAATTCAGTGGGTTTTTCTAGGGGTCTTCTTATCATTTGGAACAAAAACTCTGTAGTGATCGAAGACATTATAAGAGGCATTTATTCTATCAGTTTGAAATGTTCTTTTGTTTCGGATGGGTTCAGTTGTACAATGTTAGGAGTGTATGCTCCTTGTGATGTGAGACAGTTTACTTGGAAGAAAAAAAGAAAGTTGGATAGATTCTTAGTCTCCTCCGAGTTCGATCTCCATTTTCCTTCTCTTTTGGCTCAAATTTTAGGAAGACCCATGTCTGATCATGCCCTAATTAAATTTAGTTGTGATACCGACAACTGGGGACCTCCGCCCTACAGGTTTCAAGCAATGTGGTTCCACAATACAAATTTACTGGATTTAATGAAAGTTTGGTGGAATTCTTATTCCTTTCATGGGTCTGCTGGGTTCATTCTCGCGAAAAAGCTTCAAGCTCTAAAGAGTGATATCAAAATGTGGAACATGAATGTTTTTGTCAGGGTAGATAGGAAGATTGATGATATCCTTTGTGAACTCTCTAGTTTAGACACTCTTGCCGACAACAACCTTATTTCTGCCTCGCAAACAACAAGGAGATACAAATTAAAGCAAGACTTCGTAAAGATGGCCGATAGGAAGCATATTATGATGACGCAAAAGGCTGGGATGCAGTGGGATAAGGATGGGGATAGAAACACTAATTATTTTCACAGAAAAGCTAAGATAAAGAAGAGAAGAAACTCCATTCATTCTCTGAGAATTAATGGTCGGTTGACGGAAGATAAACAAACGATTAAGTCTGCAATCACTGGTTACTTCTCAAATTTGTTTACGAAAAAAAACTCCCCGCGTCCTACGGTTGGGAACATGAAATTTAAACAAATCAGTAGGGAGTTGGCCCAACAACTTGAAGCTCTAATCACTAAAGTAGAATGTGTTCAGGCACTCAAAGGGTTAGGTCAGAACAAATCCTCCGGCCCAGACGGTTTCCAAGTTATGGTCATTCGCAAGTGTTGGGATTTCATGCGTGTCGACATCATGAAGGTGGTCAGAGATTTCAATAAATGGGGAACGTTTAATTGGAGACTTAATACTACTTTTCTCTCTCTCATCCCCAAGAAAGAAACTGTAGAAGATCCCAAGGACTTCCGCCCTATAGGCCTCATGAGCAGCGTCTACAAGATGATTTCTAAAGTGTTAGCAGAAAGATTAAAATCTTCTCTTCCATGCAGCATTTCAGATCAGCAATCTGCTTTCATAAAACATAGACAAATTCTTGACTGTGCACTTTTGGCAAACGAATGCATTGACTCTCGAATCAAGAGTGGTATACCAGGAGTGATATTCAAGATTGATTTTGAGAAGGCTTTTGACCACATCTCTTGGGATTTCGTTGACGACGTGCTGGCTAAAATGGGTTTCGGAGAATTGTGGAGAAAGTGGATCCAAGGTTGTATCTCAGATTCTCCTATCTCTGTGTTAATCAACGGCTCGGCTCACACAAAGTTCACCACTGGCAAAGGATTGACTCAAGGTGACCCTCTCTCACCCTTTTTTTTTATTATTGTGGCTGAAGCCTTGCATCTCTTGCAGCAAACCGGGAAAGAACAGGGTCATATAGGTGGTTTTGCGATGAGTCAAAATGGGATCGTGATTACTCATCTTCAGTTTGCCGACGACATATTAGTTTTTCTCGACGATTTTACGGATCAAAACTATCTGAGATATTATCTCCTCGGTTTTGAGATGCTATCCGGCGTTCATATAAACTTCGCCAAATGCAGCATCTTTGGGGTGGCAGGAGCTTCTAATCTGGACACTATGGCTTCAATGTTGTCCTGCAAGTCGGAAAATCTACCCTCTTCTTATTTGGGTCTTCCTCTTGGTGATACTTCAATGGGAGCCAAGAATTGGGATTTGATTATTAAAAGATGTAAGAATAGACATTGTTCCTGGAAACGTTATTGCCTCAACAAAGCAGGTAAGTTAACTCTCATTAAGAGTGTATTGTCTAGTATTCCAATTCATATGCTCTCCCTCTTTATAGCCCCTCCCAAGGTTATTAAAGCAATTGAACAAGTTATCAATATCATGGACTTCTTATGGGATTTTTCGGATACTAATAAAGGTTATCATTATGTGGGTTGGAAGAATTGTTGTAAACCTCTGAAATCTGGAAGACTGGGTATCAAATCAGTCAAGAGTATGAGCAAAGATCTTATATCAAAGTGGTGGTGGCGCTTTAACAAAGAAAAAAATGCCTTGTGGCGGAATGGTATAGTTTCAAAATATAACTCAACTCTTTCGGACATAGAGACACAAACGCCAAATTCAGGAAACAAGTGTGGAGTTTGGAAGAATATCTTTGCTCATTTGAAGACATTCAAATAGTGTTCAAGGCTTCGTTTAGGTGATGGGGCTACTATCACATTCTGGGAAGATACTTGGCTCGGCGACCAACCATTGAATTTGGCTTTTCCTCACATCTATTCTATCACCTATACTCAGAAATGGACGGTGCAAAAATGTGCCGAATCATTACTTAACGGTGGATCGTGGAACTTTGGTCTTGACATAAGGCTCTCTGAAACCCAAATATAGGAAGTTTCTGCTCTTATTGTCTTATTAGAAAACTTATCAGTTGGTTCTGAACAAGACACTCTCGTTTGGTTAGTCGACAAAAGCGGCCTGTTCACAGTGAAATATGCTTATACCTGGTTCGAAAAAGAACACCAATTAAACCCTACTAATGTGATTATCCGGTCGAGAGCTTAGCCTCATAAGATAGGTTTCTTTATCTGGCAGGTTTATCATAAAAAGCTAGTCACCATGGATGTTCTCTATCGAAAAGGTAAACTTCTAATGAATGGTTGCCTCTTATGATGTCAAGAGGGAGAATCCCCCTCCCATCTTCTTTTCCAATGCACTTTTGCGAGGAACATCTGGTTGCATTTTCTGTCTTTTGTGAAGCTTGAATGGGTTATGCCCAACTGTATTGACACGATTATCAAAAGTTGGCGAGTGAAGAATCTACATTCTATAGCTAGATCGCTATGGAAAGTGCTACCTGCAGCTATTACATGGACCATTTGGAATGTTAGAAAAAACATTATTTTTAATAACGAGACAACGACCTTTACTAAAACCATAAAAATGGTAAAGACACAGTCTTTCTACTGGTGCAGGAACCTAGATTCTGTAAAGGGCATGGGGCTAGACTATATTATGGCTAATTGGGGTATGCTTTTCATAACATAGGATCTGTTTGCTTTTTGGTTTGAAAACTGGGTTGTTTTTGTTTTTTTGTTTTGTTTTGCTGTAACTTTTTTCCTCTTCTTGGGCATGGATTGGTTGTATTTGTACTTCCTCCTTTCTTTGGGTCTCCTTGTTTCTTTGCTCCCTTCTTGCTTTTGTAAGCTTCTTCAATAATATCCTTAATTTTGCCGAGTAAAAAAAAAAAGATAAATTTCGTAATGAGAGGAATAAGAAGAATGAGAGGGTAGACTAGGAATTCTTTTTAAAATGATGAAATGGCAATGATCCAAGGACTCTAAAATATTTAGGGTTTTTTTTAGTCACTTTTAGGGAATATGATGTTTTTGTAAATGTTAACAGGTGGTTTGAGTTCTTGTCTACCGAATTTGGTCACTTTAGTGTTTCATCTCTTATAAACACTTTAGGTTATTTTCCTTTTTGGGAGTTAGCATTTTTATTTCTTTCAACGTTTTTTCTTTTATTTCTTTCAACGTTTTTCCTTTTTCGGAGTTAGTATTTTTATTTCTTTCAACGTGGTTTTTTTTTTAAAAACCAATTATACATCGCCAACTGTCATCACCAAACCTCTTGTTTCACAAATAAATTATGTTGTCCTAAACGATACGAGGGGTTGGTCACCTTTCAATGTGGAAGCTTATAGCTAGGCCTTTTTCTTTAAATATAGCTCACTGTAAAATAGAGATAGATGGCCATATACAAATTTTAGAAAAATAGTTCATCTTTCATGACGTGTAAGGTCTTCGAAAGGAACACGAATTAAACGAAAACGAAAACATATCAATGTCCCGGTAGTTGTGCAGTTCAAAAGATTGTAAATATCAATGATTACATATCGTGTTCCGATCGAATTTGGTTATACAATATGTATTTGGTGTCCAAGGTATTAATATTGTTTTCCAGTATTCCCGAATGCATACAGAGAGAGCCCCAATAATGGTAATATTGGTGGAGTTACGAGTTACATGAATGATTAGAGATGTACAAGAACATAATTCAAGATATTGAGTGTTTTCCAGTAATCTCCTTAAAAAAGGTATACACTTTCTTATTCAAGTTATTTTGCATCATAAACACAGAAAGATAATTTAAGATATTATTGCCGTTATTTATTTTGTATTGTCTTGACTCGTGAGATAAGTCGAGACTAATCGGACCCATTAAGATATACGTAGATTATTATTATAATGTAATCTATAGGAAAATAACGCCGTAATTGGTCTTGGCTCTTATTTAGAATATATATTCTCTTATGATAGTCTTTGAATCTCCCGCCTCAAAGATTGGTTCGAAGTTACGTGCCCAAGTACAGCCTCTATGGCTGTCGTTGTTTCTGCTCTTCGATTAGAGCTAGCCCAGATGCTCCAGAATCACCATGTCTAAATTTCGAAACATTAATTGGCCACCATGGAAAACCATACCTACGACCATAAACTGGTACGAATATAGTTGGTGCGGATACGATTACAGCTGATGGTGAAGGTGGCGGTAGCTGTATCTCACAAATACAATCAGGTGGTGGAGGGGGTGTATCCTCAGATGGTGGTGGCGGCGTTTGCTGATCAGGTGTCGGTGGTGGCGTCTCACAATTACAATCAGGTGGTGGGGGTGTCTCCTCGGGTGGTGGTGGTGGAGGTGTCTCCTCAGGTGGTGGTGGAGGTGTCTCCTCAGGTGGTGGCGGCGGAGGTGTCTCCTCTGGTGGGGGTTCACAACAGTTAGAGTCACCCCCATTATTATTTGCGTTTCCGGGACCGCTGTTGATCACATTGGTAGTAGATCCGTCGGCAGCAACACCACCTAAGATCATGAAACTTTTAGGATAGTAAGTGCTATCCACAAAAAGCATTGTTACGATCATGAGAAGAAAAAACACCTTCTTATCTTTCTTCATGGTAGACATATCTCTTCCTCTGACTAATCTAGCTCGCTCACTCTGCCTCTTGTGTTCAAGGAACACTCCATTATATACAGTGTATTGAACCTGCGAGGGCGTAATCGTAAATGAAATATGAAAGAAAACTCCATTTAATAACAGTCTAATCATTGAACTACTTTTGTCTTACTCATCATTCATTTATGTGAAAGAAAACAAAAGGCATTGTATGTCGTCGATATATAGCATCCTTTCTTAATGCAGTGGGATGCGAGTGGTCACCAAACTGATTAATGCTGAGTTCTTCTTGTTATAAAAAAAAGTTATATAGAGTCCTATGAATCTATGATATCCATGTTAATCCATTCGAACATGGTAATAAGTAATTAAACATGATCAAACTGATTAATCAATTTAATAGGTTCTTGTGTCAGGTTGAGGCGCAAAGACCAATTCTTCCCAATGGTGGAGATGGTAGAGATTTATGTAGGTGGAAGTTAACGATAATGATAGTAATTTTAGACTTCCTGATCAGAGAAATTCTATTTCCATAGTTAGATCTTACAATGTAGGAGGGTGACATGCATGGTCAACAAAAGGCTCAGAGAAAGTCTTATCGAGAATGATCTTCAACAACAGGCTCAATTTAATAGGTTCTTATATCAGGTTGAGGCGCAAAGACCAATTCTTCCCAATGGTGGAGATGGTAGAGATTTATGTAGGTGGCAAGGGGAATAGCGTCCAAAGACATTCGGATATGGCAGTGTTTACCATTTGCAATCTGCTGAACTCTCTGACTCGAGAAGAATATATCAAACTGCATATCAGCAGATTATTGCGGCTATTATGTTCTATGGGGGGCGTCAAACTTCAGTTTTTGATTGTATTTTATTTGCACCATCTTGGTTCTTATATTCAATACATTTTGTCTTGTTCAAATAAATTAGTGAATGCGAGATATTTTCTTGCTCTAATTAAAGAGGTGGGAGATAAATCATCTTGACAGTGTGCTACGTAACCCGTTTGAGTCTTCTTCTGTCCTAGTTTTGTATTTCATTACCATCTGAAAGTCATTTCTAATTCTATCCAAACTTTTATTTTTTATGTGGGATGATTTTCTATCATCGGTAGTATAATTTGTGCTGAAATTCTAGGCTAAAATGTAAGTGCCTGGACTTGTTTTTTCTCTTGTTGTGAGCGAGGCATCATCAAAATCTGCACCTAGTCTACCAATGCTAATACCTTAATGATCACTTGATTATGATAGTAATAAGTGTGAGATTAATTAGCTAGATAGATAGTCAATTCTAGAATATTATATAAAATTTATTGAAGTTCTTGGGTTTATTGTAAAGATAGCAAATAGAATTAGATAGATTGCAAAGATAAGAAGATTAATTGCAACAATCCTCCTTCTCTATTAATTGCATTTTCATTATTAACTAACTTGTAGCACATTGATCAGTAATTAGAGGGATGGTGCGAAATGATTATGACTCTTAACAAGTACATGCCAACAACTATAGATAGGTCCGTCCACTAATTTAATCTCGAGCCAGTGTAACTTCCTACATGTATAAATAGATGTTAAACAAACCAAAACTCATTCCACAGAAAATTCTGCCTTTCTAATTAATCAAACATAAGTATAACGTACTATGGGTTCCTCCAAACTATTTCTTTCTGTGTTGTATTTGATCATCATAACATTTTCATCAACAAACATCACGGTGGCTCGTTTTTCTTTTGTGCCACTGCTTTCAGATTCTACATCAATATCAATTCCTAATCTTACTCCTATAATTCCAATTACGAACGGTACTGCTGCTGCTGCTATAAAAGAGTATAAAGAAGGGGCGTTATACATAATGTCATGGGTGTATATAATAATGTTTGTTTTTTTTTTTTTTTGACAAGAGAGAGGGACAACGACCTTTTTTTTTTTATAAATAAAGAAATAAAGTTACTGACAAATATCAAGCAGTGTGGGTGCCTCCCACATTTGAGGACTTTGAGATGTTTCTCCAGCTCTAACAAGCCTGTGGAGATCAGGGAAATCCCCATATTTGATGGTCTTATACAATACTTTTTCAAAAGATTTTAATGTCATGATTAAAGTATCTATTCTATCATTTGTTTTCCAGCTAGTTCTTCTTTGTTTTCCCTCTAGAGCTTTCATTAGTTTTTGATTGCACCCCAAAAGATTTAGCTTTTTGCATTGAAGATTAGCCGCCCATTCCAGAGCATCCTTGGCTGCAATGCAGTCTCCTTCTTCTCTTCCATGTGTTCAGGTAGTTCTTGTGCTTCTTCCCAAAGTCTCTCCCGTTGGGCCTACAATGAAAACAACAATGCTTGTTAGACCAGTTACATTATCATTTGCCGAGTGGAAAACAAAGGAAACCTTCATAGGAACAGAAGCTTGAGGTGCTTCTATCCTATTCCCTATAGATCTAGTTTTGTTAATATCATCGATCCTCATAGAAGTATTCAGATGCTCGATTATCAGTTTACTAGTGCTTCTAGGGCAAGGTTTCACATTTCTAAAAACCATATCACATCTGGGTTTCCAGATAAACCAGCATATAGTACCACAGAGGCTAGCCCAAGAGCCCCACGGGGTATTAGAATTTCCCCTATGGAACCAACTTTTACACCATTCAGTCAGATTATTATAACCATTACAAGAGTTATTCAGGTTTAAGGAGTAGAAGGACCAAACTTCCCTAGTAAAGTTACAATGCATGAGAGAATGTTCTCCAGTTTCTGGAGACCTCTTACATAAGGTACAAACAGGGTCAATGTAACTGATATATCTAGCAAGATAGGCACTAAAAGGCAGGATGTTATTTTTCATTTTCCAAATGAAGAATTGGATTCTCAGGAGAACCTTCAAATTCCCGATCTTGCAAGCCAGACTATCTTTTGGCTGCAAATTTTTCCTATCAAGAAGATCATACAAGGATTTACTGGTAAAGTTTCCTTTGGGGTTATCAATCCATCTAAGGGTATCTCCAATCTCGGCGTTAGGTTTAATAGTGAGAATTTTCGTTATTGTTTGTCAGTCAAAT
Organism: Papaver bracteatum; assembly: GCA_023529315.1. Taxonomy (NCBI): domain Eukaryota; kingdom Viridiplantae; phylum Streptophyta; class Magnoliopsida; order Ranunculales; family Papaveraceae; genus Papaver; species Papaver bracteatum. The sequence goes on along the minus strand of JAJJWX010003463.1, from coordinate 170,159 downwards.
AACAGATTCAGCACCTCGAGATTCCATCTAGAATCAATCATCAGATCACTCACCATATTATGGTTATAAACATCCCCTACTTCAGCAAGGCAAATAGGGTTACCATTCTCATCAGGTATCCACTTGTCCTTCCAAATGTGAACAGTTTTCCCATTGCCAATTTCCCAAATACTGAAATTTTTAATAATCATAATGCCCTTGTGGACACCCTTCCACGCCCAGGACGATCCCTCATTACAAGTGGAATGAAAAGGATTAGTGTTAGGGAAATACCTCCCTTTCATGGTTTTAGAGAAGATAGAGTCAGGTTGGTGAAAAAGTCTCCAACCATTCTTAGCTATTAGGGAGAGATTCATCAGTTCTAGTTTCTTTTGACCGTTACCTCCTTTTTCCTTACTCTTGCAAAGACCATCCCAGTCTTTAATATAAAACCCTTTCTTAGGACCTAGTTTACCCCACCAGAAGTCTCTAATTGTATTAGTTAGTCTTTTAATGATAGCTTTAGGTAATATAAAAGTTGACATAGTATAAACAGGTAAGGATTCTAGGACAAGCTTTGCCATAATTCCTCTCCCAGGTGGGGACATAGATTCGCTTTTCCAACCCTTTAATCTACATCCCATGTTGTCCGCTAGGTTCTCAAAACACTTTATCTTAGACTTGTGGGTAAACAGAGGCCCCCCTAGGTACTTATCATCATGTATTATTTTTTTAACCTGAAGAATGTTGATTATATCTCTTCCTAGACTATTAGGCATATGAGGGGTAAAGAAAATGCCAGATTTAAAAAAATTTATCATTTGTCCCGAGGAACTACCATAGTCCTCAAGGATATTCAACAGGTTCCTACTTTGACAAGTATTGGCCTTAGTAAAAATCAAACAGTCATCTGCAAACAACAGGTGACTGATAGGAGGGCAATGTTTATTGAGTTTGAAACCAGATATGAGACCCGACTGTTCAGCGTTGGATAAGGTCCTTGAAAAGGACTCCATGCATAAAATGAAGAGGTAAGGAGACAGAGGGTCCCCTTGACGTAAACCTCTCGAGGGTTTAAAAGGCTTACAAGGCACCCCATTGACAAGGATTGCAGATTGGCTGGTGCTTATACATTGAAGTATAAGATTGCACCAAGCATCACCGAATCCCATTCTTTTAAGAATAGCGATCAAGAAGTTCCATTCAACACGATCAAAATCCTTTGACATGTCAATTTTAAGACCCATGAAGTGGGATTTGCTTTTCTTTCTTTTCTTTCTCATAGCGTGAATTATTTCATGAGCAACAATAATGTTGTCTGAAATAAGACGTTATTTAACAAAGGCCGACTGATAAGGGGATATCAGTTTGTCCAGGAACGGTTTCATTCTATTAGCAATGACCTTAGATATAATTTTATAAACAATGTTACACAAACTAATTGGTCTATAGTCCCCGGGACCAGTAGGGCGCTGCACTTTAGGGATAAGGGAGATATGAGTGTGATTCAGTTTCGTTAGCATATGGCCACTAGCAAAAAAAGCCTGGACAGTTTCTAGGACATCAGTTTTGACCACAGACCAGTTCTTTTGGAAAAAACAGGCGGGGAAACCATCGGGACCTGGGCTCGAATTTGGTAACATACCAAACAGAGCCGAATGGATTTCCTCTTCAGAAGGAGTGAGCATAAGATGCGCATTTTCCAAAGGGGAGATCGAAGGGGGTATAAGATTGACAATTTCATAATTAATGGTTGGGCTAGTAGTAGTAAGGAGAGACTCAAAATAATTATTAAGACAGTTAGCGATCTCATTCCTATCTTCAACCCAGATATTATTTGTATCATAAAGACCTCCTATGTTGTTTCTCCTTTGCCTTATGATGGCATTTTGATGAAAATAGTGAGTGTTTCTATCACCTAAGAGAATAGTATTTTCTCTACCTTTTATTTTCCAAAGTTGTTCTTCATAGTCATTGAGTTTTTGTATTTCATTCCTGGTGTTTAGAAGATGTTGATTATTTAATCTCACATTAGGATTTGCCATAATTTGTTCTAATTGTTTATTCATTTTATTAAGATTATTTTGGATTATACCAAAGTCATTCCTGTTCCACCTACTCACTTCTCTTTTAACTACAGCTAATCTATTGACCAGAACAAAAGCTATAGAGCCCTGAAAGCTAGCTTCCCATGAGGATTTAATAATTTCTCTACACTTCTGTTCCTCCTGGAAGAGGCCAAAAAATTTAAAGGGTTTATAGCCACCCTGACTAGGTATGATAGTGTTTAAAATTATGGATGAGTGGTCAGATCCTAAAAGATTTAGGTGTCTAAGGCTAGCATTGGGGAAAAGATCTAACCAAAGACTATTGGCCATACCCCTATCTAGTCTCTCCTCAATATGGTTATTTCCCTCCTGGTGGTTAGACCAGGTAAACGGGAAACCAAGAAAACCTATGTCTATGAGACCAGCATTACTCAGCAGAGAGGAATATTTTCTTATAACAGAACTATTAACAGGATTACCTCCTCTTTTTTCATTCTCATTAAGCATAACATTGTAATCCCCTAAGACAAGCCAAGGTTTATTCATTGTTTGACCCATTTGGTGTACCAACCTCCAAGAGTCATCCTTTCTACTATCCCTATAAGGACTACCATACATACAAGTTAATAACCATTCAGACTTGGATTTTTCATCCCATACACTACAATTTATTTGATTATCATCCCTATAAAGCACAGTAAGCTTAACAGTTTTATCCCAAGCGACCACTAAACCCCCTGCACTCCCAATAGGGTTTTGACAGACATGGTTATAGAACATAGAAGAATGTAAAGTTTTGGCTACAAATTCGTGCATTTGTTTGGTTTCAGATAGAAATAATATGTTGGGTTCATGTGAGTTGATAAGTTTTCTTAATTGTTGTCTAGTATGAGGTGGTCCTAGACCTTGACAGTTCCATGCCATAATTTTAACAAATTTCCAAAAATAAGAAACATTTGGATAAACCAAATTTATGAAATTGTTAGGTCTGTCAAAGAACTTCAAAAATGGCCCAGGAGATTGCATACAAAATTTAAGATATAGAAGAAAAACCTGATTTGCCTCCATTTTACTAGTTCCCCTTTTCATCATTTTACTAGGATTTGTAATATAAAAATTGTGGTTTAGGCTTACCTTAGCCGCGCTTTGGAAATCAATATAAATATCAGTATGGGGAGAAGTCACTATACCCGGAATGTGCACATGATTAACGATACTATCTCTATTACAAGAGGTATCCCGACAGAGGCTGACAAAGGAGAACAAACCTTCACGCGTTTTTGGACACTCAGAGTTTCGTAACGAAGTACTGTAGCACTCAGTACTGTAGTACTCGGTAAGGAGGTATTCCGACACAGGCTGACACCGGACATGGGTATACTGGTACATACTGACTTTGATTGTGGTGTCTCGGTTAATGGGTTGCATCGTAGAGTTGTTGGGGTATGGGATATAGTGATATTTTGCGGGTGTGATATGATGGTTTAAAATTTTAGTGTTTATAATTTTGAAAACCGTTTGATGGTCTACTGACTGGCACCACATACTTTCTTTATAAGATACTTTGTAATTGCCCTCACGTGGGTGTGATATCAAGGCTGTCCCTGGGTATAGCGTGCTTGCTTTATTTTCCATCACATGGTGTTTGCTGACATCTTTAATACACTCAAGTGGGTTGAATAGGCTATGCAGTGTACTGTTCGATAGAACATTAAGGTTAGGCATTAGGTGGTTTGGGAAAATAAGACATGGGGTAATGGGACAGACATAGAAGTTATCGTGTAGGTGTTTTGTTTGAGGTTGAATCAAACGGAAACCAAGAAGGAATTTAGTTTTTTGAGTAGCTTCCATTATAATATCCTCAACGGTAATAATTTCGGTGGGGGTTGGATTTGAGATTACAAGATAGCCCTTCAAGCATCGGCGACGGCATTGTATACTGTCTCGGCGATCTCCTATGAGCTTCGATGGTTGCTTATTGTTAGGCCGTGCTTGAACTTTTCGGTGAATAGTTTCACCGGATGAGTGTTTGCCTGAGGTCGAGTTCAAGAAAATATTGTAGCTTGTCAGATCACTTATTAAACGGTTAGAGTTCATAAATAAACAGACATGAATGAATTTTATAGAGTAATGGCAGCTCAGACATTCAAAAAAAACGAAATGAACCATCATTAAAGTTCTAAACTGGACTACCAATCCAGATTTTAAGGATCTGTTATCAAGAGGACTCAATATTCGAACTATTCTTTTCCCGGGAGCGGCGAGACAAGAGTAGAGAACGTTCCTCCTCGCTGCCATGTGGTACTTTTGATCTGTAGAGGTGTTGTGTCGAACTTGGTTTATGTCAGTAGAGAACATATCTCCTCGCTGACGAGAGGTGCTATCGAGCAAACCGTATAGAAAATTTCTCCTCGCTGCCATACGGTGGGCATTGATTTTTTCATGTGCAGCTAAGGTATTGTTGAGATTTTGAGAAATGATGACCAAATATCTTACGTTGGGACGTTTCAAAGTGACCAAATGAGGAGGGAGTGAACCAGGACAAAAGATGTTGTTTGTGTTGTTTTTTTGAGGTTGTTGGGTCAAACTAAGGAAGAAAATGAAAATGTGAGCATCGTGGTTGGTAATGGACAGATTGTTTGTATTTTTTTTGGAAAGAAAAGATGTAGCGCTAGAGTGGAAAAGATTTGGTTGATAGTGAAAGTGAATGAAGCAGTACCATCTCCCAATGTCCATATGCAATAGATTCCGGTGTTGTATTTGGCAGGGAGCACTGACAAAGGTCACATCCGGCAGAGCTTCATCACAAAACAGCCTAACTTGGTTGTTAGAGGAGAGATAGCATGAAGAGGCAAAACTAGAGGAAGGGTAGCAGGAGGGAGAAACTGTGAAAGAAATAGTTGGATATTTGAATTTTACTTTGATCTTTTTTGAAGATGGAATCTGGGTGAGATTAGTTTGTTCTTGCTTTTCCATTTCTGTTTTTAGGCTGCAGAGTTGTTTGTCTAAAGTATTGATTTTTAAAAAGATGTAAGAAATATGGATATTGTTCTTCAATCTGAGGGATTCAAATCTGTTGCTTAGAGTTATTGGAGATTCATCCAGGCTGTTACTGAGAAATTGTGTATAGATTTGTTTTGGATATTGTTTCAAGGATCTAATGTTATTTGATAAATTGTTTTCTAATGTTGTTGTTCTTGTTGTTTCGGAGAGGGATAGAGAGGAAAACATGTTGATGAGAGAGTCCATCTTTGGCAGCAATACCTTCTGTTACTATTACGGTGTAACGTAAGTGTATAATACCGTGTAATAATTGTATAACAGCCTTATCGGTTCATAAGAAGAAATGGTTTTCTTGTAATAATTTTATTATCTTACGGTGTATCGTTAGTGTATAATAAGCTGCAGAGTTACTGAAAGTTTGTTTTTCTGTTACTATTACGGTGTAACGTTAGTGAATATTACGGTGTAACGTTACTGAAAGTTTGTTTTTCTGTTACTATTACGGTGTAACGTTAGTGTATAATACCGTGTAATAATTGTATAACAGCCTTATCGGTTCATAAGAAGAAATGGTTTTCTTGTAATAATTTTATTATCTTACGGTGTATCGTTAGTGTATAATAAGCTGCAGAGTTACTGAAAGTTTGTTTTTATGTTACTATTACGGTGTAACGTTAGTGAATATTACGGTGTATCTTTCTCCTTGTGTTAACTTTCATGGTATCAATAAAATTTGATCAAGATTTAAACGATTTCTGTGAAGATTTATTTATCTTGGTTTTTCTTAATTATTTGAAGGTATTGTAATGATCTACTAACTTTTACGATCAAACAAGGTGCCCAATACAATCAATTCTTCCGTTGCTAGAAACAAAAACAACAATAACAACACCACAATTAATAACAATGGAAATCAGTTCTTGCTCTCTTGGTCTGATGGTCTCTGTGAAGTTTTCTCAATACATAACATATATTAAATTAGAGAATGATGCCGTTAGCTCGAAGAATTACTTCCCTGCCTTTGAGTAGCACTATACGCATATGATCAAAAATCCCAATAATTCTATACATGCATCGTTGGCTGACTGTCCAGTATTAATAAGTTTTGGGGATTATTATCCTTGCCGGACATTTTTAAGGTTTGTTAGGCCTAGAAGCTTCTAAATTATATGCCCTTTGTTCCACATTGTCGGCATTTAGCGAGAAAATATGCCACGTTTGATTGTTTTGCATATTTTTTTAGCGTTGAAATTAATTACAGTTCATTTTTATTTTTATATTTGAAATAAGTAATCACAGTTCATCTTTATCGAATCTTAGTTTTTATCCACGAGGGATGATTTTCTACCATTGGTGGCGGTACGATTTTCCCTGAATATTCTAGGCCAATATCTTTTTTTCCCCTGAATATTCTAGGTCAATACTTTTTCTTTTTTTTTGATCGGCAAAGGTAAACAATATATTAAAGGCCTACAAGGAGTAGGTAAACAAGCTCAAGAGCTACAAACTGACAACCCTACCAAAACAAGAGGAACACGCTCTTGACAAAACCCAAAAAACCCCAAAAGATGAAGCCTCAAAAGTTACATTAAGAACTAAAATAAGAACTCCAATTGGTGATGATGGAATCAAGAGTAAGACCCTTCATAATTTCATCATTGCGAGCCCAACAGTAAGCTTGTTTTGCATATTCTTTTAGCGTTCAAATTGATTACAGTTCATTTTTATTTTTATTTTTGAAATAAGTAATCATAGTTCATCTTTATCTAATCTTAGTTTTTATCCGCGAGGGATGATTTTCTACCATTGGTGGCGGTACGATTTTCCCTGAATATTCTAGGCCAATACCTTTTTTTTCCCTGAATATTCTAGGCCAATACCCTTTTTTTTTTTTATCGGCAAAGGTAAATAATATATTAAAGACCTACAAGGAGTAGGTAAACAAGCTCAAGAGCTACAAACTGACAACCCTACCAAAACAAGAGGAACACGCTCTTGACAAAACCCAAAAAACCCCAAAAGATGAAGCCTCAAAAGTTACATTAAGAACTAAAATAAGAACTCCAATTGGTGATGATGGAATCAAGAGTAAGACCCTTCATAATTTCATCATTGCGAGCCGAACAGTAAGCTTGTATCTTCACCTTCTTAATGACATCAGTCGCGTTAAAATTAATGTTCTCGAAAACCAAAGCATTCCTGGACTTCCAGATAGTCCATCAAATGGCAGCCGGTAAAAGAGGCCACAACTTCTTACCAATTGGGTGGATTATTTTACATCTCCAACTTTTAATTATCGAGTCTATACAGTTCGGTAAAACCCAAAGAAGACTAACTCCCACTAAAAAATGATTCCAAACAAGAGAAGAGTTCTCACAATGAAATAAAAGATGCGAGACAGATTCACCCGTGGAGCAACATAAAAGACAATCGTTGACAATAAGCTTACCTCTTTTGTAGAGAAAATCCATAGTAGCTAGCCTTTTATGGAAAACCAGCCATAGAAAAAAACCAACTTTGTGTGGCCAAAGCCTAAACCAAATCTGGGCCAATACCTTGCTCACTTAATAAATGCAAGATCAATTATCGTGCTCGAATTTATTGTAAAATTCAAATGACGAAGTACTGAGGTGGCTAGGATACATTTACCAACATGTATGGTGATTAGCATTTCACAATAAAAGCCATGAACCCTAATGACCAGAGAGGTAGAACTAACTAACTAACCTTTTTCTACTTGTCATTCGAAACCATCTGGGAACGCTTTCAGAGCATCTTGATTGCCATTAACATAGAAATCGACAACTGCTAATTTCGTTCTTGGAAGCTTATCTGGGTGATAATTCACATGAACAATCACGGGCTTCAACTTTCTAAGCTTGTCATCTTTTTCACTGTTTTGAAAAGTATTTTGCTGTTCATAAATTTATAATAATCCATTACTCTCTTGGATGCATGAAGAGCCTTGTATCCCGGACATGAAGGGTAGAAGAGCTCTTCGTTGAATACAGCCTGGTCCCATGCCTTTTCTTTAGCAAGCCTATCAGCCACTCTATCCAAAAGTTCACTTGCAGGAATTGTTGCCCTAATGTAGAAGAAGCCAGAGTTGAAAACCCACACCCTCATTGTGTGTACATAACGACCCCAACCCATAGAAGGTTCATCGAACACATCGTTAAATCCATAGGATGTCATGTTATTATGACCATCAGTCATGGACTCCACGTCTGAATCCCGATAGATGTGATCAAATGGGGGTCTTGCAAGTAAACTATGTCAACGTCGGATAGAAGAACACTGTACCCAAGCTGCAAGAACTCCCTTAATACACGAAACTTCAACCCTGAAACATCATGTTTTCTTCCTATTCTCGCAATTTCATCAAAACTTTCATCAGAATCTCTTTTATAAACAGGAACATCATTCAGTTCACAGAAACTTGCAATATTATCGTCCAGTGCAACGACTAAATAATTAAGTATACCCACTCTTTTGATGTTATTAAACCAAACCGCTAGAATATCCTTCACCTTAGAGTTCGCCAATGCAACAATCAGCTCATTTCTGAGAGAGACTTTCTCGAGCAGCTTTGCTAGTCTTGGATTAACAGACGTATCAGCAACAACAGTGGGATTAGTCCTCAAACACTTTACAGTGCCGAATGGACCAGCTTTTTGTGGATTACCCAAAGCCAAAACCTGCTTTTGAGCTTGAAACTCCCTTTTTTCAGATAACCGCAGCTTCTCAGTCAATTTCCTGACCTGCTTCTTCAATATAGTATTTTTATCCGTCACAGAAACCAGTTCCAACTTCAGCATCGCCATTTCATCCGATTCACATGCGGCAGAACCAACCTGAAGATTTGTTTTACTAATTTGACGATCCTGAATCGGGGAGGGATAAATTGGGGAGGGATAACTAGAAGCGAAGAATACATGCGGGCAACAGAGAGCAAAAACACAGCCAAGTAGAATTCCAATACCAATGGGGATAGAAATTCTAGATCCACCTATCGAATGAACATTACTTCTCATTAACGATCCATCTGTTTTACCAGGCATCATACACTCTTTTTTCTTTCTATCAAGCTGAGGGTTTCCTTCTTTTGCCGAGATACTGATTCCACCCATAGTAGTTTTTCAGTTCAGCACTGTATTTTTAGTTCCCAGAATTTTAATTTTTAATTTTTTGTTTTATTTTTTGATCGATAAAGAGAATTTTAAATTTTTGAAATCACTAGGTTTTAAAAGGTGAGGAAATCTATAATTAAATTAATTGCATCATAGATGTGAAATTAGTTGGATAGCTGGTCAATTAATCTAGAATCTATCAAGATTGAACCAAAATAGAGAGATTCATTGATTGAGTGTTTAGATAACAAGAATACAATGTTTTTGATATTTTTTTGGATGATTACAAATGATACTACAAATGCCTATTTATAGGCTTACAAAGAGAAGAAGAGAACTATGCCTATGGAGGCTAACAACTATGCCTTTGGAGGCTAACAACTATGCTTATGGAGGCTAACAACTATGCCTTTGGAGGCTAACAACTATGCCTATGGAGGCTTACCTTATATTCTTTGTTTCTAGAATAATCTACATGTTTAGAGGTAATTCTAACACTCCCCCTCAAGCTGGTGCATATATGTCGCTCATGCCTAGCTTGCCAACAAACTTCGAAATATTTTACTTGGAACTGCTTTAGTTAGAATATCAGCTACCTGTTCTTCCGATCTAATTCTAGGTAACTCCACGATCCCATTATCCAACTTCTCTTTAATGAAGAACCTATCTATATCCACATGTTTTGTGCGATCATGATGAACTGGATTGTATGCAATATCACACGCCGCTTTGTTATCGCAGTACAAACGAATTGGTTTCCTAGGAGGATACCCCAATTCAGTTAGCAGACGTTTTAACCACATAACTTCGCAGATACTCAGCGCCATACCTCGCCATTCAGCCTATGCACTTGATCGTGAAACAACTCCTTGTTTTTTGCTTCTCCATGTAACAAGATTACCCCCAACGAAGGTAAAATATCCTGAAGTAGACCTCATATCATCACATGACCCACCATAGTCAGAATCAGTATATGCCTCCATACTTTTGAAGTCTTGACCTTTCTTAAACAAGATCCCTTTTCCTGGAGCAGACTTCAGGTATCTTAGGATTCGCATTACCGCATTCATATGTGGTTCTCCAGGATTATGCATAAATTGACTAACAATACTCAATGCATATGCAAGATCGGGTCTTGTATGTGCCAAGTACATTAGTCTACCCACGAGCCTTTGGTATCTTCCTTTATCAACAGGTACTTGGTTGCCATCCGAACATAATTTCAAACCTGGATCTATCAAGGTATCTACAAAGTTGACATGTTGTCATACCTGTTTCCTCCAACAAATCAAGGGAATATTATCTTTGTGACAAGAATATTCCTTCATTGATCGAGATACTTCAATTCCAAGGAAGTATTTTAAAGAAGCAAGATCCTTCATCTGAAATTCACTTGATAGATAATTTTGGAGAGCCTTTCTTTCTTCCTCGATCATTTCCGTAACTATCATGTCATCTACATATATGATTAAAGCTGTAATCTTACCTCGATTTCTTTTTAAGAATAAAGTATGATCTGAATTTTCCTGGCGATAACCAAATGCTCTCATAGACTTGGTAAATATTCCAAACCACGCTCTCGGAGATTGTTTCAGACCATACAATGACTTGTTTAACCTACAAACTTTTCCGTTATGCAACTCGACTCCATCATTCCTGGTGGAAGTCGCATATACACTTCTTCGGACAAATCTCCATGTAAAAAGGCGTTCTTGACATCAAACTGTTGCAATGGCCAACCCAAATTTGCAGCAAGAGACAACAAGACTCGCACTGTATTCATTTTAGCTACAGGTGCAAATGTCTCATTATAATCTACACCATAAGTCTGGCTATACCCTTTAGCAACCAATCTTGCCTTAAAGCGTTCAATTTCACCATTTGCCTTGTATTTGATCAGTAAAAACCCAAATGACATCCCACGACTTTCTTTCCTTCGGAAATTCAACCATGTCCCAAGTATTATTTTCTTGTAAGGATTTCATCTCATCGATCATAGCTTCCTCCATTTCGGATCGTATAATGCTTCCTGCACGCTGTTAGGAATAACTACGGTAGATAATTGATTCACAAATGACTTATTTGATTAAATCAGACGGTGATTAGAGACATAATTACTCATGGGATATTTATCTTTTGATGAAATATCGTGTTCATACATAGTTTTAGGGATACCTCTATTCCGACGTTCTGGCAATTGTTTCTTTGCAGGTTCAAGAACATCTTCAGCGAACGGTTGGATTGGGGTTGGTGATGTATCATTATCTTATTCAACTTCATCTGCATTATCTTCTGATCCATCTGCATTATCTTCTTCAACTTCATTTATAGCTTCAATTTCACCATCTGTGTTAATTTCTTCCCCACTAACTTTCTGTTCTTTTGGAATATGAAGAACAACATCTTCTTCGATTATGTCTTCTTCATAGTCAAGAGTCTGAATTTCTTTTTCATACTCCCCCTGAAGTTCAGACTTCGAGTAATACATCACGTGTTCGGGAAACTTAACATCCAATGTGATGTACATTCGTTTAGTTGGAGGATGGTAGCACCTATACCCTTTCGACTTGCAAGATATCCCACGAAGACACATTTTAAAGCTCGGGGAGATAACTTGCTCCGTTGGTTCTTGTGTAAGTGCACAAATGCTACACAACCAAATATGCGTGGTGGCAAGTTTGGAACTGTTGGTGGGTGTGCGGTTGATCACATATGCTGCAGAGGTAAGAGCTTCACCCCAATAAGTTAACGGCATATGAGCTGATATTAATGAAGCACGCACAACTTCAAGCAAGTGACGGTTTTTTTTCTTTCAGCTACCCCATTCTGTTGAGGAGTATTAGGACAAGTTGTCGATGAACAATACCACATTCTCTTAAATAATGTTGAAAATCGGTACTTAAATATTCGCCTCCGTTGTCACTTCAAGAACTTGAATCTTTTTATTGTACTGTGTGTTGACTAATTTGTGAAACCTCTGAAATAAATTATTCACTTCATCTTTTGATTTCATCAAGCAAACCCATGTCATCCTAGTGCAATCATCAATAAAGGTGACGAACCATCGTGCGCTTCCAAGAGTGTTAACTTTAGATCACCCCAAACATCAGAATGAATAATCATGAATGGAATAGGACTTTTATTTAAAATTGATGGAAACAAAGTACGATGGGTTTTAGCTAGTTCACATTCTTCACATTGAAAACTAGAAACATCAACCTTTGAAAATAGACTAGGAAATAGCCTTTTTAAGTAGCCAAAAGAAGCATGCCCTAACCGTCTATGCCATAACCAAATTTGCGATTTATCCTTCTCCCCCTGAGTACCATTCACAGCTAAAGCATTAGATAATCTTTCTGAAATTTTTGACGCCAAATCTAGATAGTAGAGCTTTCCTCTTCTAACCCCAGATCCAATCGTTCTCCGTGTTCGGATATCCTTAAACACACAAGAATTAGGCCAAAAAATAACAACACAATGTAAGACTTTAGTAATTTGGGAAACTGATAATAGATTATAACTTAGAGAGGGAACGACTAAAACCGAATCTAGACTCAATGTATCGAAGATTTAATGATTGTTCTCCAATTACATGGAGCCAAAGATCCATCTCTTTGTGCAAACGGAGTTGTGTATGGATCTTTTAAGAGGAGAAACCTGTCTGGAATCAAAAGTAATATGGTCTGTGCAACCCGAATCAATTATCCATGAGTTATTAGGAACAACTTGCGAAACATTAAAAACCTTACCATTGGTTGTTTCCATAGCGGATGTTAGATTGCTAACCACATGTGCTGCTGCAACGGAGTTCTTTTTCTTGGGATCACGCTTATCCCACCAATCTGGATACCCGACGGGTTTTGTGGTTTTAGAATTTTTCAGTATCTCAATCTCCCATGGTTCAATACTAGATACAAGGATCATTAACCTTGCTCGATACCATATCAAGATTGAACCAAAATAGAGAGATTCATTGATTGAGTGTTTAGATAACAAGAATACAATGTTTTTGATATTTTTTTTGGATGATTACAAATGATACTACAAATGCCTATTTATAGGCTTACAAAGAGAAGAAGAGAACTATGCCTATGGAGGCTAACAACTATGCCTTTGGAGGCTAACAACTATGCTTATGGAGGCTAACAACTATGCCTTTGGAGGCTAACAACTATGCCTTTGGAGGCTAACAACTATGCCTATGGAGGCTTACCTTATATTCTTTGTTTCTAGAATAATCTACATGTTTAGAGGTAATTCTAACAGAATCTTTATTGCATTAAGTATCTATTATGGTTCTTGGATTTATTGTAAAAATGATTATAACTCCCTTGACATGTACATGTCAACAGAGTATAGTAGCTCCACTGCTCCAGTAATTAAATCCCGAGCCGTTTTAATGGGGAAAATGATAGATTGACCGCATCTTTCTCCCGTAATTTCATCCCGCCTGCCCACTCTCCCTCCCAGATGTTGAGAAGCTTTGATCTCGACCGCCCATTCACTTGCGGGACACTTTTGCGGTAGGAATTGGCGATGAGTCTATCACTTTCCTTTTAATGGCCTAAACAAATAAATGTTAAACAAACCAAAACTCATTGCACGACAAATTCGGTTTATAAGTTGATGGATCTATTTCTTCTAATCAAACATAAAGTATAACCATGGGTTCTATTTCTTTTAATTTGTTCGCTTCCACTCTTCTTATGACTAGGGGTGGTTTGCGTTTCGTTTTAATGCTCTGGCAGGATTCTTTCTTTTTCTTCTCTTTTTGAAGTTTTTGGGATGTCTTGTCATTCTCTTTATTTTAGTTTTGTTCTTCTTAGGGTGTCTTTGTTGTGGGCTTTCTGCTCTTCTTTGGTTGTAATCGCATGCACACGGCTTGTGTGTTTTTCAATTTATAATCTTTGCCGAGTAAAAAAAAAAAAACCATGGGTTCTTCTAAACTAATGCTGTCTGTGTTGTGTTTGAACATCACAATAACATTTTCATCGACGATAACTACGGTAGCTCGATCAATTGCAGATTCTACTTAAGTGCCACTTCCTCCTGATTATAGTCCTACTACCACTAGCAAAATTACCTGTATTACTACTACTACCAATACAAACAATAGCTAGAATTACTACTACTACCACTAGCCATCCTAAATGTACTATAATACTACTACTACTCCGCCGACTACCGCTGATACAACACTACTACCAGAAAATTAAACGTTTTCCTTGTCTACCAAAGAAAAATACACAAAATTGGTTAAAAAGACCAAAATTAAAATTTCCTGGGTGAAAAGGACAGTTAGATTTAGATACTGTTTAAATAGACAAAAATTTAAAAATAGGCTGGATGTAACCAGTTTCATCCCGCCCATTTTTAAATACCTTTTCTTATTTTTATTTTACACAGGATGCGTCCAGTTTCATCCTTGCTATTTTTTAAGTTTAAGTTAGGATGAATCCAGTTTCATCCTTGCTATTTTTTTTTTGTCCATTTCACCCATAAAAAATTTTACTCGTCCATTTGAACCGTGTTTTAAATTTTTTTTGGACAAATGACCAGGTTTGCGAGAAAAATATAATTCTTCGATTTATTGTTCAACACTTGCACAAGTATATCCTACCGATTGTGTACCACTCCCGAATTCCGATGCCTGCTCTTGTAGACCACCTATAGTTCCTTGTGTTCCACTTATAAATATTATGAGGCTTCCAAATGTTCCACTTATAAATATTATGAGGTTTACCACCTCAAGATTTATCAAACGGTTCTTGTATATCACTACCAAATGTTCCGGGATATATTAATTAAATACCCTTAGGTTTTGAAACCATCAAAAATACCCCTATTACATTATAAATATACTCCTCCTTTTATTATATATAAATTTTATCCTCTTATAAATAAACTATTTTAGTAATCTATTACTCAATATTTTTTTATTTTTTTCGAAAATCAATAATTTTCTTTCTCAATCACTCCACCACCGCATCCAACTCCTCCGACGGCAATTCACCATCACCACCACTCCACAACCATCACCACCACCACCACCACCACCACTTCACAACCATCACCAACATTCCACGATCACAACTCCACCACAACTTATCGTCACCACCGCCACCGCAATTGCGACCACCATCTCCTCCAAATTCACCATCGTTGCCGCCAAGTTGATAACAAAATTGAAAATTTAGAAATAAGTTAGGTCCAGATTTTTGTATCAACAACCAAAGTTGATCCGGATTTTCGTATCAACAACCGAAGTTGACACTAAATTTTGGTGTTAACAACCGAAGTTGATATCATATCTGGTGTCAACAACCCAAGTTTTTACAAAAATTGAAAACTCAGAAATTAGTTAGGTCAAGATTACGAGCCAACAACCCAAGTTGACACCAAAATCTGGTATCAACAATAAAAGTTGATCCAAATCTGGTATCAACAACAAAAGTTGATCCCAAATCAGGTGGCACCACCACCTCCATCGCCGACATCACCAACACCACCTCCATCACCGGCATCACCACCACCACCTCCATCGCCGGCATCACCACCACCACCACCATTTCTAGCATGTGAGATAATAAATGAAATGATTTTTATCTAAATTTTTATTAATATTTAAAGGGTATTTATATAATTTAAAATTAAATGGATTACATTTTAGAAGATGAAGAGTATAATTATTGATGGATAAGGGTATTTGTGAAATTCATGAAAATAAGGGGTATTTATATAATTTCCATGTATATAATGGCTGTTGATCGGGGCGCTTATCTCTTGATCACTGCGAGTGACTATGATACTATCCTAGTGGGATTTTTAATTTGATTTTGATCGTGAAATAGAGTTTTATTGATGAGATATGAATTGTTCATACTCAAATAGAAAAATTACAAAGGGAAACGCCTTTCACTTGAAAGAGTAAAAATGACCAGGAAGCCTTCTTTTTCATTCTATTTTTTTTTAGCTTGTTTCTTTTCTTCATTCTCCATTTAACTAAAAGGTGATTGGTAATTATTAGTTAGCTAACTCCATACGTCATGGAGAAACAGATACATGAATCATATGTAGGGTCCAAAAACACTGTAAATATACACTCCAAGTTTGCATTCATCACGGCAACCGAAGGTAAACAAGGATACATGCAAAGATAGGCTAGTGTGATAAGCAGCTAAGAGATCGATAATGTCGTCCAAATCTCCAGAAGAACAATTTCCAAAAAAAACATTTGGATGGGCAGCTAGAGATACTTCTAGTTCTGGTCATATCTTTCCTTTCAAATTCCCAAGAAGGATCTCTCCTTGTAAAATTTGTTATTAGTGAATTTGATTAGTAAACTGAGAGATCCTATGTTTGGAGGAATTTGTTGCTGTAGGAGCAGAATCTCGCAACAGTTATGTATCAGCGAAATTATAACTAATAAACATTTGCGAATATCTCGCAAGTTACTTGAAGAATGATGTAACAAGTGACGTCAACATAACTCATGAGGAAAGCGTGAAGAGCTTGCGAGAAAAACCTTTGTAAGTTTGCGAGATTGTCGCACGCCGGATCCAAAAATAAAGGTTGGCTTAGTTGTCATCCACTATGTAATACCCTATATATAGAACCAAGTGGACTTGAGGCATGGAGAGATCTTTTTGGTAAGAATTAGAGAGCAAAGAGCAGAGAGAAAGTCTGAGAGATATTTGGATTTTCCTATAATCACATTTTCATTGTAAGATCTTTAAGAGATTTAATAAAATTGTGGTGGAAATTCTTGAATTTTAGATAAATATTTATGTAATCTAATCAGGGTGTAGTTGTAGGATTTACTGCAGCTACATATTGGCGCTAGAAATAGGGATTGATTGAAGAAGATTCAAGATAGTTTGAAGTTAGAGTTGAAAGTTGTTGTGGCGATTTGAAAAAGATCGGAATAATTGTTGAAAAATTTGTGTAACTTTTTGTTGAAATGGTAAGGAGAAGTAAGAGAATCACTGGAAGGAGAAGAAATGAAATTGGAGAATCTTCCAGGATGGGAGTAAGGAATAATGAAGAAGAACAAATTCAACCACCAATTCAACAAATTCAACCATCGATTCAGCATACAACCGCACAAGAAAGAATAGTTGATTATGATAGAGTCAGTGTACACACTTGGCAGACAGATTCAACAGAGGAAAGAGAAGAGGGAAGGCAATTGTGACAAATAGAGAGAGATAGAGAAATGGAAGGGGGAATAATTCATGGAGAAGAGGAGAATGAAACACTAGAGTAATTCAGACAAAGACTATTTGAAGAAAGGAGATTAGAAGCAGAAGAACGTGCAAATTTAACACGACAAAATCATGAGCTGAGAATGGAAAATATAAGATTGTAAAATACAAGGTCAAGGAGTGCCACAAGGTCAAATTCAAGATTAATTAGAAGAGGAGGGAGACGAGATTCAATTTTGGAAAATGTTGCTGAGGATATTCAAGAAGATGTACAAAATCCAAATGGAGGAATTTGCTAAGAAAGAGCAATGTCTGAAGATCGTTATGTACAACATGGTGAAATTTATCAAAATGAGCAAAACAATAGAAATCAGAGGATTGAACAACGTTAAGGACGAAATAATTAACACGGCGAAGAAAACCGGGAGGAAGGAAGGAGAATATTACATCAGAGAGAAATTCAAAGGAATCAACAAGCAGTTGACGAAGAAATTGAGAGGTATAACGCTGTACAAATTCGTAGAGCTTGCGAAATAAAAAGGATGAGGGAAGAAGTTGAAGAACAAGAGCTCCAGGAAGCTGTACGCCAGAATAATCATGATAATCGAGAAAGAAGACGTGAACGCAACTGCCACAATGATAACCTTGATGAAGAAATTAATAGAATCCAAAGAAGGGCTGAACAAAATCGCAGAGGATAAAATAAGAGGCGCCATCATGTGCGAACACATGCAAGGGGTGAAAGGGAATATCAAGGGATAGGACGAGAAGAAGATGATGAGGGAGAAGAACAAGATTTCGTAAGACAAGACAGGCATTAACGAAGGAGAAAAGAAGCAGCGTTAAAGAGACCAATGGAACAAGGATCAGATGTGAATGAACAAATTTTGAGAGAATTGGCAGAAATGAGGGGAATGCTCAATAATATAAGAGAAGGAGGAAGGAGGCAATTGGATGAGGCAATAGAAGAAGCTGCGAAGACACGATTTACCCATGAAGTACAGTTGAGGGGAATACCACCAAAGTGAAATATGCTTGCCTTAGCTAGCATTTTCGATGGAACAAGTTGTGCGGTCTAGCACATTAAAGCATATATAAGATGCATTTTACAATTGGAAAACCATGACTCTGTATTGTGCAAATACTTTGCATCAAGTTTAACAGGGGAGGCGTTGAAGTGGTTTGAAGGTCTACCAAAGAATACAATAACATCTTTCAATCATTTGCAAACGGTGTTCTTGGGAGCTTATATAAGTGACAACTCATCACGTCCATGCATTGAAGATGTATTTGGATTGAAACAAAGAGTATGTGAAAGATTGAAGCAATTAACTTTGAGGTGGAAAACTATGTGTAGAAATATGAATGGCCATGTAGATGAAAGATACCTCATTTTGTCATTCATCAATGCAATGTTCACAAAAAATTTGTTGTATGTTCAAATCTTCATAATCAAGAATACTATCATGATGACTAAGTTGCGAGAATATCAAGAGGAGTACATCGCTCTTGAGGAAAAGCAGAATAAAATGGAGTCGTATTCAGTCGCGAACACCAGCTCAAAGATAGCAAATGCTAGTTTGTTACCCAAGTTAGAAAACACAGTGGCGAGCACTTCGCAAGAAACAACAAGGAAAGATAATGGTCAAAAATCAGCAGAAGTTGGTGTCTATGGGAAGTTGTGATCAAGAAGAATTTGAGAGAGAAATAAGATTTTATAATCGTGGAGGAAATAACAAAATTCAGAGGCTTGATCGACCACAAGAAACTTATGAGGGACAAAAACATAATTATTATAGAGGACAGGGAACTAACAAGGTAGTATAGGAAGAAATAAACATGCCTCCTTTAAATGCTAGTGTTGAAAAGATATGGGAAGCTATAATCTTGATGGAAGACATTCCAGCACCTTGGAATATGGGAAATGATCCACCTTCAACCCATAGAACTCATGAATTATGTTAGTATCATCACTTCCATGGACATACAACAAATGATTGGAGAAATGTTAAGAGAATTATTCTTAGAATGATAGATCAAGGAAAATTGAACCATTTTTTGATAAGACATCCGCAGCATATACCACCATCACCACCACCAGAAGAATGCATAGAAAATACAGCAAAAATATGAGACATATTTCTAATTAAAGTTGGTGCAAAGGAAAAAAATATATTCTATAATTCAATTGTACATTCGTACAAAACAATAGAAGATTTTCAAGACAATATTTTAAGCAGAATTTTCGCAAGAGATGGAGATGGGAGAGAAATTATGAAAATTGCGAAGGTTTCGCCACTCAAAGAGTGGTAGAAACAACCTATTTCCTTTACAGCAGAAGAAATTCCAGAAGGTGGGAAATGCATGATTATCCTTTGGTGGTAAGGTTAGAAATCAACCCAAAACCAAGTGATGATGAAGATGATGAAACTGAGGATTCATGGGCGATCAATAGAATAATGATCGATACTGGAAGTTCTGTAGATATTCTATTTTATCATACTTACAAGACCATGGGTGGAAAAGATGAGGATTTAATACCTTCAACGTATAAGATTTATGGATTTAATGGTACTGCAAACAAACCAAAAGGAGAGATTTCTATGTGAATTCCTCTGAAGGGGTTGTCTTTTGAAATTCAATTCTGTGTTGTTGATGTGGAGTCACCATATAATGCTTTGATTAGTCGACCTTGGCTGCACGGAATCCTATGAGTGGCATCAACCTTCCACCAATGCATCAAGTTTCCACATCCTAGCGGTGTTGGGGTCATAAGAGGAGATTGGGTTGAAGGGAAAAAATGCCATGAAATTGATGTGGAAATTGCGAAGAAAAAACAACAAAGAAGAACAATTGGAAACATAACATTAGAGAAAACCGATGTTAGAGGTTGATGGTAGAAACAATAGAACGTGAAGGAGAAAAGAATGATGCGAAAGCAATGACTGATGAACCTGCGAATTCAAAGGGTATTCTGCGAAGTGCGCTCATCAATAGTGTACAAGAACTTCAAGAAATATAAGCACAAAGTAACAAAGGTAAGAAACTTAGAATGTGAAAGGAGAATTAAATTGATCCAATTTGTAACAATGAATTTGGAAAGTATCTTTTATTGTTTAAAAGAAAAATAAGAAATATTATGTGAATGAGAATACTATTATGCGATAATTTCACAGAAATTATATCTGTCAAAACAAAACAAAGAGTCGTGAAAATTTCGCAGAAACTGTGATTTTCAGAAAAGAAACACAAAGATAGAAGCAAACCTACTATGGCGTACACCCTAGTTCGCGAATAAAATTTTGCAAGAGCAAAATGTAAGACCTAAAGTGCGTCATAGAAGGGGGTACCTAGTGCATGGCTCATGGAAAGGTTACACCGTCCCCGGAACCTGGGTCATGGAGATTTGGGGTCAATAAATCCTATCCAGGAGAGGTGCCTTGGGTTTTCAACCAAGACTTCTGAATTAGGTTGGACGACTAAGGGGTCTCTTCTAAGGGATACAAAAATTGATCAAGTCGCCGAGGTACACGATTGAGACAAGAGTGCATGGGGAATCTGGGCATATCTGGCCATTCTTGGTAAGTCTTGGCTATGATACACTCGGTCCGAAGAAAACCCCACTTAGGGTGTGGTCTTGTAACCATGAGCCATATCGGCGAAGGGATAAGAGGCCGTGAAAACAACTGGTTGTTTTTAAGACCGGATGGGAGGATCCAACCTTGAATGGTAGAGGTACGTCTCATTGAAGGGGAAACCAGGGGGGTGATATAGACGACACCCTCCATTAGGGAGTTGATAAGTGTCAAAGACGCAAATGTCATGAGGATTTTTACTCACGGGAGTATCAAGACTTGTCATATTTGTGCATAGACCCTGAAGAGTCAAAAATACTAGAGACAGATAAGAAGAGATCAATGGGTTACTGCACGAAAGTGTAATAACATCCTGCGGTTTCGGCACAAGATGGAAATGTCATGGGGATTTATGTTCGCAAGAATATTCAAGCATGTCATATTGTCGCAAGAAAAATAACCTGCTAAGGCAATAATACAAAAGATAATGATAAGACAAGATCAAGGGGTCTTTACATGAAAATGCAAAGACGTCCTGCGATTTCGTCGCAAAGAGAAACAGTGGCAAAATAAGACCTTTACTTAGGAAGGAAAAATAAGACCACATAAGAAACTAGTATTACAGAAATGATTGAGAAATTCAAAGATATATTTTGAAAAAAAAATCCAAGACATGTTTGATACCATACATGTTATTAAGAAATTTTACAAAAAAACAGAAACACGTCTGCGAATATTGCAGCAGTGAGTATGAGATAATAAGGTAATAATATTATGAAATCACATGCTTAACCTATCATTTGGAAACAAATAACAGAGGAAAATATGGGAATGCTTAATAGAAATACGTGTTATTTGCTTCCACCTGACAGATTTACGCATAGATTGAGAATTATATGTTGATTATATATTTGACTAATGAATTGTTACTGTGAACAAGAAGTGCTTTTCTAACATGTACATGTAAGACCAAAGAAGTAGAACTTATATTGAGGAATTCGCAAAGTTGGGTTTACAAAAAGAACAAATGTACAAGTATTTCAAAAGGAGAAACTAGTTTTCGCAAGATCCATCCTCTCCTTCATTAATTTCTTCTTCTTCTTCACTTTCATTACTATCAGAAATATCCGGAAGGGATACGTTCCCCGGAATTTCTTCTAAAAGACAAGGGTATTTGTAGTGAGGGATATCGTCACAGACACCCATGATAGTTCGATTGCAAAAATAAAGAACGTCATTCTCAAAATTGGAGACAGTAAGCTTTAGCTGGTTTTTTAGCCTGCGACATTTATCGTCGCGAACAGAGAAATTTTTCGCCATCTGTGCTTTCGCAACTTTAAGATCTTTATTTTTAGACTCTAGCCTTCAATTTTATTTCGAAATTCTCTCTCAGACTTTGCAAAAATTTAATAGCAAGTGAACTATGTAATTGGAGTTAATAGAAGAAAAAAAACAATTTTCAAGGAAGCAAAGTCAACAACCTTCTCTGTTAGAAATCATATCTCTAACCAGGGAAGAGTGATCGGCCTGAAGACTAACATTTACACCTAAGTTGTTTCTGGCATCATCTAAGACTTTCACATCCCAAGCGAACTCATCATCATTATTTATAAGAAGACGGGAGCGAGCTTGATTTTCTCTTTCGATAATAATGGCATTTTTGAGGTTAGCTTCATCTCGCTCAAGTTGGGTATCAAGGAGGGTTTGGTGGATTTTTTCTAAAGCTTGGGCACCTTGAGTAGTGATGCGATCTTTATCATCTATAAGAGTGCTTATTTTTCCTCTTAGTTTATTAATTTCATCTTTAGAGTTAAGGTAGACACACTTACATTGGTTGGATGAGCTCATGCTGGATATATGGTCAATTTCTAAAAGATGGAATTTAGATCTGAGTTCATCTAAATAAAGAGCTTTTATTTTGTCATTTGTAAAACTGTTTAGAGAAGTGTTAAGATGTTCAAGAAGGGTATCATTATCTATAGAGTTGGGAAAAGTGTGAAGGGTTATGGCTTCATCAGAAAGACTATAGATGTCTGCAAAAGTAATTAATCAAATAAGGGAAAGCAATGGGGAAAAGGAACAAAAAGAAAGAAGATAAATTTTATACCATAAAGTTGATAATTCGCATTTTGAAGACTAGAAATTTTATTCTTCTGTGTGGAAGATACAATTTCCAGTTGTCTGTTCTTCTCTCGAATACTGACAGCTTCAACTTCCAATTCTTCATTCTTCTTGCGAAGCTGAAGATTTTTCTTCTCAAAGTTCTCACATCTCCTAACTAAGTCAGAAGTAACTGCATAAGAAGCTTTTTCATCCTGCGAAAAAATACAAAGAATTATCAAAATAAACTATAATCTCGAGTCGAAATTAAAAGGAGAAATATAGGTATGAAAATTTACCTAGATATTAAGCGAGTGTAAGAAGCTTGGAGTTACAGATCTAGACACCCCACGAACAGACTCATTATTATCTAAGAGAGGGAAATCACAGATATTAGCCATAGCCTTACAGGTGTTAGTTAAAGGAACATCACCAATTCCTTGCATAGAATCGGAGAAGATGCTAGACAATTGCGCCATAGAAGATTCATATGGCACACTCACTTTTGCGAATATAGCATTATCATCATCTGTGCTCTCATTAGAATGGGAATTTAAAGGAGAGGGAGAACGAACTTTTCTTTGAGGATGGGGGCAACTGATTTATTCTTTCCAAGAGTGCCTTTGTTCTTGCTTTTGGTCTTCGCAACTTTGGAGGGCTCTTCAGATTCTTCCTCTTCGTCTTCTTCTTTTTCCTCTTCAACGCCAACTTTCGCACACATATGAAGATAAGAAATAGGGGAAACAATATATTGTTAAAAATCATAAAAAGAATATTTCTTACATCATCTGTGATCGAGCGTAGTGCTGATAAGATGCTGGCCTTCTTAGTCCTTGTAGTAGCAGGAAATCCCACACTACACCCCTCACAATTAAGTCATTTTTAAGATGAACAATCACAATCTTTATTGATGAATCTTCTAAATCTTACAAGAAAGGCAAGAAATGAAACTAAGAAATTAACAACTGCTCTGGACTTTCTCTCTCCTAATGACTTGCCCAACACTCGAAAAAGATCTCTCCCTCCTTATGCCTATTCGTCTTCTTTATATAGGGTAATTAGATAGTGGATGACAACTAAGTTGTCCTTTAATTTCGTATCTGACTTGCGATATTCTCGCAAGAGTTCTAATGTTAATCTTCGCAAACACTCTAAACTTCTCAGAATCATCACGCTTTTCTCATGTTTCTGCCATCGTCATCTGTTTCGTCATTCTTCAAATCATCTTCCTACATTCGCAAATATGTCTTTTTTGCGATATTCTAATCCTACAGTCGATCTTATAACTTTGTCGCAACTTCTCAACCTGAAAATTTCTCAATATTAGAAAAGAATGATGAAGGGATATTTTGGGAATTGAAAACCAATCAAATTAAGAAACATACCTCAGTATCTTTTTCGGGCCAATTGAATACCCATGGTTGATACGTAGCGAGATTCGCAAGTAAAATGTGAGAACCAGAGATGTAGGGCCCCTTTAGCATCAATGAAAAGACACACCATTTATCATCTTTAGATTGACGCGGGGTATTATTTTTACTAGAATACCAATCTATGTCTTACATAAGAAGTTTTTTCCTCTTCAAACGAACACCCCAGCGAGTACTATCTTTCTTCATGATTATCACTTCATAATTATCAAAGAAACTTTCCACAGTATACTTCTCAGCGCGCGACTATTTCTAAACTAGCGAATTTATGGTCTCTAATAGTTGATGAGTAAAGAGATCCCAAACCAGCACCCCGATTGGCGAATTCAAGTAGAAGACCAATACAATCTCCACTCAGTTGGTAGATGGCTCGCGAAAATTTCGCATGAGAAAGGATTTCATAAAAATAGAGGGAGATTAGTTTCGTAAAGAGGTATGGAGAGACCAGCGAGACTATGATCTCTCCATCGTTACAAGGATGCTCAGAGAACAACTTAGAAGAAAGAATGGATTTCGGACTTTGATTTGGAATGGTGGAAAGAATAAAACCTCTCTCTTTAATATCTTTTTGATCTCCTTCAAAGGTTATTTCATATTTTTGGCCGATTGGAGGCATCTCAAAAGAAGAAGAAGGATGAAAAATTGCAGTAGCAAAAGCAGAATTTGCGGAAGAACAGTAAAATTGCAGAGAAGTTGAGAAGAAAGTAAAAACGAAAAAAGGAGAAGAGTAAGAAGGATATATATAGAGAGAATAAATTCCCGAGAAGGTAAACTCATTTAATGCGAAGAGTAGACGTGGATGGTTGAGAAATGACGGTTGAAAAGGACGTGTAAGGAACTGAATGGAGCTAGAGACATGTGTAATTGATCCTGCGAAAACTTTGGAATCATGCCAGGGGATAAGAATGTGGGAGATGAGCAGTTGCGGCAGTTCTCATATCATTCTCTTCTTCGTAGAGAAGACATGAGTTGAGGCAAGATGTAGGAGCATAATCTCGCAACATCTTTGTGTCAGTGAAATTATAACCAATAAACATTTGTGAATATCTCGCAGGTTACTTGAAGAATGACGTAACAAGTGACGTCAACATAACTCATGTGGAAAGCGTGAAGAGCTTGCGTGATTTAAAAATGTTGCGAGAAAAACCTTTGTAAGTTTGCGAGATTGTAGCAGGCCAGATCCGAAAATAAAAGTTGGCTTAGCTGTCATCCACTATGTAATAACCTATATATAGAACCAAGTGGACTTGAGGCAGGGAGAGATCTTTTTGGTAAGAATTAGAGAGCAAAGAGGAGAGAGAAAGTCTGAGAGCTATTTGGATTTTCCTGTAATCATATTTTCATTGTAAGATCTTTAAAAGATTTAATAAAATTGTGGTGGAAGTTCTTGAATTTTAGATAAATAATTGTGTAATCTAATCAGGGTGTAGTTATAGGATTCCATGCAACTACATCGTCCCCATAAAGTTTATAGTCATGGGCGTTGGAAAAATACCAAAATCTTTTATATGTCACAAGACTTCACAATATATATTTTTTTGTGCTTGGCTGACAGATTTTTGTAAAATCATTATTAGGGCAACGGGAGAGGGGGACGTGCTGCTGAAGGTGTACTGGGACCTTCATCAATTGATACTACTCGAACCGAAAGGCAGTAAAACTAATAAATGCATGCAGAGAAAAATACTACATCTACAAGTATTAGGATGGGTCTATATGTTTTTATCACTGCAAACCGAAGAACCAGCCAGAAAAGCCCAGTTCAAGAGGAGTAAGCGCCAAGAAAATTTGTGAATGTAAGAGAAAAGAATTGAAAAACATAAAAAAAAAAAAAAATAGTGAGAGGATTATTGAGGCAAATACTGGTACATTAGGTACGACCTCTTAATTTTCAAAGAACTGGTACTGAACTCAGAGCTTGTGGTACTAAATTTTAGAGCTTATGGAAATTAACTGTTGTGGCGGACGCTCCAGAGTCCTTATATGGGGGTATTGCCGGGCAGCGGAAGTATATTAAGAACACAAGAGTTCCTCCACAGGCCAATTAGTATTATGTCAAATATCCAATTTTGAGTTTTATTTTCCATATTTTACGAAATAACAAATATTGGAAATTGATACTAGAATTTAGAGTGAAATGGTGAACAATTTAGAGAAGGTTTTTTTTTTTTTTTTTGATCAAGATTACAGGGGATGGTACACTTATTTTGCATCAAACGTACATGAACATTATTCTTAGCTCCCCTCTGCAACCTTATTTATTTTGTATTCTCTTGAGATCAGTCGGCGCTAATTGGACCTTTGAGATAGATTATTAAAATATGTATAGCTTAATATAGAATAGAGAGGTAGCAGATGACCATTGACTGTGGCTCTTATTTAGTGTAGTATATATACTCTTATGATGACAGTCTGTGAGTGAGCCTCCCGCCTCAAAGATCGTTTCATAGAATTGTAGGCCACCTGCTCAAAGGACAGCTTCTAAGGCTGCAACTGTTTCTGCTTTTCCAAGGGGGCTGGTCCAGATGCTGATCCAGAATCACCATGTCTAAATTCCGGAACCGGCATTGGCCACCAAGGAAAACCGTACCTACCACCATAAACAGGTAGGAATTCAGATGGTGTGGATACGGGCACAGATGTTGGTAGTTGCGGTAATTCCAACTGTCCCTGTTCTGGCTGTGTTGGACAACAATCGGAGCCATCTCCACAACATTCAGAGCTATTGTCATTAGAATTCGTGGTTACGATACCGTAGTTGTCACCACCAATTATGTTACCTTGGTTCACCGGAGCGGTGTTACCATTAGCTACGGATCCCTGGGCAGCAACACCACCTAGTATAATGAAACTCTTAAGATAGTAAGAACTATCCACAAAAAGCATTGATATGATCATGACTAAAAAAAACACCATTTTATCACTCTCCATGGTTCACTTGTAATCTTTATCTCTCTCTAACTAATCTAGCTCGCTCACACCGTCTCTTGTGTTCACCACTCCATTCAATTTATAGTGTGATCCTATTGAGGGTGTAATGGAAATAAAATATAAATATACAACTATCTAATAACAACCATCTTCTAATATTTGAACTACTTTTGTCTTGCTCATCATGCATCTAAAAATGCGAATCAAAATTGAAGGCATTGTATGTCGTTTTCCTTAATGTGGTTCGATGAAAAAAAAAGCATATATCAAAATCTATATCTATATTAACCCAGTTGAAGATGATCAGTTACCAACGGTTATAATATTGCTAGTGTGCTGTCACTGTCGTCTGAATCACGGTTGATTTTTTATAATTCAACAACGAAATTCGTTATTAATGAATGTGAGATGTATACAGACATGAAGACAACGTTAGCCATGTAGATCATCTGATCATTGCAGTCAAAGAGTATTAGTATCTTGATTATCTTCCATTGGCCGTCGAACATAGACCTTTCTAAATGTGCATCTCGGTTGCTTCATTATAACATAATGGAAATCGTTATTGAGTCATCTATGTAATTTTTCTGTTAAGTTTTGCTTGTATTTGGCTTGTAGTCTTGCACCATCTTGGTGCTTTTTCCATACATTTGTTTCTTTTTGCCTTTGTGAATGAATGTGAGATATTTTTCTACTAGTATGAGCGAAGTATTTTCAAAATCTGCACCGAGTCGACGATTACGAAAGCTAATACCTTAATCACTTGATGAAGTATCATAAATGTGAGGTTAATTTGGTAGATAGCTAGTCACTTAACATTGAACTTGAGTTGCATTAAGTATCTATTATGGTTCTTGGATTTATTTGTAAATCAAAGAGACACATAATAGATCGGTTGCATTGATAGGATTCATAAGAAGGTTAACTTCACCAATATCAGTCCCTATTACACATTTCACCAGCAAATACGTAAAAAATAAGCATCATGAGTGGCTAATAGGAAATGTCATCTTCGTCTAAATCCAAACTGAAACTTGAATTAGGTGTATTCGATTTTTCTATAGACATATACCGAATCCGGCAAACAAAACGTGACGATATTGAAAATATCCACAAGTAACGGGTATGGATTTACACCGTTCAATTTCTGTTCATACAGTATTATGAGCAACGCATTTTCAGAATCTGCACTAGTTTTGTCTCTATATATGTATCTATCTGTATAGTAACAAAGAAAGAAACAATTTTAGATTATTATCATATATATGAGATTA
Source organism: Papaver bracteatum (assembly GCA_023529315.1). Lineage (NCBI taxonomy): Eukaryota > Viridiplantae > Streptophyta > Magnoliopsida > Ranunculales > Papaveraceae > Papaver > Papaver bracteatum. Next base: position 141,485 of record JAJJWX010003463.1, on the reverse strand, counting down.
AATTGATAGCTAGCTAGTCAACCTAGAATAAAACTTAATTCTTGGATTTTTTATAAAAATGAGAAAAATAATAGATAGGGAACATTATCTATATACCTCTATTATGAGACCCCTTGCAAAAATGCCCTTATGAACTTTACAAATACCCCTAAACATAATACATTACTAAAATACCCTCATTTATATAATATATATACAAAACCACTAACCGCTATTTAAAAACAAAGGAGGAAAAAAAAAAAAAGACTACATCTAATGTCGCCAACTACCACTGCGCACCGCCAACCACCACCGCCTCCACCGACCGCCGCCGCCGACCACCACCGCATCCACCGACCTCTGCCGCCAACCACCACCACCGTCCGCCGCCGCCGCCAACAACCACCACCACCGACCGCCGCCAACCACCACCACCGCCACCACCACCGCCGCCGCCGCCAACCACTGCCACCGTTGTCCACCACCGCCACCAATCACACCACCGCCACCAATAACCGCCACCACCACCGCCGTCAACTACCATCACAGCCGCCAACCACCACCACCGACGACCACCACTACCATGTGGAGTCAACTTGCTGAAGTTGTGTCCATATAGGAGGCAACTAGCTCAAGTTGTCTTCAATAAATAATGCCCACATCGGAGGCAACTAGCTCAAGTTGCCTCCAAATGTGAAGGCAACTAGCTCAAGTTGTCCTCAAAAGTGAAGGCAACTAGCACAAAGTTGTCCTCAAAATTGTCTTCAAAAGTGTACATGAATAAGTTGCAAAACAAAATGGAGGGAACTAGCTCAAGTTGTCTTCAAATGTGAAGGCAACTAGATCAAGTTGTCCTCAAAAGTGAAGGCAACTAGCACAAAGTTGTCTTCAAAAGTGAAAACAACTAGCCCAAGTTGTCTCCAAATATGGAGGCAACTAGCTCAAGTTGTCTTCAAATGTGGAGGCAACTAGCTCAAAGTTTCTTTCAAAAGTGAAAGCAACTAGCCATAGTTGTGTCCATATCTAGAAGAAACTTGTTCGAGTTGTATCCAAATATGGAGGCAACTAGCACAAGTTGTCTCAAAAAAAAAAAGTATATGAACCTGGCATGAACTAGCTTTAATAACCACCTGAAAAATTCAATTTAACCATACTTATTTTATTTCAACACAACATAAATTAATCCAACTCAAGAACTTATTTTACTTAAAACACAATATACCAGATTGCATACCCTAAATATCTACACATTTACTTCAACAGAACATGTGTAAATCCTAAAAAAATAACTTACACATACAAAACTTCGAGAGAAAAAAAAGAACACTAAAGATCTATGTAAAGAAAGTAAAGTTATATTTCAATAGCTTCAAACCTTAACTGTACCAACCCATTACGACATCCAAGAAATTCAACTCCCCAGCCTATAGATTGAGCTAGGCTCATGTCATAACCAGATTCCTCACATGTAAATGATAATGGATCATAACTTAAGGGATGTATATTACGACAATTATGAACCATCACACTAAATTTGTCCGTTTCAACATCATGTTGGTATAGTGTTTTAAAAAATTCAGGGCATTTTAATAAATTGTTTGTGCCACTCATTGTTCACGCACCTGACTAGCTAGCGCAGTTGAATTCAGAGGAAACCAAATAAGGATTTATGATAGGATATTTCTTGACTCTTGGCAAGTTCACCATTCCTGCACATCAGATCAAATACATTTCAGCAATATACATGCTAAAAGGAGAGGAATGACTTACGCAAGCTCAAATACATACCTGCTGCTGAAAGGAAAGGGATTACTTCTGCAATATGCATAAATTTCTTACAGAAGAGACAAATGCGACTCACGAATTCATTAAATCAAATGCAGCAAGTTCTTCTCATTGTGCCAAGTTATCATCTACCGCAAGAGACTACTATTAACCAAAAAAGAGTCATTCATTTCATGTTCTAACTAAGATATTTTATAGATGAGAAGACTTAACTCTTATATGAGTTACCCTCCAACTGTCTCTTTAGATGCATAGAGAAATCATTATTCCAATCTCTCCTTCCTCCTTGTCTTCACAATCTGCTAATTACTGAGCATAGATACTCAGATGACATTATAAAGGAACAATACATTCTTCTCTCAGCATTCAGCTCCTACCTAAAGCAACAAACATATTATACGGCTCTCATTAGACATAAGTCAGTCCAAATAGCTTAAAAAACATCGTAGAATTGCACGAATCTTAGAAATGAGTCTCATACTAAGCCAACAATCGCTTTAATCACCCACTCCTACACAAACATAAACTGTACAATCACAGGACATCAACAAATAAGTATATTCACTCATGAGTTTTCGATATTTTGACACGAATCAAAAATACTACTACCCCGTGATGCTCCACACCAAGATGGCAGTTCAAATGAATGTCATTCAGTTTCAGTCCAAGCTTTTCGGGGGGTTATTTAGATTGGTATTTCATACATATTAACAACAAAATACCCAAATTTTACAAAACAATTACCAGTTCATGTCTTAATGCAATATCCCTAAAGAAACCTTGATTACCATCAATAACAATCTCCATTAAAAATGACAAAAATCCAATCCTTCATTGACAAACTCATTGAAACTAAACACACACACACCTAAAACAAAATTGGGACAAAAATCAAAACCTAAAACAAAATGATAAAGATACATAGAAGCAGAAACCATATCTAACAGCTTATATTATAAGAAAATTTTAAATTTTCTTACCTGAATATTGAGAAATCGAATCCGAAAATGATATCTCTCGACAGATTGGAGCTTGATTTCGGTGATGATAACAATGGTAATAAGAAGATATTGTTGTTTTGGTAGTAGTGGTGGTGGATTTGGTAAAATTTATTTTTCGTTGTGGTGGAGACGGTGATGGTGGCGATGGAGATCGTGTTGGTGGAGTTCGTTTTGATCATTGAACCCCATCAAATTTAGAACAAAACCATCAAATTCAACTGCAACCTTCTTCTCAATTCTTCTTAAATCTCGTAAATCCATCAACCAAATCAATCGCAAAGAACTTCCCATCTCCTCGAATCGGATCCAATACTAGCATCTCAATTTCGTCCCTGTTTTGACAAAACATAAGATCCCATCTGCAATAATTCAACCATTATTAATCAGCGTCTCCATCGTCAAAATCAAAAACCTAAAACTATATCTCAATCGCTTTAATTTTCATTTGATGTAGATATTAAAGCAGATCTCTTGACGATGTTTATGAAGTTTCATTTCCAGATTTGGTTGAAGTCGAGAACCTAAATCTCGATTTCTAGATCTGTTGAAAATGAAACATTCAAGATGCAAAAGATTTGCTGATGGTAGTGGAGGCGATGTAGATGGTGACGGTGGTGTGAGAGATGGTGGTGGTGGGAGAGATGCAGATGGTGGTGGTAGCAGTTTAAGTCGAGGAATAATGAAGTGAACGAAGGTGGAAGGTTAAAACAGGAAGTCAACAAATTGAGATTTTATTTTGGACTTGTTTTTTACCCCTGGAGGGTGTTTGTGCAAAGCCCATGGATAGTAGGGGCATAAATAACATTCCCACAATAAATAAATGTTAAGCAAACCAAAACTTATGTCAGAAGAAAACATGAGTTCTTGACATTACAACAGACATCTCGGACTTTCTACATTTCTTCCTCTCGTTTTTTTCATCGATTTCTCATTTATTAGCCTATTTGATGCTGTTACATACCAAACAAGCCTATCATCTCGTATGGTTCGTGAGCAATTTGGACAACTACGCGCACATTATTTATCCTAGAGACTGGCCTTGGTTGAGTTTTCACGTCCAGCGTCTGCTAACTCCTAAAATTGGCGCAATTTTTGTTACAAACTGAATCAAAGCAACATTGAGTGTCCGCAAATGTAAGATCTCTCTCTTACCTCAGTTAATGGTTGTTGTAATTGACTGGTCTTGCATTTAACAACTCTTGGTTAATAATGCATCAAAATAATAATGCGACGAACGAGCGGATGACTTAACCCTGCTATTTTAATTAGGCTTTAATTAAGCACATTTAGTGGAAACGGAAACTTCTCAGTTTCAAGAAATAAAAACCAAATGTATGAGAAAAATACTTCAAACCCAAATGGTTCTATGGTGTAGTGGTTAGCACTCAGGACTTTGAATCCTGCGACCTGGGTTCGAGTCCCGGTAGGACCTGTTTCTTTGGTTTTGATTTTATTTTTTTGGTTGGTTAGCACTCAGGACTCTGAATCCTGCGACCTGGGTTCGACTCCCGGTAGGACCTGTTTCTTTGGTTTTGATTTTTTTTGTTGTTGTTGTTTAGGAACATTTTTTGATGGCTAGTCTTGCAAGATAATGGTTCGTACTTGATAGTGCTTTTAATACAAATATGAGATGCTAGACCTGGCACATTCTCTGCTGCAACTTCAGTGGTTGGAATCTACAAATTTAACAATTTCAGATGACGATTGTTAATGGAAAACTATAGAACTAGGACAACTAACATGGGCCAATCCTAGGACAACAAATCCTGGCCTTTGATCATTCCCTACTTCACCCCATTACCAATCCCGATGTTAGAGTCATTTCCCTCTCCGCCGTTTAGATTGTGCCACGTCGTGTCCCAAGTCTAGACAAGCTCCCATTGTCCCAGCTGTGGCCATTGTTCTATACTTTGTCAGTTCCTGTCTTTATGATGTTTTCCCTGCTTTTAACTATTTTTATTGATTTTCCTAGAAAAAAACCAACTATTCTTTTTTATGGTTAATCGAATAATTGTGAATGTTTATGTGGACTTCACCAAAGGGATTTGGTTGATGTATGTTATTCTATTGACGGAATCTTCCATTTGATAATTGTTAGTAAGATTACAAACTTTTTTTTCAATAATCAAATGATAATACTAACTTGATCTTTAGTGGAGGTAACATAATAATTATCGTATTTTCCCATCTGTCATGCACCATGGTGTTTTGTTTTCCATGGATATAAGAGTACATTATAGTTAGATCAATAATTGCAACCCTCCGTTGAAATTCCTATACATATATGTATTATTTATGTCTATGTCTATAGGGGCGGATCTAAATAGTGGCAAGTCACGGCTGATTTCGTAACTTGCCCAGACACAATTCACTCCGACGTGATGCACTGATGCTATATCAAAATGTGCAAAAGGCCGATGGCGATGGATGTTCGATCTGTCTGTGAAACAGAATGAACAAGTATCCCTTTCTCTTTATACAAAATAAAAGAAAAATAAAGTATGATAATTGAGCAGACTGTAATACTGTATTTCCATGAAACCATATTTCTTTATTGTATTTTATTGAACTTTTTTCTTTTCTTCCCTATTTAACTTAAAGTGATTAGTCCACCTAAACCACTTGTTAAATATTAGTAGTATTAGTGTTGATTAGCTCACTCAATACGTCACGGAAATACGGATACATGAATTATATGCAGGGTCCAAGAACACTATAAATATACACTCCAAGTTTGCACTCATCACATCAACCACAAGTAAACAAAGATAATAAGATAATACAGAAAAGAAAAGACTAGTGTGATAAGCAGTTAGGAACAGATCATGTCGTCGCCGAAATCACCGGAGGAAGAATTTCCACAAAAAGCATTTGGATGGGCAGCTAGAGATACTTCTGGTCATCTCTCCCCTTTCAAATTCTCAAGAAGGTATGACAAATGCAAATTTTGTATTTGGAGGCAGATGTTGCTTTAGATTCCGGCACCATTATGTTCATAATTAATTGGCTTTAGTTTGAGTTTGGCTGACATATTTTTGTCTAATCACTAGGGCAACCGGAGAGGAGGATGTGGTGCTGAAGGTACTGTATTGCGGAGTCTGCCACTCGGATCTTCATGCTTCGAAGAACGAGTGGGGAATTTCTATGTACCCACTGGTCCCGGGGTATACAATTTTATCCTCTCTACTCCATTTCAAAATTTTATTTGCAAATTACATGTCGAAACCGATAAACTGTTTTTTTTTTTTTTTTTTTTTTTATATATTGATTAAAAAAGACAAGCCCAAAAATTGGAGGTTAAAAAAGACTTTAAGAAAAAAAAGAGCCAACTATATAGGCCCAAAGAAGCAAAAAATAAAAGTAAAATGAAACACCCAAATTAACAGGCCCAGAAAAGAACTCACTACACAAGCCCAAATTGATCTCCCCTTAACAGAATCTGTAATATACTGTATCAGGCATCTCTATTATGGGCAAAAAACTTGGTCTATCCAAATGAAAATTTCTTTCTCCAGCTCCCATATTTGCTCCTCACTTTGCAACTGTATCTGCTGAGAAGTTAACTTCTCTGTAGCAATGCTGAAATATTAAAGAAGCTATGCTTGAATGGACTTTTCTCCATCTAGCTCTTAGAAACCAAGGAACTTTACCAACTTCAATCTGCTGCAAGACTGATTTTGAATCATACCTTATAATAACCTTGGTTAATCCCCAGTTCATGGCTAACTCAGCTGCACACAAAATTGCATAGTTCTCTGCTATATAATTTGTTTCCACTCCTAAACCACCACTCAAAGTACCCATTACTTGACAAGAGTCATCCCTTACAACAACTCCAAAACCTGCAGCACCAAGATTACCAAATGAAGATCCATCACAACAAAAAAGAGTCTATCCTGCTGTTGGAGATAACCAGTAACAAGGTGTAATACACTGATACTTCCTCCTACTGATTCCCAGATTATAAAAGTTTAAAATTTGTTCATCATAGGATTGACACCAATTATGACCTTTCATTCTTACACCTCCATTTTTAACAAACTGCAACACTTTTTTCTGTATGTTTTGCACATTAGGTTTCACTTCTTCAAAATATTTCTTGTTTTTTTGAAGCCAAATTTCCTTTAAAATCAGACAAGAAGCTGAAATCCAGATTTCCTGAATAAGAGTGCTTTTGTTCTTTGTACTCTTCCAAATCTCATCAAAAGATTTAGGAGCTTTCACATTAAAAATTGATGATAACCATTCCCATACTTGCACACTAACTTCACAGTACCATAGTAAATGATTCATGTTGTCTTGTTCTTTCTCACACACACAGCATCTGGAAGCTAGATCATACCCTTTTTGTTTCATGATTTCATCATCCACATAAATTCCTTGCACTAGTTTCCAAACATTACTTGATATACTAGGATGTAATAAATTGTTCCACACATACCTTGACCAATGCTTTCTGGTTTCTTTATGTCTGAGCTTATTTATTGCTGCTGAGGTTTTAAATGTCCCTGAGATATCACCTATCCAAAACAATTCATCCTCATCTCCTGAAACATCTGGTAAGGTGTAATTTTGTATAACTGCTTGAATCTCCCCTGGAATAGACCATGATCCATTATGCACTAATTCAGAAAGTTTCATTGACTTGTTATTTAGAATTAGATGAGAATTACCCATTTTACTTTCCAGAGAAACTTCACCAATCCAAACATCATACCAGACTGAAATTTTTTCTCCCTTTCCAATACTCCACTTGGAGTCCTCCTTCAGCACTTCCCAAGCCCATTTAAGACTAGGCCACACTATAGATAGTTGCCATTTATTACTCCACTGACCATTCTTATCCATATACTTGGCTTTAAAGAAAGATGCCCATTCTTCTGAAGTGTTCATTATTTTCCACATCATCTTCATAAGAAGTGCCCTGTTAATAACTTGAAGTCTTGGAATTGCAAGTCCCCCCTCATCCAAAGGAGTACACACTTTTTTCCATGCCAAAGTTTTGAACTTCTTCACTTCCCCATCACCTGACACAAGAAATTTCTTATAATTTTTTCACATGTTTTAATCACTGGAGAAGGCCATTTATAGACATCCATATTGTACATGGGAATACTACTCAACACAGATTTAATAAGGACCACTCTTTCTTGAAAAGATAACATTTTTCCCTTCCAAGTAGCTAATTTTACTTGTAGCATCTCCACCATTGTCCAAACAGTTGATGACTTCACTTTGCCTGCAACCAAAATAACTCCCAAATACTTATCAGGGACCTCACTTCTCTGCATTTGCATAATGTTTTCAATTAAAACTTTCCTTGAAGAATATGTACCATCTATGAAGAGTTTACTTTTGTTCTTATTGATGATTTGCCCAGAACATTTTTGATAAACCTCCAGTAAATTATGAATATTTTGAAGACATCTTTTACCTCCATTACAAAAGAGGAAGACATTATAAGAAATTTCAGTTGGTGCTGAGTTGGAGCTATTCCTTTCCTCACCACCATTGGTGTTATTTTGTTTTCCTTCACCAACTGAGTTATCTTCTTACTCAGAACTTCCTCAATTAATACAAACAGAAGAGGAGATAGGGGATCTCCTTGTCTGAGACCCCTACTCACAGGGAAAAAACCACATGGTCCACCATTAATAAAAAAGAGAGATTCTTGCAGATTTAAAGATTGTATGTAATCATCCACACCAGTCAGAAGAGAAACCAAATTTTCCAAGGACTTGAAATAAAAACTCCCAACTCACTAAATCATAAGCTTGTGAGATATCTAACTTAAGAGCAACATTACCACCTCTTCTTGTTTTCTTCATTTCATTGACCATTTCAGAAGCTAGTAGTACATGTTCTTGAATACATCTCCCTCTTATATAAGCAGCTTGTTTAGGATCTACAAGCTTCTCCATTAAAGTTCCCATTCTCACTGTGATAATCCTAGTTATTATTTTGAAGCTTAGATTAATCAGGCCAATTGGCCTAAATTGATTTGGATTTTTAGCTCCTTGCACTTTTGGCAACAACACTAAAAAAACTTAAATTAAGTCCTTTTGGTATATACTTTTTTTTCCAACAATACTGAATAGCTTGAACCACATCCTCTTGAATAATATTCCAGCATTCTCTATAAAAATACCCTGTGAACCCATCTGGACTTGGAGAGCTGTTAGGATCCATGCCAAAAACAGTATCTTTAATTTCTTCAGCACTAGGAACTGCATCCAACATAACTTGGTCATCATCTGTAATTTGTTTTGGAATAACATTCAATAAATCTCCAACTTCCTCTACTTTCTTACATTTAAATTTCTCCTCATAGTGATTAACAAGAATGTCAGCAATTTTCTTTTGATCAGTGCAAACATTTCCTTCTGCATCTTCTAATTCACTTATGATATTTTGAGCTTGCCTTATCTTTACTGAAGTATGAAAAAGGTTTGTGTTAGCAGCCCCCTCCTTCATCCATTTTAATCTGGCTTTCTCTTTCATCATTGTATTATGGTGTACCTCTTTGGTATTCAGTTCATTTTGTGCTGCTACCAAAATGTGTAGTTTCTCCTCATTATCATGATCACTATCAGATATTACCATAGCCTCCTGAACTCTTTTTTCTACTTCTTTGATTTGAACATGAACATTTCCAAAGACTTGCCAATTCCAATCTTTAAGCACAATTTTCAATCTCTTCAATTTTGTTTGAAATACAAAATCTGGATCACCTACTACAACTTCATCCCAACACATCTGAACTGTTTCTTTGAAATTTGGATGAGTAACCCACATTTGATGAAATTTAAATGGAGAATTTAGAGGTTAAGGAATGTTTAAATTACATCCAATTAAAGGAGCATGATCTGAAGCCACCATAACCCCCACTTTAACATTCCAACCTGCATATTTTTGTAACCAAAGTTGATTGAACATTGCTCTATCCAAACTGCACAGAATACTTCTGGAGCCATACATATATAACATTTGAGAATATGGATAAACTTTCCATACATATATAACATTTGAGAATATGGATGAACAATCTACCATAGTAATTAACCTTGATTTGATGCAGACATGAGATTGTAGGTGTGGTGACTGAGGTGGGTGGGAAGGTGACGAAATTCCAAGTAGGAGATAAAGTTGGCATAGGGTGCATGGTAGGAGCATGTCATTCATGTGATAATTTCACCCAAGATCTTGAGAATTACTGCCCTAATATGATTTTAACCTATAGTGCCACTTATCATGATGGTTCTACAACTTATGGAGGCTACTCGGATATCATGGTGGCAAATGAGCGATATGTAGTTCGATTCCCTGATAACCTCCAACTTGACGCCGGTGCACCACTATTATGTGCTGGTATTACTGTGTACAGTCCCATGAAGTATTACGGACTTAGTGAGCCTGGTAAACATTTGGGTATCGTTGGTCTGGGTGGTCTTGGCCATGTGGCCGTAAAGTTTGCAAAAGATTTTGGTCTGAAGGTGACTGTGATTAGCACCTCGACCGATAAGGAGAAGGAAGCAATCGAACATCTTGGTGCTGACTTATTTTTGGTTAGACGTGACCAGGATCAAATGCAGGTATACCAATCGTCATGCATCCAACACCCCCATCCATAAGCAATCCTTTGATTGATATGTTGTCGATTTATAACCAATTCAATTTTGGGGGATGTATATTTCAGGCTTCTATGGGTACAATGGACGGGATCATCGATACAGTCTCTGCATCTCATCCTTTCCTACCATTACTCGGCTTACTAAAACCTCATGGAAAGCTGATTTTGGTTGGTGCCCCAGAAAAGCCACTGGAGTTGCCAACATTTCCGCTCATTATGGGTATGCCACCTACCTAGCTGATCATATAAAAATGATAGTACATAGTATAACACCTTTTGTTTTTATTTAAGAATACTTATATATATAGTATGGTTGCAATACATTATTATACTCATGACATAAATGAATTCTGGTTGGTTTACAAACAGGGAGAAAAATGGTCTCGGGAAGTGGAATTGGGGGAATGAAAGAAACACAAGAAATGATCGATTTTTCAGGGAAACATAATGTAACTGCAGATATTGAAGTTATTACAATGGACTATATCAACACGGCAATGGAACGTCTTGTAAAGGCCGATGTCAGATATCGTTTTGTCATTGATGTGGCTAACACCTTGCCAAAAACTTCTTAACTACGCTGTCTAACCCCATCCGTCAGTAATAATTTCTAGCAATTGTTTTGAACATCGCCGTGGGGGAGCTATTATATTTGATTTTCTTTTGTATTTCTTTTTCCTGTTGATATTGCAGCACCAATTTCCCTTCTCAGAAAATGTAACTTATCATCTCTTCTTAATTTGATTCACAGCCTACCTTGGAGTTGCAATCTTTTTGATTTTTGTAATGCATGCATCATGCATTTCCAGCGCACTGTCACCACCGTATATAAGCTTTGGATATGCCCTGGATAGGGCTCCACAAGACCGACTCAACCCACGAACCCAACCCACACCCGACCAAACCTACCTAGGATCGGGTTGATTATGGGTCACAACATCAAAACCCATCGTATGGTGGGTCGACTATGGGTGACAGCTTCCCTCACCCGACCCAATCCACCCACCCACCTGAATATTTCTAAGTCAATTCTAACCCTTAGATTACCTATCCTAGATGAACCACAACTGTTGAAGTAATGATATATAATACCCAACCATAATCATCGATAACTTATCTTCAGTTTCCTTGAATCCCTTCAGCGGCAGCCTCTTCTCTCCCTCTCAAACTCAGACTCAGTTTCTTTTCTTCAATTTCTATTCGCTTTTGTTGATGATGGTTTTTAGTTTAGGGTTAAAATTGAAAAACGCTAAACCCTAACAGACATTTAAAACAAGCATTTACTAGGCGCATTTAATAAAAAGCTTTTAATATGTCTCTAATAATTACCGGGGTATATTTTTTCAAATTAGGGTTACGACAAACCAAACCCTAATTCCCTCGCGTACTAATGGAAAATCATGCCAGCCACATCAATCCCAAGCTAGTCGCGCCATGCCAATCACACCATGCCATGGCCCTAGCTATGCTAGCCACATCTCGTGTGCCAATGGAAAATCATGCCAGCCACACCCAACCGCGCCAAAGCATGCCAACCATGCTAGCCGCAACTTTGTGCCAATGGAAAATCATGTCAGCCACACCTATCCCAAGCTAGACGCGCCATGCCAATCGCACCATGCCGTAGCCCTAGCTATGATAGCCACATCTCGAGTGCCAATGGAAAATCATGCCAGCCACACCTAGCCCAAGCTAGTCGCGCCATGCCACTCACACCATGCCATGGCCCTAGTTATGCTATCCAAATCTTGTGTGCCAATGGAAAATCATGCCAGCCACACCGAACAGCACCAAAGCATGCCAACCATACTATCCGCACCCTCGTGCCAATGGAAAATTATGCCACCCATACCTAGCCCAAGCTAGCCGCGCCATGAGAATTGCACCATGCCATGGCCCTAGCTATGCTAGCCACATCTCGTGTGCCAATGGCAAATCATGCCCGCCACACCCGACCGCACCAAAGTATGCCAACCTTGCTAACCGCACCCTTGTGCCAATGTAAAATCATGCCAGCCACACCTAACCCAAGCTAGCAACGCCATGCCAATCGCACCATTCCATGTCCCTAGCTATGCTAGCCGCGCCACCCTGCTGGCCTTCTCCTCACGGCTACTAAAGTGAAGGCATGCAACAATCAACGGTTTCCCTTCAATCCCATGAGAAAATCCTCGCCGTCTAAGGTCCCATCACAACCTTTAGCTTAAAACCCTAGTTTGATTACTCGCCTAACCCAAGTTAAACGCGCCATCCACCCATGGATACTCCTTGGATACACATGCCAAGACCGCACCTAGCGCCCATGGCTACTCCTTGGCCCCACATGCCAAGACCGCCCATGGCTACTCCTTGGCCCCACGTGCCATGACCACGCCTAGCGCCCATGGCTACTCCTTGGCCCCACATGCCAAGATCACGCCATGCTCCCATGGTTACCCCTTTGCCCCGCATGCCAACCCAAACCAAACCTAGCCAAGAGAGCCGCGCCATGCCAAACGCACTTTGCCTTGGACCTAGCCATGCTAGTCACGACATGACAAGCCAAGCGCCCTCACCTTGGCCCTAGCTATGCCATACGCCCATGGAAAACCCTTGGCCCCTCATACCAAGTCTAAACACACCTGTCATCTCATGACTTTGGCCCAAAAAACCCTTGGTCATGCACCTGACCAAAGCTAGCTATGCCATGCGACCATGGAAAACCCTTGGCCCAATGCGCCAAGACAAACCACACCTAGACGAGCTAGCCACACCAAGACAAACACCCATGCCTTGGCATTAGCTATTCTAGTCACACTATGCCATGCCAAGCGCCTTTTCCATACGCCCATGGCAGACCATTGAGTCTAAACAACACCCTGGTCGCACCTTCCATATGCGGCCACCAAAACAAAGGCATGCGTCCATCAATGGCCACCCTTCAAACCCAGGAGCGAATCCTGGCGCTCTAAAGTCACCTCACCACTTTTGGGTCCGAAAACCTAAGTTTGGCCATGCCATGCCAACGACATGTAAAGCTAGTCGCGTTACCATGATGGCCCTCACTACCAAAACTAAGGTGTGCAACGCACCTCTCAAGATGCAAAATCTCGACCGTCGAAGGTCACCAGGCTAGCAAGTTCCCCGAGCTCGACCTGCCAAGCCACAATAACGTATTACATGTTCTCCAAGAACATTTGAGACATCAACACAAACTGGGGGATCTTGTTTGGTTATTGGTTTGGTGGTCTACATCGTGCGGCGTACACTACGCCCCTCATAAGGAAGTGTCATAAGAGTGAGGCACCTTGTAAATACGGGAGTTATGCGGGAAACGTTCATGGGGCATAAATCCGTGAGTTAACAACCTTTATGGAACATCAATTCCATAACGTTAATAGTTTCATGAAAATCAATTTCATACGTTAACTACTTTATGGAACAATCAAGTCCATGCATACGGTTACCACCTCCTCTCATTTACTCTTCACTCCTTAATTAGACTAGGGTATGTTTCAACTACGGATAGTATAAATAGTTCTTACCTATTTCCATTTGAACAACAAGTTCATTCGGACAAGAAAACACTCGGAATACTTACCTGTTACCTCCCCTCGTGAGCTCTCCTACTGTTCTGAAAACAAGTTGTAGAAACCCAATTGCTCTTCCAGAATAAACTATTCTGGTCTCACACTCTCCTTTATTCCCTCCACAAAACCAACCCATTCTCCTCCTCTTTGTGACCGAAGAAAGTCTGGAACGGCCATTTCTTGGTTTAGGCCGGACTTGTACAAATTGATCTCTCGAACCTAAAAGTACTCCCTTGCAGTACATTGTTTAGGGTTTAAACAGTTTCTCACCTTCACACCTGCAATTACCAAAATCACCAGAAGCTATTTTCACCTATAAACAATTGGCGACCACAGCGGGAGGATTGATCTATCGGTTATAAGGTCAATTGTCAACTGTCGACCTCGTTCTTCGACCTAGATATCAAAACGGTATAGGATGGAGATTCTCTTCGGCTCAGTCATTGGATGACTCGATTATCAATCACAATACGACAAGGGATGGCTGGGGACTCCCCACGGGTTAAAAAAAATATGATGCGCCCCGAGATTGATGGCTCAGTTATTAGGAAACTCAGCGACGGCTCAGAACACTGGGGACTTCTCTTGGCCATATTTTTCGCAAGACTTGGTCCTACGCCCGAGAAGTTTATTTTCATCAGAACACCTGAGAAACCGAATTGACCAGACGAAGATTCAACACTGTTATCGGAATAATTGGTCTCACCATCACCATACTCGGAACTTTCATCCTTCTCAGATTCTTCATCACCATGGATAGCTCGCCCTCGCAATCCTCTGTCTCAAAAAGCGATGTTTTCTGACTACTTGCAAGTCTGGTAAAGGCGTTTGTGCTGCTGAAACCCTAGACGAAACACAAAGATGCCTTCTCAAAAAATATATTATATAATAGACAGAGAAAAGGGGAAGAGAATATAAACGATCCAAGATAAGTCGAGAAGAGAGCCACACATACCCGCACGTTTGATGAACTAAAAGACGGCAGAGCTGTGGGATCGGACTGGAAACCGCTTACACGACTCTTATACCTCCGCTCCTTCACTTTGGGACTGTCCATGACCAGGCCAACGGGTTTCCTTTTGGTTAAAGGAGTATTCCTCAACAACGGATGTTTTGCTAAAATCTCGGCGGAAGGCCTACCACGAGTGTTCTTCACTATGGTTTTCACAAATCCCTCGATGATAAGGAATTCACTCTGCCAGAATGCATTATACTTGAAGGTTATTGATGGATTCCGTTCCGCGAGCAGGAAAGGGATACTTTTACCCGAAGCGAGAGCACCGGAATCAAGAACAGTCGACAACGGGACTTCCGGAATGGCCGGCTGACGAACAAGTGGGACCCCCTGATCGAAACCCATGTGTCGAGCCGCTCTATCGATATTGTAAGAGGTTGCTTTACAAGATCCTTGGAAGAAAGACGGCACGTGACCAGGCGTGCAGCTCCGAATGAACACCATCTCTCCGACACCCAGGTCCTCTTTATCAAAAGTCAAAGACGTGTTTGGAACAGGAGCGAAGGTAGCAACCTGGGTCATAGACCCATGAACTGGAGCCCACTGACGGGAATTAACTGTGTGCGAGCTATCGAGAGGTCCAACCAGATTCTAACCAGTCTTGGGGTGCCTGTTCAGCCAACACAGTATCCTTGAGCCACCCCAAGACTCAGGGAGTACGGACAATGTTTTCGGGACATACTTCTCGAAGTGCTCCCATAGCCACGCTTGGAGAAAGGCGGCACAAACATAGGAATAAACTTTCATATAGACGTTTGAGGCACGCATGTCCGAAACCAATTGATCCAAGTGTGCATACAAAGAACCAAGAAACTGACCGCCAATAGGGAGAACGACGTCCTTTGCCAATTTATGGCAAACTTAATAAGACCATGTCTTATCTCTTTCTTGCCCGATCCGTCATCAAAAATATCTCTGGATAGCCAAAGAGCCAAGAACGCCGCAATGTGAAGTGTATTGTTCTTCTCGTTTGACTCTAATGTGTACCACTAAGACACCCACCAGTCATAGAAGAACTTCGTCTCATTTTCTTTCCGAACAAATCCTTTTGGATAACTTCTAAGGCGTCATGTATCCCTTCTTCATCTGCGGATAACTTAACGTCAAGGTTTTCAACTACTGGAAGATTCAGCAGTACAGCCACGCTCTCCAAGGATATAGTCATTTCACCCCATCTACATATAGCCGTGTAGGTGTCCGGACACCATCTGGAAACAAAAACGACCAAGACTGGAATACCTCTCCTAATTTGAAGCACTGCGGAAGCTGAAACAGCATCAACGATCTGCGCCTTGGTCAAATTGGTTCTTATGCTCTTAGCTCATCATGAACTGCATCCATTTCTCGAAGGAACGCAGTGGGCTCACTGGGGATTTGAAATCAATAAAAGAATCGAAATACTCCTTCCTATGAAGACAAAACCGTATCACATTTCCGGGAGCAACCGACCGATCCCCTCCCTCACTCTCTGGGCCGGTCAGAAGTAACGGAACATGCTTAAGAGGACTTCTCCGGGCAGATATTATCGTGAAGAATTCATCAGCCACATTCGACTTGGAGTTACCAACATCCTTCGGTATGACAAAAATTTTCTCAAGCGGCGTCATTACAAAGATTCTCTCACAGTACTTCCTCTCTCCAAACAACTACAACGAAATAATACGAGGAGAAATTATTATGGAAAAGGCACGGAAGTTATTTTTCACCCAAGATGCAAGCCAATTTGTTTCAAGGCCGTACCCTATGGCATAGAAATTCTTGTCCAACCAAGGAGGAGTGGCCCACCAGGGAAACCATACACAAGGCCACACCAAAACAAGAAGCAAACCCTAAAATCTCGGTTTTCTTGAGAAGACAAGGTCATTTCTATTACGTACCTACCTTGCAAGGGCGGTCAACATTACTATGGTACTCGTTCCTAGGTTTCACGATAAGCCATGGCAAAAAATACCTAGGATTCACGCCAGTATTTCTACAAGGACGTGAAAAGGTGTGCCTACACCTAGGGTTTACACCAACAAATAGAAAAAGAAGAAAAGAAAAAGAAAAGTGTTTGAATACATACCTAGGATTTGCTCGTCTGCTCCTCTTAACTATTGTCGCGCGGCTGAGAAGAATGAATAAGTGTAAAGAAGAGAAGACGATCCTCCTTTTATATGGACATGATACGTGGGAGTTTGAACGAAGAGAGGATTTCCTATTTTGAGCCAAGAAGGGAAAAGAGGAAACCGGTCCCGCACCCAAAACTTCCCACACCATTTCCATGGCCCCCTGCTAAAGCCGCACCATGCCAGACCGCGCCTCACCTTTCCATGGTCCAAACTGCGCCTCACCTTGCCACGACCCTGGCCCTCGCTCCATTACCACGGCCCCACCGCGCCTAGCTTCCCCTGACGTGTTCCACCAAGCCATTGTCGCCGCCAAGACCACGCCACCTCTTGGCCCTCCCAGATCCAAGTCATCTCTCCATTGCGGCGGCCTCCACCATGACTAGACGCCCCTGCAAGCTCCACCATGCCATTTTCATGGTCAAAGCCATGCCACCTCTCGGCCCTTTAGGTCCAATCCATCCACCTGCTCCACCCTTTAGGGCTGTGCCCCCTTTGCCGTGACTACCAACATGGAAAGACAAAACTCGTTCTACCACTTAAAAGGTTAGTCGGACTCCCCTGACCATCTTTGCAATGATTTACGTTGTCTGTCACCATCATATGCTTACCCCGCAATAAGGCACATGTTCAGAGCTAAGCAGGGTACTTAATGTTGATGGTGGTTTTTAGTTTAGTGTTAAAATTATAAAACGCTAAACCCTAACAGATAGTTAAAACAAGCATTTACTATGCGCATTTAATAAAAAGCTTTTAATATGTCTCTAATAATTACCGGGGTATATTTTTTCAAATTAGGGTTACGACAAACCAAACCCTAATTCCCCCGCGTACCAATGGAAAATCATGCCAGCCACACCTAGCCCAAGCTAGCCGCGCCATGCCAATCACACCATTCCATGGCCCTAGATAGTTATGCTAGCCACATCTCGTGTGCCAATGGAAAATCATTCCAGCCATACCTAACCCAAGTTATCCGCTCCATGCCAATCGCACCATGCCATGGCCCTAGATATGCTAGCCACATCTCGTGTGCCAATGGAAATTCATGCCAGCCACACCCAACCGTGCCAAAGCATGCCAACCATGCTATCCGCACCCTTGTGCCAATGGAAAATCATGCCAGCCACACCTAGCCCAAGATAGCCGCGCCATGCCAATTGCACCATTCCATGGAACTAGCTATGCTAGCCACATATCCTGTGCCAATGACAAATAATGCCAGCCACACCCAATCACGCCAAAGCATGCCAACCATGCTATCCGCACCCTCGTGCCAATGGAAAATCATTCCAGCCATACCTAGCTCAGGCTAGCCGCACCATGCCATGGCCCTAGATACTCTAACCACATCTCGTGTGATCATGGAAAATCATGCCAGCCATGCCCAACTGTGCCAAAGCATGCCAACCATGCTAGCCGCACCCTTGTGCCAATGGCAAATCATGCCTACCACACTTCCCAAGCTAGCCGCGCCATGCCAATCGCACCATGCCATGGACCTAGCTATCCTAGCCACATCTCGTGTGCCAATGAAAAATCATGCCAGCCACACCCAACCGTACCAAATCATGCCAACCATGCTAGCCGTACCCTTGTGCCAATGGCAAATCATGCCAGCCACACCTAGCCCAAGCTAGCCGCGCCATGCCAATCGCACCATGCCTTGGACCTAGCTATGCTAGCCACATCTCGTGTGCCAATGACAAATCATGCCAGCCACACCCAAGTGCGCCAAAGAATTCCAACCATGCTAGTCTTACCCTCGTGCCAATGGAAAATCATGCCAACCACACCTAGCTTAAGCTAGCTGCACCATGCCAATCGCACCATGCCATGGACCTAGCTATGCTAGCCACATCTCGTGTGCCAATGGAAAATCATGCCAGCCACACACGAACGTGCCAAAGCATGCCAACCATGCTAACCGCACCCTTGTGACAATAGAAAATCATGCCAGCACAAGCTATCCGCGCCATGCCAATTGCACCATGCCATGGCCCTAGATATGTTAGCCGCGCCACCCTGCTGGCCTTCTCCACACGACTACTAAAGTGAAGGCATGCAACAATCAACGGTTGCTCTTCAATCCCAAGAGAAAATCCTGGTCGTCTAAGGTCCCTTCACAACCTTTAGCTTAAAACCCTAGCTTGGTTACGCGCTTAGCCCAAGCTAAACGCGTCATGCGCCCATGGATACTCCTTGGCTCCACATGCCAAGACCGCACCTAGCGCCCATGGAAGCTCCTTGTCCCCACGTTCCAAGACCACTCCTAGCGCCCATGGCTACTCCTTGGCCCCACATTCCAAGATCACGCCATGCGCCCATGGTTACCCCGATCTTTTACATATAATTTTTATCAATTGTGCAACTTTCGATGCCCAAAGTGTATGTATTAAGTTTAATTTATTTTAACATGATAAAACTCATACATAACTCATTTTTTATTAAAACTCAAGATCACTCTTTCATTGTTGTGAACTTTATCTAGCTTTACTCGAAACCATTTTGAGCATGGAACTCATTTACATCTGATTTTCATTCAATTATATTGGATATGCTTAGAAACATCAACTAAAAAAGGTGGAAATCGGGTAAGATTGTTGGGTATCGTATTAAATTGAAGTATAATAACGATAACTGCGCATATAGGGTCTGAACTCCCCGCCAAAGGCCATAAATGATTTTCGGGGAATTATAAAATCGGTATAATAGTGGTGTGACCAGATTCAAAATTTACCTGTCAGATTCTATTTTCTCTTTTTGTCATCCTATAGTGGATTAATAATGTACAAAACCATTTCATCGAATTCACCATAATACTTTCAATTCGCGAAAAAATTGATTCTTGATTTCACCAAAATCGAATAAAATTCATTAATCTTCATAAAATTAAAATCAAAACTATCCTTTTTTTTTTACTTAAACGGTCTGGTCGGTTTAAATGTTTGACGAGACATATACATAGCCTAAGTACAAACCATTACATGTTCAACTAGTTATTAAACATCTTTTAGTCATCCACTCATCCATCTTTATCCATCCATTACGCATTGATCCAATGATAAACACAATAGAAGAAAAAAAGGGTCATACGGATCGATGACCTGTCCCAAAATTCTATCCAAATTCAGCACACGTACATCGCACATGTGAACCACACTAGAAACTAACCCTAATCGTTTCCTTCGTTTCACTTTCCTCCTCCTCTCATTTCCTTTCTCCCTCCTCTCTCAGGGGCGGAACACGCCTTCCAGTCTTTTCTTCTTCATTCATTGAATCACTGTCCACACCAATTGATTAACAATAAGATTCAAGAAGCCTCTGATGATAACAAAAAAAGTAAATCTTAGATGATTTTCTTGATCTACATTAAATCAAGACGACACATATGGGAAAAAAAACAGAACGTAAATTCTTTAATCCCCGTCTCTTTGTAAAAAAAAATTCTCCTGATTTTAGAATTGAAGATCCAAGTATTTTGATTGCAATATTTCTGATGTGATATTCTTAATTTGCTAAATATGGTGACCTTGTTGTTGGATTTAGTGTTAAAAATTATGGATTCATTTTGACATTGGAGGTACTGAAGTTGTAAAAGCCGTCGTCTACATACCAAAGGTAAAAATCATCTTTAAATACCTTGACTAAGTTTCTGTATGGTGCAAATGAGGATTACTTTGGATGATTTGTCTGATTTTGCAGGTGATGCCCAAGTTCTTGAAAGTTTTGGAAGCTTAGGATCAGGGTTACTTGTTTTTAGTAGACTGAACCACTAGGTACTGGTGGACCTTTAGGTTTAGCGAGAGACTGAACCATTTATCCTCAATATTGTTTTGTATGATTTTATTTTTTTGGTTTAAATTTGATTATTTTTGGGTTCTGGATGTGTAGGTGAGAAGGGAAAAAGAATTGGATCTTAGAGTATTTTTGTACAAAGAGTTGCTGACCATTACTGTGTTGTATGCTATGTATCCATCTGTGTGAGACCATAGATACTTACATAATCAATTTATGATCAATATTGTTTGACTTTATGTTTGTTACCAACTTTGAGCATTGTTACATTTGATTCACATAATATGTTGATTAGTCTGAGTATGATAGCTAGTTATTAGTTTGATTCATTGCTGCTTGCTTAAAGCTAATTTTTGGTCTACGGTACTTTTACATATCATTACCATCAATATTATCAATCTCCACCATCTTTTTTATTTCAAAAGTATGTGTTGAATCTCATACTAAGTTGTTTGTTTCTTTTGGGATAGGATGCTAAGTGCCAAGGATGCTTCAACAAGTAAGTTACCATCTATTATGTTGCATGTCATTTGAAAAATATATGATTATATGAATGTTTGTATTGGATTGATGGAAAAACCAGTGTATTCAGTGGAAGGATCAAATAAACAAGAATGCTTTCTATCAGTGCAATATGTTGTTCCGACTTCTGAACTAGAAGCGATAATGGTGACTCTTCCGTCTCTTTACTCTTCCATTTTGCTTCTCTCTGTATCAATCTTCGTCTTTTGATTCTGCTTCAGTTACTTACTAATTGAATTTTAATTTGGTTTTATTTTATTCAACCTTCCCATAAGTCATTTATGATCAAGAAGAAGCTACTTCAAAGGATGACACCATCCTAACTGGATCCATATGAGAACTTTTAACTCCATCAGGTTTGTGTTTAGCCTTCTTTTCATGTTTCATTTTTATCGTCAGATATGTTCTTGTGTACAAGTTTTTTTATTTTTAAAATCTGTAAAGTTGAGAGTCCTAATGGTTTACCTTTGATCAGACACATGCCTGAAGAGAATACCTGAAGGGTGGTTCATCTTTCCACTAGGCATCTCTGCATGAAAACATGTCAGCAAGGCAACAATAGTGAAGCGTCTGAGTGCATATGATGGTTATCTTAGCTTCTGAACGTTAAAAATGCTTTTCACATATCCTCCAAACAAAAAGGATTTTGGGTAACTTACTCTATCTATCTCTCTCTCTCTTTTTCGTAGTTCTTCATATAACTATTTCGCAGAAAATAAAGTAATTTAAATTGGTTAAACTTAAGTTTTTTTTGGCTGTTGCAACTTGAAATAATTCAGTAGAAATCTTCTACCTAAATAATTCAGTATAAAGTGTTGCATCCTTGATGAATTGTGTAGATAATTGATAACTGGAATCAAAAGTTTTTCCTGTAAATATGTGGATCTGTTCGACCCTCTATTAAGGAACTTATGTATTCCTTATCTATCTGATGGGGTTTCTGTAAATATGTGAATCAAAAGTCTGTATACTCTCAAGTGATTCATTTGGTAGCCTACGGAACAGTTTTCTTGTTTTGATCAGACAGTCTGTACTTTCATAGATGCATCCAAGAACTACTAACATCTAGAATGAGGAAAACAAAGCGAAACTACTGTGAATGGGTATGCTATCTTAATGTTGTTACTTAGTAGTTTGACGAATTGTTCCTTTGGAAGCAATTTGAATCTGATTGTTTTACAAGAGAGGATGGATTTCCTGGAAGATACATGTCACTCTTCCATTGGCTCTGCCAGAGCATGATTTCTTTAACGACATGGAGCCGCTTGGGTTTATGGACTCCTTCATATCTTCTCTGAATTTTAATTTGAGGTATATATAGATAAATCCAATAAATTTTGTTTGTGGTGTCCCTTCAATTTGTTGAACTTAAATTTCATGAAGAAGTTGTTAATGAGAGTGAGTAATACTTACAGGGTTTAAGAAGGGACTTTTACTGTGTCATTGTCCTTACCGAGGAGGACGTCATTGTCTCAAACTTGGGTTACTGGAGGAATTTTCTGTGTAGAGGTGGTGTTGGCTGATGCTCTCATGAGGGAGCACACATCTCGACAGGAAGATGAGTAGAACTTAAAAGAAAGCGAGCGAGGTAGTTTATATTTTACTCAAACTAAGTAATTAAATTGAAATTTTAAAGGGATGGAAGGCTTTTTTATGTTTTTAGTGGTAGTTATATTTCCGTGGATAATTGGGGAAATATTTCACTAGATACGAATGAGGTAGGTTTTGATGATAATTCAGAACCTTAAACTTTTGTTACATCAAACACATATTAAATTCTTTCAAGTCTATAACAACTCACTTTTCAGGTACAAATAGTCTGACTTACGTTTTATTGTTGTTTCTTTTTGAGGTAGTTTAATTAGATTTGAAGGAACTGGAGAGGAACACGTAAATATGTGGTTTGTATGGTGGCTCCAGCGAAGAAAGCTGAATCAGCATCCAAGAGTGCTCGTCAAGCAGTGAAAAGATGGTTGGGCATCAAATCCAAAATATCTGAGATGAAGACGGTACTCACTCCTCTAATTTACTGGTAACCTCTTACAATTTTTATTACATTCACAGAATTTGGGTGAAATTACATTTGATTCTGAATTTGTAATTCATATATTAATATTCACCTGGTCAATGACGTTTAACCAGTGGTACAATATTGTGCGTGTATCAATTTTAATGATGCATGGACACAGAAATATGCACATAGGTTCAATCTTTGAAAATATTCAAATTGTTTTGCATGGAATATAAGCATTTGTCCTTGGTGATTTTGCATTTTTCAGAAGCATTTTTATGAGAACTAAACAAATTGTTTCGTTACTTTCGATTACAGGATCATAAGATCATCCATCAAATGGATGTTTAAGGTCTAAAGAATGTGAACAAGGACAAAAAGTTCATGCTTGTTCAAAAGCTGAAACTGTCGAATTAATGCGGCTGCTGATCAATTGCTTTCTCATTTGGGTGGCCATTTCTGAAACATCCATAAGGTGCAGGTGCAAGGTTAACTTGCTGAATACTTGTGTGAATTATTTGTAACGTATCATTGTTCAAATATGTTCTAATTGTAGTGATTGAAAATAATGAATAAAAGCAAATATTTGAATAAAAGAAATTCTGAAGTTGTTTTGGTTTATTATTTTATTAGTGAAATAATACTCTACCAACACCTTAAACAGCTCAGCTAGTAACGGTGAAACACTTAAGCAACTCAATTTGTACTAGCTTAAGCCCTTTTTCAATGACGTCAATTGCATATTTGATGAGTAAAGCACCTACCAACTAAACATTTGATGGCAACAAATCTTCACCAACGACACATTAAGTAATTACAAGACTTCACCGACTGATTATTCTATGTCTGGAATCCTTGAGCAGCTAGGATTTCAGTGCCCAGAACCCTCAACCAACGGCCAAGCAACTAGATATTTAGCTGCTAAACACATTAACCAACTAAAATTAAGTGGATAAAACATTCAACCGTCCAAACATTTAGCGGGTAAAATCCTTTACCCTCAAGGACAAACGCATAGAGCAACCAAAATTCAGTGGGTCAAATACTTTATCAACTGACATCGTTCTATAATAGCCGCATCTACCAACGATGTACAAGTATTTTTGTGGGTTATACATTTAACCAACATTGCTTTATATGTTTTACCAACGACAACCAGTGCTTACTGAAAAATTGTGCCAACCAGAACATGAGTCGCTTCATTGAAGTTGAAATACATTTGTACCAACAGGATCGTTGGTATAAACCTTTAGCAAATATGCCTTTACCGACAGAGGGTATTCGTTGCCACGTCGGCTGTTATATACCTCCAGACACTCAAAACGTCCCTGTACCAACTGAATCTTGGTTGTCTCTAAAGTCCAGTTTTCTTGTAGTGACCTTGGCCCCGCATGCCAAGCTGAACCAAACCTAGCCAAGCTAGCCGTGCCATTCCAAACGCACTTTGCCTTGGCCTTAGCCATGCTAGTCACGACATGACAAGCCAAGCGCCCTCAACTTGGCCCTATTTATGCCATACGCCCATGGAAAACCCTTGGCCCCTCATGCCAAGTCTAAACACACCCTAGCAGTGCCA
Source organism: Papaver bracteatum (assembly GCA_023529315.1). NCBI lineage: Eukaryota > Viridiplantae > Streptophyta > Magnoliopsida > Ranunculales > Papaveraceae > Papaver > Papaver bracteatum. The sequence goes on along the minus strand of JAJJWX010003463.1, from coordinate 116,491 downwards.
CCCTCCTGGCCTTCCCCCACGGCTACTACAGAGAAGGCATGCACCAATCAACGGTCGCCTTTCAAACCCAGGATCAAATTCTGGCCACCCAAACTCACCTCATGCCTTTGTCCCAAAAAACCCTAGCTTGGTCACGCACATGACCAAAGCTAGATATGCCATGCGACCATGGAAAACCCTTGGCCCCACGCACCAAGTCAAACCGCACCTATCCGAGTTAGCCGCACCAAGACAAACACCCATGCCTTGGCCTTAGCTATGCTAGTCACACTATACCAAGACAAGCGCCTTTGCCTTGGCCATATCCATGCCATACACCCATGGCAGACCATTGGCTCCACGTGCCAAGTCTAAACAACACCGTGGTCGCACCTTTGCTATGCGGCCACCAAAACAAAATCATGCGGCCATCAATGGAAACCCTTCAAACCCATGAGGGAATCCTGGTCATTTAAAGTCACCTCACAACTTTTGGGTCCGAAAACCTAAGTTTGGCCAAGCCAAACCATGCCATGCCAACGGCATGCAAAGTTAGTCGCGCTACCACGATGGCCCTCACTACCAAAACTAAGGTGTGCAACGCACCTCTCAAGATGCAAAATCTCGACCGTCGAAGATCACTAGGCTAGCAAGTTCCCCGAGCTCGACCTTCCAAGCCACAACAACGTATTACATGTTCTCCAAGAACATTCGAGACATCAACACAAACTGGGGATCTTTTTTGGGTATTGGTTTGGTGGTCTACATCGTGCAGCGTACACTACGCCCCTCATAAGGAAGTGTCATAAGATTGAGGCGCCTTGTAAATACGGGAGTTATGTAGGAAATGTTCATGGGGCATAAAGCCGTGAGTTAACAACCTTTATGGAACATCAATTCCATAATGTTAACAGTTTCATGAAAATCAATTTCATACGTTAACTACTTTATGGAACAATCAAGTCCATGCATACGGTTACCACCTCCTCCCATTTAATCCTCACTCCTTAATGAGACCAGGGTACGTTTCTACTACTGCTTGTATAAATATGTCTTACCTATTTCCATTTGAACAACAAGTTCATTCGGACAAGACAACAATCAGAATACTTACCTGCTAGCCCCCCTCGTGAGCTCTCCTACTTTTATGAAAACAAGTTGTAGAAACCCAATTGCTCTTCCAGAATAAACAATTCTAGTCTCACACTCTCCTTGCTTCCCTCCCCAAAACCAACCCATTCTCCTCCTCTTTGTGACCGAAGCAAGTCTGGAACGACCATTTCTTGGTTTAGGCCGGACTTGTACAGATTGATCTCTCGAACCTAAAAGTACTCCCTTGCAATACATTGTTTAGGGTTTAAACAGTTTCTCACCTTCACACCTGCAATTACCAAAATCAGCAGAAGCTATTTTCACCTATAAACAGCTTTGTAAATCAAACACAGCCGGTGTAGTCAATATCGGCCATCTCGGCCGAGATTCCCCCGATATTCTCGTATTCGGAGTATGAGGAGATGGTATGGTAGATCTCGCTGATACGAAATCTTTTCGAAAATCTCGGTTGTTTCGGCCGAGAAATACTAAATTCCGGGAAACTCGGTTGTACCGGTATCATTTTTATAGAAAAATTACGGCATAAATAAGCAAAACAAATCATTAACAACATCAAAATCTTTCAAAAATTACCATTCAACGTTATTAATTGCGGAATTCAAGCTTTGAATTGTTTCAGTTCCAGGGCATTGCCGCATTGGGTTAAAAAGAAAACACTAGAAAACTTGATTTCAGTGAGAATACAGAACTTTCAGAAGCATTAGATTGGAATACTGATTTTTTAACAAAATCCATCAAACAATTGACCTAACAAATTTCAAAATCGCATCATACTGAATCAACCTCCATTTATATTGGTATAAGATCTCTAACTAACATGCATGTTGTCACTTACCGGTTTGTTGTTGATGGTGTCGACAGTTAAGCTAATAATGTTCATAATAAGTAGGTGGTGTTCTAAGTAGGAGACTACGGGTAACAAAGTAAGCTGTGGAGATGGTGGTGGCCGTGTAATACAGAAGGAACAATGAGGTGGAGGAGAAGAATTAGGTTAGGTTTAGTACCATATTTTAATGCCATCTTGTTTTGGGGTTTTACTACACCTGTTAGCCTGCTATTCATGCACTCATTCGGTAGGAACATGTGGACCCAAACAGAGATGTGCTTAGCTCCAACAAGTGAATCGGGGAATATGTAAGATTAAAAAAGAAAACAAATTTTGCAGCATTCGATATTCTTGATATTATTAAGTACTTTGAATTGTCACTGGACTTTAGATGGTAGATCATGAAGTTGTGAAATTGATGATATTTATTATATATCAACATATGAAATTTATGAAAAATGATCATTATAAAAATAATAGGTATCAAATTTGAAACCGAGATTGTACTGAGATTTGGAACCGAGATCTCCCCGGTACAAAATCATACTAGTGTCTCGGTTTCGACCGAGACAAACCGGAATCCGATATTAACTACATTGATCACAGCATAACCAGCAGCAATCAATCAACATCGTCACATGTAAGAGTCTTAGTTATTTGTATACAGGTAAGTTTAACAGTAAGACTGTAAGTCTGTAGTTGCAGTGTAATGTTCATTGTATTTTATGGTGGGTAACCCACCACCCACCCGATCCAACCCACCGTAATGTGGGTCGGGTGAAAATCGACCCATTGTAAAGTTGAGTTGGTTGCGGGTTACAACTTATGTCACCCGCCATCAGTGGGTTGGGTGGTGGGTGAGGCCAAAACCGACCTATGTGCAGCCCTAGCCCTGGAGAGTTAAAGCACTTAGGCGATCCACATTATGTATTTGGATCTTTTAAATGATTTTGTAAACTACAATTCCTCAATGCGGTCGGTGGTTTGGATTGTAGACTCCAATATATAACAAATCCAGTTCAGATCACTCTTTAAGTTTTAGTTCGGCCATGGAATGGAACTGCATGCACAAGGGACGTGGTAGTAATATTCACTTATGTTGGAACAATTGCTGAAAATATCCCGCAAAACAATCATAAACCAAACAAATAAAAAAAAATGTTATGGCTGAGTCACGACCAGGTCGCTCTCTATAAGACGCTTCGCGGCTCTGCCTAAGATTGTGCAAGCAATTCTTCCATGTCGCGTCGCCCCAGGATAAAACAGCCGAGTAAATCTCTTTCACAATTACTTTTGCACTTTGAGAGTATGTGATACTTGTACACTTCTATTCTTGCTCAAAAATCAAACTTGTAGAAAACAAGTGATGATCACACACTAGTTTTCTTTCTCTCAAATAATTCTTGTTTTTCTTTAAAACTCCAAAAAAACATTCAAGAAGAAACTCTCTCTGTTTTCTTACCAAAATCTTATTTTTGTTACTCAAGAATTTCAATAATTAATGACTCTTAATTATCACAAAATTAACACTATTAACTTCCCTAAATAAAACGGTCAACGTCTTAATATCAAAATAAATTTTCCTTAACGAAGATAATTAAGATTATTAAAACAGCAAGGGAAAGTGATGGATGTGCGACAGATTGATAGTGGGTCTACTTGACTAATAATCGATTAAAAAAAAAAGAAGAAGGGAACTTCACGTAGGACTAGGGAGAAAGATAAAAAAGATTGAGAGGACAGAATTGGAGCAGAAAGAGTGGGGAAGAAAAAAGTGATGGAAGGAGGAATTAATTAATTAATGATTGATATGAACGGAAGAACAAGGAAGAATTTAGAAGCGGTGGAAAAGTTTTGGTGAATCTAACAGACGTCACATTTTTTATTTTATTTTTGACCTACAAAAATCCAAACACTTTTAGGGCGAATCAATCGCAATTAAGGGCGACAATAAAAGACAAAATAGGTTGAAAATACTTATATGTCCCTTTATAATCGGGAGGTATTTTGTGCCCGATTGTTAAAACCTAATCGGAAGTTTTGTAACACCTTTACCTACCGATTTAAAAGGATTTTAGAAAAAAACTCATTTTGGGGCAATCTATAATCGGAAGGTAATGTAACCAGTTAACCTTCCGATTATTATAATCGGAAGGTAATGTAACCAGTTAAACTTCCGATTATGGCTACATCTCAAACACGAACCAAATGGTTAGGGGTGGCTCTGCACCCAGAGCTAAATGGAAATTTGGCAATGGTCCGATGTGGGGCTACTTATAATCGGTAGCCAAATATTCTACCGATTATGGAAGATTTCAAAATTTTGGAGAAAATGGATTTTAGAAAAAAACTCATTTTGGAGCAACCTATAATCGGAAGGTAATGTAACCAGTTAACCTTCCGATTATTATAATCGGAAGGTAATGTAACCAGTTAAACTTCCGATTATGGCTACGTCTCAAACACGCACCAAATGGTTAGGGGTGGCTCTGCACCCTGAGCCAAGTGGAAATTTGGCAAAGGTCCAATGTGGGGCTACTTATAATCGGTAACCAAATATCCTACCGATTATGGAAGATTTCAAAATTTTGGAGAAAATGGATTTTAGAAAAAACTCATTTTGGAGCAACCTATAATCGGAAGGTAATGTAACCAGTTAAACTTCCGATTATGGCTATGTCTCAAACACGAACCAAATGGTTAGGGGTGGCTCTGCACCCTGAGCCAAGTGGAAATTTGGCAAAGGTCCGATGTGGGGCTACTTATAATCGGTAGCCAAATATCCTACCGATTATGGAAGATTTCAAAATTTTGGAGAAAATGGATTTTAGAAAAAAACTCATTTTGGAGCAACCTATAATCGGAAGGTAATGTAACCAGTTAACCTTCCGATTATAAAATGGAACATTAGCCGAAATATCCATACATTAATCGGTAGATAATGATTCATTTTAAACTACCGATTGTGGTTTTGGCTACCGATTATATAAGGGCATAGTTGCCATTTTGAAAAATTACGGATAAGGGGTGGCTCAATTTTACGTTTGGGTGACCTTTTTTGTCTTTTAGTGTCGCTCCTAATTGCGACTGAGTCGCCCCTAAATGTGCCAGGTAAAAAATAACCTAATAAGAAAAACTAATTATATTGCAGCGGAGTAAAGATCCGGCGGACGGTAGCATTGGAGACTACCGCCGCCGTTTAGAAAAGAAAACGAGGTGGGCAACAGGTCCGGATCGAACCCGCTGATACCATATAATTTATTATTACCAATCCTATACTCTAACAGGAAAACAATGAGATACTACACCAAAATGGGCAAAAAACCATGCAACTGTCCAAGTGTGATGATTCACCGCAGACTGTATTTCCATGAAACAGATACGTCACGGAGAAACGGATACATGAATCACATGCAGGGTCAAAGAACACTATAAATCACATGCACTCATTTCAGCACCCACAAGAAAATAAAAACTACTTCTAGTCATCTCTCTCCTTTGAAATTTTCTAGAAGGTATGACAAATGCAAATCCTATGTTTGGAGGCAACAGTTGCTCTAGATTCCGGCACCGTTAAGTTTACAGTTGATTGGCATTGGCAAAGGCAAATATACCAAAAACATACACTGATTTGTTTAGTTTGTATCTGGCTAACATATATATTTTTGTTAAATCATTAGGGAGATGAGAGACGATGGTGTGGTGCTGATGGTACTGTATTGCGCGGTCTGCCACTCGAACCTTCAGGCTGCGAAGAACGAACGAGTGGGCAATTTCTATGCACCCATTGATTGATCCACGTGAATACATTTTATCCTCTACTCCATTTCCATATTTCATTTGCAAATAACGTGTCAAAAAATCAACTCCAAGATACCGCGTACAATTAAAATCTACCATTTCAGATTCTAGAAAAACAAGTTTATACGAAGGAACTTCAGACAAGATTTTACTGAGTAAAAACTTTCAAAGTTAATCTTGATGATATGTCATGAGTGTCAGATTAATTAGCCAGGTAGCTAGTCAATTAATCTTGAATTATGGTTCTTGGATTTATTGTAAAAATGAGAAATTGAATAGATTGATTGCAAACCAATAACAACCCCTATTACTTTTCTGCTCATATTTATTCAAGGTCTAGCACATCAATCAGTAAACGGTCATGGTCCTTTAACATGTACATGCCAACAGATAGACAGGTCTAGTAACTAAATCTTGAGTCGTTGTACGTGGTTTCCCTATATAAGAAATTTTTCCACAACAAATTCTGTTAATTCATAAGTTGTTCCATCTTTTTTTCTTCCATCACCTAAAGTGTAACCATGGGTTGTTCTAAAGTATTTCTATCTGTATTGTGTTTGATCATCATAACATTATCATGTAGAAACATCACGGTAGCTAGTTTTCCTGATTATGATCCATCAATCGCAAATTCTCCTTCGGTATCACTTCCTGATGAAACAAATTGTACTACCACTAGTACTAGCTATACAAACGGTAATACTACTAGCAGCACAAGTTATACAATCTGTACTAAAACTGCTGATAATACTAGCCATACGTGCTCTACTTTTTCTCCTACTAACGATACAAATACTACAACTACTGGCGAACTTGTTCCTCGTCCACCAAACCAAAAAATTCTTGCAATAATTGTTTGCACAAGCATATCGATCCTGCCGATTGTGTACCACTCCCAAATTTCAATTCCCTTTCTTGTAGTCAACCTAGAGTTCCTTGGGTTCTTATGAATCTAGTTTACCACCACAAGATTTAACAAACAGTTCTTGCATTTCAATCCCAAATGTTTCACGTTTGTTCACCAAATGATAATGATCCAACACCTTAAAACTTAAGTACAACAACAACAACTTCTTCTGCTGCGACTCCGACTACTACTAATTAAACATGGTATATGTATTTCATCAAAATAAAACTTGGAGTCTTTTTCATTTAAAGATACTCGGTACTTTAGTTTTTCAGTTCAGCAGAGTTTGTTTGTTTTTTTTTTTTTTTTGTGTTTCATTTCTAGACCCAATCTTAGTTTAATCATCACTCTGTGTACTCTCCTGTAATTCTTGTTCTACATTGCGGCCTTTAGACTTTTTACTGAATCTTTTCTTTTTTTGTGAACTGAATCATAGTATTAAATCGTGAATCGTAGATTTAGAACTCCGAAACAATACAATATTTTGCACTCAACAGTCCAACACAAGAAGAGCCGAAGAAGAAGAGAAGCCGAGAAGGAAGAAGAAGAAAGAGAAGAAGAAGAAGACTTTAATGAGTGGGATCTGTTGGAAAATAAAATGAATATATCTTACAAATAGAGAACCGCTCCTACACTCATGAATCGTAATGAGCTGATATAAAGAAGAAATTATGGATGAATCTGTCGATTCAGAGTTATGTTTGGTAGCATATTCTGTCATTCTATTCGAAACATGACTCAGACGGTTCTGCCTAAGTAAATGACCCCGTACATCATTAAATCTGTATCATTAGTTCTTCTAAATCTGTATCTATACTACTTCTAGGCTGTCCTTGTGATTTTTCCGGTACTAAGCTTTGTACAGCGCCAACACTCCTGGGCAATGACATTGCTACCTTTTCAGCCTTGTCCTAATAGTACTTCGGCACAACTAGCTTTACTGGTATGCTAATTACTGTGGTACATACAAGTGTACAACGAATTCTTGTGAGCATCCATATATGCTGTTGTTATGCCAGAACTCAAAATTTTAGCTGTTTCATTAACAAACTCCAGCTGAGAATCTCATCTTGCAACTTTTGCTAAAACAATAAAAATGTAATGAAAAGAAAAGAAAGGGGAGACAACGTGTCGCAAACATCTGAAAGCATAGTCATTCCTAATTCATTATTCACTTCAATAATCATAAACTAAACAATATAACACAAGGGAGCAACACACAAGTGCGCACATGAAGAAAGTGTATACCTGGGGGGAAAGAACAACCTAGTAGTTGATTCCAAGGCGGCAGATGGGGTTTTTCTTGATAAGGGCGAGATCGACCTTGGGTCCAAAGAGATCACGGATGTTATCAATTCCATACAAAATCATGGTCGGTCTCTCGAGGGAAAGGCCCCATGCAATGCATGTAACATCCTCAGGGAGTCCCATTGGACGCAACATCTCAGGTCTGAACATACCAGAATTTCCAACCTCTACCCACTTCTTGAAGCCTTCGTGATAGCTATAAATTTCCATACTAGGTTCAGTATAGGGATTGTAGGTGGGTTTGAAACGTAGATTTTTCATACCCAGCCTCTCGAAGAAATCGTGCAAGACTCCCATCAAATCACCAAGAGTGATCCCTCGATCACATACCACACCTTCAACCTGATGAAACTCCGCAAGATGAGTTCGATCAACAGCTTCATTCCGGAAGACCCGATCAATAGAAAAGTACCGTTTGGGGATAAAAGGTCCATGTGCAAGCTTGTACAGCATTCTTGCAGAAACAGCAGTTGTATGCGTTCGGAGCACATTTTTATTTGCTTCCTCTCGTTTCCAATCATATCCATATCCTTTGGAACCATAACCCCCAGATTCATGAATTTTTTTAACCTTCTCCACATAATCTTCCGGGAGACTTTTTGTGGCAGATGGCTCGTTAAGAAAGAAAGTGTCATGTGAATCACGAGCAGGATGCTGTTGCGGTTGGAAAAGCGAGTCGAAATTCCAGAAGCTGCTCTCAACATAATTGTTTGTAGGCATCTCCACAAAACCCATTTCAATAAAGATATTTCTGAATTGCTCCCGCACCTTCAATAAAGGATGCAAGTGTCCACCATCTCGAATAACTCTCGTATTGAAGTTATACTCCTTAATCTCCAGATTCTCCCAGTCCCCTCTCTGAAGATCTTCACGAGTTAGATATGTCAGAAGTTTTTTTCTCTCAAGAGCAAACTGAGTCCCTTTGCTCACAGAGAACACGGTCCGTGTCTTTAATTTAATCAGCTTCCTCTTTTTCAGCATTGTCACATCATCGTCTGCAACACTCTGATTCTTTTTAACTTGTAGAAGCAAATCCTTGATACGATCACCATTCGTACCTTCAACCTTTCTGTAAACCTTCTGATCCTTAACGATTTCGATCCATTGGTTTTTTATAGCAGTTGAACTACCAATTTTGAACAATTTCGCATCATATATTATTTTCTTAAGTTCTGCAAGGGAAATTCCTTCTGGTGGTACAGCTGAAAAAATTTGAAATTCAGGTGAACCTTCTTCAGAATAGGATTCACCTTCTCCAGTGAGAACATAATTCTCCTTCTCACTTTTCTTTGCAACAACAAGTTCAGAACCTTGAAGACTCTGGATGGTACTAACAATCTCATTATGACCTATTCCAAAAGATGTTGAGAACTTCCAGGAATCTTCAATTTCTCCGTTGGAGTTTATATATTCGAGAATGGCTTTTTCTGCCATTATAATCTAGAGTTTTCTTTCTCCGTACAGTAATTTACACCTCAAAGAATACTTATCTCTAAAGACTTTAAACTTGACCGAGCAAAACAAAAGGAAAAAAGACTATAGACTTGTGGTCCAAGACTCTAAACTTGGGGACCAAGTTCTATTACTTGAAACACAAGTATCGACTGCTTGGTTCGCAAGTCTAAGCCACTTATAAATGCTAACCAATATAATATCGTAACTATTTGGGTGAAAAACAGATATAGGCCTCTCTTTTTTTAGGATTACAACGATAGGCTTGTTTTTTTGAACTTTGCAAATAAGGCTTGTTTTGCGTTTTATTGAAAAAACGGCTAACGGCACCTTTTTGGCACCGTTAGGGATAGTTAAAAAGACTTTTAAGTCCTTTGACTCATTAAACTCGCCGTGTTAAACTTCAAATCGTCAATTCTGCTGGCTGTGTAAACACATGTACACTGTACACATCATGTGCTAACTGTATAAACACATGTACACTGTACACGTCATAGATTCCCCAGGTGACAAAAAAAATTACCTTAAAACTTTTGGTTCTTGCAGAATTCATTTAAACGATTTCGGAACTAGTGACTGGAAGACATATAAACAGCTTAGAGAAAAGATTGATACTCATATATAACTCATTCAACGAAAATTAACCAAATACACAGAAAATTTACTCTATAACCACATGTAAGTAGAAGTTGGCCATTACTCCCTGTCAAAGGACTAAAATTTCAATTACTGTATAACAAAAGATTAGTCTGCTTTGAGAATCATAATAACAAAAAATTCAGTACTTCCTTTTCTGAAAGGAAAAAAAATTTACTACTCCTTCCGTTTCTTTTTAATAGGCCAGTTTCTTTTTTTGAGAAAATTAAGAAAATTAAGAGAACTAATTATTGAAAGTGGTCCTCAAGACACTTGTCAATAAAAGAAGTGAAGTGAAATGGTCCCCATGACACTTTTCATCCAAAGAAATAAGTGAAATGGTCCACATAACACTTGTCATCAAAAGAAGTTAAAATAAAAGTGGTCTCAGAAAATGAAAGTAACATTTGACTTTTCCAATTAGTAAACTGGCCTACTTTTTCGAAACATTTATTTATAGAAGCTGTCCTATTAAAAAGTAACGGAGGGAGTACAAAACAATCTTACACAAATCATTAAAAATCTGCAAGCCCCGTTATCATGGCACTCTAAATTACATCTCTCACTGTCTTTTTTTTATCAACATTTGATATTTCTGGGTAACTCCACATCATGTACAAGTTCCCATCACATTTACCTTAAAACTTCCGAAGGCATCCTGTCATCTTCAACATCATTCCTACAAGAGACATAAATCAAATTAGAAAAGTAAATAGACACTAAAAAAAATACATGAGCATAGTACTTTGTTATCAATTCCATTAGCATAACATTTGAGTTGTCCAAACAGAGACATAAACAGAGTGATAACCAAACAAATAAAACTGATTCCAGTTAAACAAACATAGTTCTATATTGTTCCTAAACACATTTAAACAAAAAAAGTTCTATATTGTTCCTAAACTCTTTCTTCCGATTCATCCTATCAATTTAAATTACCTCATATTTCTCCGACTCAATGAATACAATTTCCACACATTCAAACCTTATCTCACCACAAATTGATCATCATATGCTACTAGATTACGATTAATACATTCAAATAAAACTAATCAAATCAAATATCAACACTAATAAAGCTCAAACCTAATCAAAGAGAAGAACATGGCAATCCGGATAATAGTCTTTCTTATCAATAACCACGTGGATATTTCCTAGTAAAATTTTCAGCTCTTCCACCAGAAAAGCCTATCCACAAGACCACACAGAACTAATGATTAAAAGTGGGTGTATCTACATTCCAGATTGTATAGGTTACCAACAAGATAAGTAAGTGAGAATATCTAATGATTATCACCAAGACAAGTAAGTGATACATGCCTCGAGCTACATAGGGTTCCCAGATATTTAAGCACCTTTCAGGCTTTCACCAGTGATTATCACCAAGACAAGTAACTATCAGTTCTAAATTCAAGTATAGTCGCATGACATAAACAGCAGATACTACATTCCAGAAGCAAAAACTCAGTACAAATACCATTAAGGCCCAAAACTAGTCTATAAGACCCCTAATGCAGTTCAAAGCATTCTTGAGAAACACTAGCAGTTCAGCGCATTCTTGAGGAAGTCTAACATTAGGTTCTATGACTTATGTCATAGAAGTTATAAAGACTGATCAATATGACAATGGAGTATAGACTGAAGCAAGATGACTCACCCAAGTCCCCAATAATATTTATAGTCTAATTAGAATGACTTAAACTAATAAGAAACATGACATCAACCTTTGAGATAGAAACTACTAAAGTGCAAAAGTAACAACGATACTATGACTATTTTTAAGGCATTTGATCATTTCAAATAGGGAAGAAAGAGTAGCACAATAAAGATGTGACCCATGACAGAATAAACCAAATATGTATATCATACTCAAACAGATGCAATTTTATGTAATATACTAATATACAGTTCACCACTTCCACAACATTTGAGATCTAGAAGCAAACACATTATACCAACTTCCATAACCTAATCAATTTGTCATTTACTTCAACATGCTTAAATCCTCAAAAAAGTACAAGCTACTATCTAGTTTATCAGTCACATGAATTTTTAACATCAGTGCTGGAAACTATTGGAGGTCTATGGGTTCTGAACATATAGCATGCCTGAGAGTTCAAATATTTAGACTATACAGTGAGCAGTTATCAAAGATTAATAACCCTGACGAAGGCATCCAAAATGAATCCTCAAAATAACTTAGGTACAAAAAACTTGAATAAATCAAATCATTTCACCAAGACAAGTAACTTAATAGGAAATAATCAACACTTAATAAGAAACTTAATAGGAAACCATCTCAGCAATCGTCAATACCAATCGAATCAAGCTCAATATAATTAACATCAATCAACACTAATCAACAGAAAAAGGAAGAAAAAAAAAGTAAAAAAAAAAAGTAAAGTGAAAATCTCAATAGATTCAAACCTAATCGAATCAAAACAAAATAGCCATAACCCAAAGAAATCGTAAATATCCGTAAACGCTGGAAATCGAAGATACCCATAACCGAAAGAAATCGAAAAAAAACCCATAAACCCTAGAAATCGAAATCTATTCTAACCAGAAATTGAATCAAATACAATAAGGGTTTCGATGTTACCTTTCATATTCGCCGTTTCTACTTCGCCGTTTATCCATCTTCGCTTTAGCCTCTTAATCTACCTTACTGTGAGTAGTTTCTTTGATCTATTAGGTATACCCATCTTATTTTTTACTCAGTAACAGAAACCAATGATATTTCGGACGACTAAAGTGAAAATTCCAAAGAAGAAAGAAAAGAAGAAAAAGAAAATTGCAGAGGGAAAAAATGGAGAAAAGAAGGGAAAATGGATAAACTGAAAGATATTCTCAGACTCTTCGATTATAACGAGGTTGGACTGAAACGTTTCAAACGTTGGATCTCATAGAGTTCTGCTAGATCCTGATATAGGGACAGTATCGTTACACGTGTCTACATTATACACCTAATAGATTACACGTGTATAGAGGGCAAATGGGTAATTGTGCGTCATTAACTCATCTCATCTGATGAGAAATTGACCGTGTTGACCGAAAATTCGAAAAAAATAACGGATTTGGATGGAAACGTGGATGGAGGCTTAGATTTGAAAATTTGAAAAAAATAGGCCTATGGTTGTCTATCGGGTAATAAATCAGGCCTAAATTTTTTTATAATCCTAACTATTTTTTGGATATGGAGTTTGTCGGTCGCCTCTGACTTCTGAAGTTAGTCTTGCTAGAAGTGAGGTAATTAGCTCTCCTAAAATGCATTTTATCCACTTTAAATACTTAATTACTTCTCTTTATTTAAGAGAAAAGTTTGGTTAAGAAGAAAAAATTTGTGACATAACTGAATTTTTATCTGAAAATTCGGCTAGGAAATTCAAAGTTCATCTAGGAATATTATTTGCGATTATCCTCTAATAGGTGGGACACGAGGGGAGAACGGGACATCGGATCGAGTCCAAATCTGTTCACACTTCTCTGACGAGTGTATATTTCACATATTCTTCTGTTTGGTTGATTATTTAACTGATGGCCCCATTACCCTCCATGTTTAGAATCACGGAGGGTAACTGAGTGCACGAATTCACACTCCATGGGATCTGCAATCAGTCCATCCTTAACCAGTTTATATAAATTAAACTTCCAACTATAACTCAAAATTTCCTTAAAATCTACGGACTTCTATTCCAACTCAGACTTCCAACAATAACTCAATATTTCCTAACAGCGATGGACTTCTATTCTAATCCAAAGTCCAAACTTCCAACTATATAGCTCATATTACAGTCTTCGTTACTTGTTGTTTCTTTTCATATTAGGTTAGTTTTTTTTTCTTTTCTCATAATTTGAGGAATTTGTTTTTATTTTTTGGATCAAAATTGATACGGTACTTATTTTGAGGAATTTCTTTTTTAGGGCTTAATCGTTTTTCGAGGATTTCTTCAAAGATTTAGGGTTTTAGAATCATGTCTGCCAGGATACCAGAATCTAATTTTCGCAGTACCAGAAGTAGAGGTGAAGGTGGGGTTAATGAACGGAGAGTTAAACCAGAAACAGGTAGTAGAAGAAGGCATGGAGTTGAATCAGAACAACCGGCCGAGACTAGTGAATCTCGTAATGGTGTTGCTGATCGAAGAGTTCTACGTTCACAGTATCTTGCACTAAGGAATAAGATACATAATGAAAGAGACGATATTTCGGATGCCAATTCTACTATGTTCAATTCTATTTTCAACCAAGTTGAAAACTTGCATCAGATGGTTACAAAGCCGAGAGAACAAGTTGCAGATGCTGAGGCTCTTTTAGGCATTACCAACACCTTAGCGACGTCTGTTAAAGCACAGAATAGTGATGGCGTAACTCCCAATGATTTTATTACCTGCCTGCTCCAAAACTTTGGGAAGCAAAATGGTGGAATGCGCGGTGAACAAGCCAGATTATCCTTTGGTTGGGAGGATTTAGGTCTTGAAGTGTGTCAAATCTTCATGAAGGTTCGAGGATGCTGTACGATGGTTGGACCTATGGATGTTGAGCTCAAGCAAAGGAAAACTGTTACTCAGAGAAAGCGGACTAGGAAACCAAGTACCACTGAACGACCTGAAGATCTTAATGATGCCGAAGAAGAGCAGACAACTGATACTGACAGAAATATGATCACTATGTATGACATCTTGAAGAAGAATAAGAGAGTTATGCTTGACAATTTACTTCTCAACAGAGTTTCTTTTGCACAGACGGTGGAGAATTTATTTGCTCTTTCATTTTTGGTGAAAGATGGGCGAGTTAGGATAATTGTTGATTCAAAAGGTCGCCACTATGTTAATCCAAAAAATGGACCTACACCTGACCAAGTTGCCTCAGGGGTTGCTGCGTACAACCATTTCGTTCTTCGGCTTGATTTCAAAGATTGGAAGTTGATGAAGGATACTGTTATCATTGGTGAGGAGCTTATGCCCCATCGAACTCCAGCAAATATCTCAAGTGATACTCAAGGGGAAGTGATCGGTGAAAGCAGTGAAGGTGCAACGGCTGGTAACCTAGCAACACCGATTAGGAAGTTATCAAGGAACCGAAGTCCAATCAAACAAGAAGATTCAGTGATAGAAGACTCACCGGAAAATGCTAACTCTAACCTGAGTGAAGCTGCCATACGAAAGGGTAAGCGCAAACTTCGATGAAACCTCTTTTCAGGTGACCATATCCGGTGTCTTGCACATGATATTTGTTAATCTTTTTGAGTTGGTTCCTAGAAAAAAAGAGAAGAAAGTAATTTTATTATTTCATGCTTCAAGAAATTCCATCGGTATGCAGTTTAGTATGAACTCCAGTAGTAAAATCTCGAATTTGTAATTTTCTTGTTTCCCTAATACACCTCAATTTCTTGGATAGCCTTGTACTGTTTCCACTAGGCATTTGTGTTTAGTGGTAAAAGAATAAGATGTTTCCCCAAAAAGATGACTGCATTGAAATTTTGTGTGATCACTACTTGTATGCCAAAAGCCTAGCATACATGATACAACGGGTACAAAGATTTGCAATCTGTCTGTAATGCATCTATCAATTCCAGCTCATGGACACTTACATATAAGCTTTTCCATATGCTTGTAGATTTAAAGCTGTTAGGCGATCCACGCCATTTATTCATTTTCATCAATGGGTATACTATGGGATTGCATACTCCAAAAAAATATCCAGTTCACAATTTCACATATGTTACCTTGACATGAAATTAAGCTTCTTTAGGAAGTAATGTCAACTTAGGTCGTGGGAAACGAACTCTGGCAAAGAAGATATGTTCTTTTTTTTTTAGCTGTTGCCTAGTGTTATGTTGTTTGTTTGTTTATTTGTTGCCTTCTGGTGTTTGCTTGGTTGTTGCCAAGTCCCTTTGTTCCATTTTTCTTTTTCTCAATATAATTTGAACCATTTCTCCTACAAATTAAAAAAATATATATATATATTAATTAAGCTGCCTATCTGTGATATGGATCCATTGATGCTAAGAAAGCAGGAACGGACCCAGGAAGGAAAATATCCTTTTAAGGCCCGGGCTAGAAGCCTTGGTCGAGCAGATTTTTTATTTTTTTTGCCTTATAGACTGGGAAGGCTACCCGGGCTAAAGCCCCCTTTAGCCCAGCTGTAGGTCCGTCAGTGTAAGAAAGGTACTCCATTTAAGAAATTATACATCAAAGATATTTGGAAGCACTTGAGCATTTCTTAAATTTTCTAGAGTACATTTTTATTCCACCTTAAAGGAAAATAGAAAAGAAAATAGAACCACAACCACAAACAAGCATATCAAAGGATTTAGACAATGAACCAGTCAACGACCAACAAGGCTTTAGTACGTACCAAAGTATCTAGTTCATTTTGCTTGAAACATAACGAAGTATGCGCTTATCCAAAGATGTGTTATAGTTATTGGCGCGAGATTCAGCCCAAACTTGGTCAAACTCTGACCGATCACATGATAGTTCTTGTTGTTTTTGCTTCAAGCGACGTAATATAGTTTCCAATGCAGAAATTGTATTACTTCTCAATATATCTATCACTTCTAGCCCATACTCCCCATATAAGCGCTTAATGCACCTAAGGTTTGCAGGGGTCAAGTGATCCTCGATATGTATTTGCGTTTCTGCCTTTACTGTTTTGTCCTGGATCTTGCCTACCAATTCCTCCACACGCATCTTGGTTGAATCCACAGATCCTATTAGGATATCCAAATGGAACCTGTAATCTTCACATTTTATCTGCATTTTGTCATATCGACTTTTGGGTTTTGCTTCGGTGTCGAACGAAATACCATCTAATGCGCACATATTATTCAGTACCTGACATTCAAGTTCCGTTGCCTGACTAGTAAAAGGTATCGGATGAACCAAAAGCCGATAACTAGCAGTACAACGTTTACCTAATTTAACTGGGTATAAAGCCTCATTTGATTCTGATTCTTCAGTCCTTTCCGCAGATTTGATCAGTTTGTGAGGCCGCTTTCTTTCGCTGAAGTCTCCACCATCCTCCTTTGTCAGGGTTATCTGACATTCTTTTGGCAAGAAGGTATTGAAAGCCAAAATAAGGTGCGGATGCCCTTTAAGCAATGCCTTAATCCTTGCCAATACAACAACTAATTCTGCAATGTCTTTTGGCTGAGATTTGGCGGCACCTATCAAAATTTGAAGGAATTCATCATATTTCTCCTTTTTATCTTCAAAAACATTCTTTACAGCCATCAAATAGTCAATGGCCGCATCCGCCATTGTTTGTTCCTTTGACACGATATCATCCTCTCTACTTCTTTTCATCTCAGAAAATACACTTGATACTTTTCAACAAATGATGTAATTTTTGATAGCAACACTCGACAAGCGAGATTAGACTGACAGAGATATAAGAACAGTGTGACTCCTAGTACATCGGATCTACAGTTTCTAAGGTACATAATGGCATTTATTTCCTGAAGAATCTGAACAAGATATGCCACTAAATTCACATTAATTTTAATTTTTTTCTATACAAAACAAGTTTCTAAGTTTGCTCACACTGTGCAGTTAATGATCCTACTACCATTAAACCTCCGAGTATATCTCTTTATATGGCCATAGGGAATCTGACGCATTTATTTGGCTAATAGATGACACCATTGCCTTGTTGGAATATTCCCTGTTTTCACCCGTTTTGGAAGCACTAGACATTAACGACGGGCAACGATTAACGGGTAACGAATAATGACGCTGAATAACGAGTAACGAATAACAACGACACTGAATTAGTATGGACAGTTTTTTGCTACCTCCTCTGACTTGGATGATCCCCTCATATTTTCTGGTATTTTAAGTTTCTGTTTGGCCATGGAAATTGAACGCAAAGTATGTCTCAGTGTCGGTACCCTATGGACATCGGGTTTGTGACATCAGTCTATGCAATGTTTGCAAAACTCTATGGACGATGCATAATCATAATTTCCTGGTAGTAATAGCAACTTCTCGATCTCAATCTTTCTTTACGAATTCTCTGCAGACGTCTTAGCAATATATTGTTCTACTCTAGTACTGTCCAAGATATCATTAAAAAAAAATTACAGTCTAGGTTTGTCCTACATGATTTTCTCAGAGGATGAATAATCTCCCTTGAGGATTCCCAGAGAAGGATCCCCAACACATATTATTTCATCGAATAAATGCAGTCAATACAGGGAATAATATCCTGACAGAAAATAAGGGAAATATATTCTATTACACCCCCTTAGTCTTAGCGGGAGAAGAGCAAACGCTTAGACTAGAACGAAAACGAATAAATAGTTGTCTAGGAAGACCCTTGGTGAAGATATCGGCATATTGATTCTCAGAGGGAATGTGCAAGACACGAATGTCACCAATACGAACGCGCTCACGGACAAAATGGATGTCGATCTCCACATGTTTGGTGCGTTGATGCTGCACCGGATCCCCAGACATGTATACAGCACTCACATTATCACAATAAACCATGGTAGCCCGCCGTAATGGTATATGTAGCTCAAGGAGAAGATTATGAAGCCAGGTTGTTTCAGCAACAGCATTGGCAACCCCTCGATATTCCGCTTCAGCACTAGAGCGGGAAACAGTTGCCTGACGCTTGGAGTACCAAGAGATGAGGTTGTCCCCAAGAAAGATACAATAACCCGAGGTTGACCGACGTGAATCTGGACATCCCGCCCAATCAGCATCAGAGTATGCAGTTAGCCCAGAAATGGTGGACACGGATAGAAACAAACCGTGATCAATAGTACCCTGTAGATATCGAAGGATGCGCTTGAGAGCATGCATGTGAGGCTCTCTAGGGTCATGCATGAATAAACAAACCTTCTGAACCGCATAAGATATATCCGGTCGAGTAAAAGTAAGGTACTGCAATGCCCCAGCTAAGCTTCTGTATAAAGTAGGATCCGCAACTGATGGACCAGACGTTGCACTAAGCTTTGATTGAGTGTCGACTGGAGTAGCTACTGAATTGCAGTCAGTCATGGATGCACGAGCAAGAATGTCCTTCGTATACAATGACTGAGATAAAAACAGCCCTGCGGATGAACGAGTAGCAGTGATACCCAAAAAATGATGTAATGGTCCAAGATCAGTCATAGAAAATTCACGTTTCATCATGTCAATGAAACGGTGCAATAGAGCATCAGTAGACGCAGTGAGTACAATATCATCAACATATAGCAGTAAGTATGCGGTGTCCAATCCTGACTGATAAATAAAAAGTGTGGGATCACATACACTGCTACGAAAACCACAGCGAGTGATGAAACTCGCAAATCTCTGGAACCATGCCCGAGGTGCCTGTTTGAGACCATAAAGAGATCTACGGAGGCGACAAACATAGTCAGGACGAGTTGGGTCAACAAATCCCGGAGGTTGATGCATATAGACTGTCTCAGTCAAATCCCCATGAAGAAAAGCATTCTTGACATCTAACTGGTGTATGGGCCAAGATCGTGAAGTAGCAATCGTGAGAACAGTGAGAATAGTGGTAGGCTTAACAACCGGACTAAAAGTCTCAAAGCAATCAACCCCAACCTGCTGGGATTTACCATTTGCAACAAGACGTGCCTTATATCGTTCCAGGGAACCATCAGCATGGAATTTGTGGCGAAATAGCCACATGGAGCGAATAATAGGAGCACCAAAAGGTCTCGGTACTAGTTCCCAAGTATTTGTTTTCAACATGGCAATGTACTCATCTTGCATGGCTTTATTCCAGTTGGGGTCCCTAAGGGCAAATAGGTGAGACTTAGGTAGACGGGATATATGTTGATGAGTTTGAACATGGAGGTTTAGTTTGTGAGTGGGTTTGAAAATACCACGAGAAGCTCGTGTGATTGGTCGAGAAGAAGGGGCAGTAGAAGTGGTTGGAATGGTGGAAGTAGGAGAAATTGGAGGATTGGAAGCGGCTGTAGGCAGTTGAGAAGGTGTTGTAGAAGTAGGGACAGTAGGGAGGATAAAAGTGGATGGGGGTATGACTGTTGGATATTTGGAAGTGCAGTCAGGAGAGTCGTGAGTGGGAGAAGTATGAGAACTGTTGATAGACGTAGGAGGAGATGACGCAGCGGAAGAGTTGGATGGAAAGCGACGATGTGGAGGAGTATAAAGTTGTCGAGCAGCAGGTGAATGATGTGGAGAAGATGTGGATGATGGGTAGGCCAGAGGGACCGGAAAAAGAGGTGAAATGGGAGCTGAAGAGAGATCTGTAGTGGGAGGAGGACTACTAGGAGAGGTTTCACGAAAAGGAAAAACGTTTTCATCAAACGTTACATGGCGAGATAGGATAACTTTGTTAGTAGCTAGGTCGAGACAACGATAGCCACGATGGTGATGAGGAAAACCAAGAAAGACATATCTAGATGAACGAGGAGCAAGTTTATGTGGTGTGGAAGAGGAAAGATTGGGGTAGCATAGACAGCCAAACGTACGGAGGTGATCGTAGGTTGGTTGACGTTGGTAAAGAACGGACACAGGGGAAGTGAAGTTTAGGACTTTGGTGGGAAGAATGTTATGAAGATAGACAGCCATAAGAAGAGAATCAGCCCAATATTTAGAAGGTATGGAGGCATGAGACATAAGGGTGCGAGTGATGTCATTAACACGACGAATCATACGTTCCGCCTTCCCATTTTGAGACGAAGTGTGAGGGCAAGAGAATCGAAAAACCAAGCCATTAGTTTTAGAAAAAGTATGAAAAGAGGAATTATCAAATTCACGACCTATGTCAGATTGAAAACATTTTACATCTCGTTCAAATTGAGTTTTGACAAGAGACCGGAATTCCAAGAACTTGGTAAACACTTGAGATTTTAACTTCAATGGGTATATACCCATAGATAATTTGTGAAGTCATCCAACAAGATAAGGTAATAACGAAAACCAGTCTGAACATGTAAAGGACACGTCCATAAATCACTATGAATGAGATCAAAAGGAGCAAAAGTCATAGAATTCGATTCATAAAACGGCAGACGAACGTGTTTACTAACTTGACAAGAATGACAAAGTTTGGTAGACTTATTCTTATTACATTTAATAAAATAGTTGGAACGTAAATTATCTAAGATAGCCTTGCCAGGATGACCAAGGCGGCTGTGCCAGACATCAGGTGAGCACACAGTAAGAGACAGATGAGGAGACGAGGCTGTTTGTGGAGGTGACACGGAAGAAGTGGTGATAGGATATAGCTCCCCAGAGCTATTACATCGAAGGAGAATCGTCCTCGAACTCAAATCCTTCACAGAAAAACCATATGGGTCAAACTCAACAGACACATGATTATCAGTTGTGAATTTACGAACGGAAACAAGGTTTTTGATTATGTCAGGGACGACGAGAGTATCCTTAAGATGGAGAATACGGGAAGGGAGAGTTATGGACTTGGTACCACTACCAGTAACTGGAATAGAGTTTCCATTTCCAACTAAGATGGAATGTACATTACTAGTGTTGAAAACAGTGTGTAGCGTACCTGTGTCCGCAGTGATATGAGATGTCGCACCTGTGTCCATATAAAATGTGTCATCTGTCGGTTGTAGACTCATGGAGCTGTAAGCTTCAGCAAGGTCATGAGGCTGTAGAAACTCAGTGGTGGGAGCAAAATACGCCTGAGCTTGAACAAAACCAAAGGGACGAGGGCGATGCTGAGCATTACGAGGACGGCCATGAGGTGATCCACGTGTAGAGGATGATGACTGCCATGGAGGAACTGTGGGGTAAGGACACGGTGGAGCATCCCAGTGGGGAGTCCAATGACGAGGGTATGCTGGAGACCGAGATCGGTATGCTTGGTGAAAGTACGATGGTGTTGGCAGCAAAGGAGAGTCTACAGATGGAGTCGCTGCTGCATTGTCAGGCTGTGATGGGAGATTTCCGCGTTTACCATTCCCTGAGCGTTGATTTCGTTGACTACCACGCTCTGTTTATGAGGCTGTGGCAGCAAGGGCAGTGGATGAAGACATACTAGTGTGTTGAGCACGACGAATTTCCTCAGTGCGTAATTGTGAACGAGCAGCATCAAAAGTAGGCATTGACTGTTGTATAAAGGATGCAACAGTGTTGTACTCCTCTGGAAGGCCATTGACAAGTTGGATAACCAATCGTTTATCATTCATGGGGAACTCAAGATCGGTCAATCGATCGGACAACGATTTAAGCTTATCACAGTAGTCATCAACGCTAACACAATCTACAAACTTTAGATTGACAAATTTTCTTTCAAGAGTTGCAGCACGATTGCCTTTGTTATCTTGAAAAAGCT
Organism: Papaver bracteatum; assembly: GCA_023529315.1. Taxonomy (NCBI): domain Eukaryota; kingdom Viridiplantae; phylum Streptophyta; class Magnoliopsida; order Ranunculales; family Papaveraceae; genus Papaver; species Papaver bracteatum. The sequence goes on along the minus strand of JAJJWX010003463.1, from coordinate 94,181 downwards.
TTTTAAGATGATCCCAAAGCTCTTTGGCAGTTTTTCCAGATTTCAGGACATTAAGCATTAGATCTTTGGCCATGGTGGAGAACATCCACTGTCGGCATAGAGCGTCTAGTTGATTTGAGGTATTGACATCAATATCTGCTGGTGTTGTTGTTCCGTCAATCAGGAAGAGGAGGCCGTGAGCTTGTAGATGCAGTTCGAAAAGGAAAACCCATGACGAGTATTCATCCTGTTTGATATCCAGGAGAATGGGAATTAGGGTTTTTATGTTATTGATAGCAAACGCCGGATGGATGGTTTTTTTATCACCTGCCATGGAGTTTTGAGAAGAAGAATGGGGTGAGATAGAAGAGAAAGAGGATCGTTGTTAGGATGATACCATCTTAGAGGATAAATAATCTCCCTTGAGGATTCCCAGAGAAGGATCCCCAATATATATTATTTCATCGAATAAATGCAGTCAATACAGGGAATAATATCCTGACAGAAAATAAGGGAAATATATTCTATTAGATTTTATATTCAGTCACATTTATAAATCACGGACATTTCAAAGTGTTTGGGGGTAATTTGCCATTATAATAATATAAGGTTGTCAAACATGCAAACTGGTTCTATGGTGTAGTGGTTAGCACTCAGGACTTTGAATCCTGCGACCTGGGTTCGACTCCCGGTAGGACCTTTTGTACTTTTACTTGACATAACTTAATCAGTTTACCTTTTTGTTTTGGTGAAATTAATATATTTTTTAGGATAGATGATCAATTCTTAATTTTTCTTGGATATATTATAAAAATGAGAAACAAAAATAGATAGCTAGTGTAATCAAGATAGATGATTTCATTCAGTTGTTTATTTTTCTTGGATTTATTATAAAAATGAGAAACAAAATTAGGTAGATTGTATTTTTGTGCATCAAGTAATCTAAGATGGCGAAAAATGATTATGACCCTCATAACATGAACATGGGAACCAACATAGTCTCATTAGTTACATTTTTTTTTCTTCGATTCGTCGTTGTAGTTTAAAAAGCTTCTTCTTCGTGTTTGTTGCTCCCTTGTTCTTATCAAAGCTTAAAATACAACTATGAGTTCTTCTGATTTTGTATCTGTGTTGTGTTTCGTCATGGTGCTTTCGATGACAAGCAGTCGTTCAATGAGCTTGGAAGCAAATCACAGCTCGCAAGATTATCCAGTTGCAGCAGCAGCAGAAGCTAATTTGGCTTCATCACAGGGGTATCTACCTATAATGTTTCCAAATTGTACTTGTCCTTATGACCGTAATGAGCTTTGTACGCTGGTAATAGTCGCTAAAATTTTCCGGCTTCCTATTTGTCTCTGCCAGTCTGGCTACTACTTCAGTTGTCCATTTGCACCAGGTTCAATACAGGGATATCAACCTCTAACGTTTCCAGCATGTCCTTGTGCTTATGACCGTAATGAGGTGTGTACGAAGCCAACAATCGTGGGCGCCAATGCTGTACGTTTCCCGCTTCCCATTTGTCTCTGCCAGTCTGGCTACTATTTTCGTTGCACTGTTAGTACTTCTTTGGCACAACTTGCTGATAAACCTCCTACACCAGTTTTAAATTATTCTTCGAGGGCTGTGGTTCCACCGATTTCTTGAACTCCAACAATACCCACTATTCAGAAAACTTCTTGTGAGCTGAACCGCTACTTAATAATGCAACGGCAGCGATTATTACAACCATTGATGTAACTATATAAGCACTAATTAAAGAAATAAACGAGTTATGAATCTTATGATACGACAAGGTTGCCCTCGGGGCAGTTTCTGTAAGCGTGCATTTTCTGGCCCTTTGAATATTACAGCGTAGCGCGTAGGTAGAGGTGTAAAACGTGTCAGACTGGCACAGCCCAGCCCACGAAGTCACGTGCTTAGCGTGTTGCGTGATGTGCTGGGTTGTGCCAGAGATTTAGACGTGATGTGTTGTACTTTGCTAAATAGCATGACATGCTGTGCTGTGGCAGAAAAATAAACGTGTTGTGTCGTGTTGTGCTGTGTTGTGCTAGCACACTTATTTTATGCTCTCTAAAATAAAGAAGGCTATTATTGGGGCGTCACATTCCATTAGAGGGGCTTCACTTGGATTCTTAGTGTCCAAAAAAGTGGTTATGGGATATCCTAACACCAAAGCAAAATGTCTAGATTACCCTTGAACTAAAATAAAAACTTAAAAACCTAATATTTTCTATTTTAATTCAAGAAAAAAACTGCGCAGTTTTTTGTTCTATTAGCCCTTGGATTTGAATTCCTAGGTGTAAAAGAATATGGCTGTCACTCAAAAAGTCCAAATCCAAGTTTGATGGTTTTAATATCCTAAATTGGATATTTCACCCGATAGTGTAATTTATTTTTTAAGCATCTGACAAACATGCCCCTTAGACTGTTATGGACGTGACAAACGCACGTGCTTTGAGTTTGGACCACATAAACCTAAAAAGCTTCGTCTCTTAGCTCTATCCATCGTTTCTCCCACACCTTCTTATTCCTCCATTAAAACAGAGACAAAATTGAGTGAGGATCCACAAATCAGTTTTGAATTCCCATTTCAACACCAACCCAACATTCAAAATATCTCCTTTCCTAGATGTAACTAAAGATTTGTATTGACAAATATACAAGATGGTATTGATGGATTTATCTCATGGTTTATCAATGGAATTATGGGTTTTAGTGTCGTCCAAGATTGGGTTTGTAGTTATTAATTATATACAAAAATCTAGGTCAAGAAATAAAACGAGTTTGTAACAAATTGGTTAGGAAGCTTTTGATTTATCTGTAGCCAATTTAAAATTCACTTTAACAAATTGGATGGGTCGATGAAATGGTGATTAGCTTTTGAGGTTACTGAATTGAGAATCTGTAAGTAATACTTGTACTTGTTTTAATTAGGTAGTTGTTGCATATTGTTTATAATTTGCTCCTGATGTGATTTGGATAAATTCACTTGGTAAAGCATTTGTCCAACACGGCGATTAAGAGTAGGCCATAATGATCTTAAGCTGTATTTTCTTCCTAGATCTATAAGGAATTTCCAGTGAAAGTTTTTCTTATGCAATCAGTAAAAAATAAAGAATTGTGTACTTTCTCTCGGTGATTATTAGGATAAACCTATATTTATCCATGAAATACACGGGATATACCTGAGTGCATAATGTATATTCTGACAGGATAAGGATTTTTGTCCTGGTTGCACCCGAGTGTATAATGTATATATATTTTTTAATATTTTATTGTTCTTTTTATTTTTCTTCTTTATTACTATGTTAATACTATGTTTTGGTTGATGTTTTAATGGAATGTGATGATATGATAGTGGGCTTATTGCTCGAGATGATGAGCTAGTGATTTTGGTCGTGTATAATATATTGCAAGTGATTTTTAGGATAAACTTATATTTATCCACGAAATACATAAGATGCACCTGAGTGCATAATGCATATTCATAGAAGAAATAGGTTTTAGACCAGGATGCACCTGGGTGCATCATGCATATTTTTTTGATTTTTGTAGAAAAAATGTTTTGGTCAGGTTACACCTGGGTGCATAATGCATATTGTTATAAAAAATAAATTTTGGTCAGGTTGCACCCGTGTGCATAATGATATTTTTATATGAATTAAATTTTGACCAAGTTGCATCTGGGTGCATAATGCATATTTTTATATAAAATAAATTTTGGTCAGGTTGCACCTGGGTGCATAATGTATTCTTGGCCTAGCTTAATATATATATTTTTTTTTTCGAATTTCCAATCAACAATGGATCTTGTTTTGTAGAGATTTTCGAGCACTTTCCAAAAATATAAATTTTATTAGAATCCGACTTATATTCCGGAAATTATGACTTTTCTCGCGATTAATTTTAATTGTAGAGAGAGAAAATAAATAGGAGAGAGAAAGGGATAAGAAAATGAATAAAGTTTAAAACAAAGGATATATATGACTAATATTTCCCATGTCTTTTTCACCCAAACCTATATTTTACAAGCCCATTGCTCCCACACCTTTATAGCCTATGGTCATATGACCCATTTTCCGTTTTCTATTTTAATTCAAGAAAAAAACTGCTCCTCTTCATCTTTCTTCTCTTCCTCTCCTCGTAACTTCAATTTCAATTCAATTCAACTTCAGTTACGTTTTCTGGTGGTGTTACGTCTGGGTTCGGGTTTAATTTCTAAACGTAAAATTTGATTATGAAGAACTTACGTCTAGGTTCGGGTTGAATTCAACCGTAAAATAGGATTTGCATGTAGTCTTACGTCTAGGTTTTGTTTTAATCAAACCGTAAAATGTAGTCTTACGTCTAGGTTTAGTTTATTCAAACCGTAAAATGTAGTCTTACGTCTAGGTTAGTTTACTAAATTTAAAAAACAGGAAAATGTATAATGTAGCCTTACGTCTAGGTTAGTTTGTCTTACGTCTAGGTTAGTATGTTACGTCTAGGTTAGTAGGTTAGTTTTAGTCTTACTAGGTTAGTCTTACGTCTAGGTTAGTAGGTTAGCTTTAGTCTTACGTCTAGGTTAGTAGGTTAGTCTTACGTCTAGGTTAGTAGGTTAGTTTTAGTCTTACGTCTAGGTTAGTCTTGATCAAACCGTAAAATGTAGATTTCTTTTGTCCTATTAATAACCAGTTACGGTTTGGAGTTCATCCAAACCTAATCGTAAATAGGGCTTACGGTTGGGAACGAAGCCTCAACCCAACCGTAACAGGACCAATAAGTCGAAAAATCCAAAAAAAATTTACGTACTTTAGCTAATTTTCTCTATCATACAAAGATTCACCTGCCTCAATATGGTAACTTGTTTTATCATTTTGGTTGAGTGAATCAAAATCTAGGGTTTGAAAGAGATCTCCAAAAAAATTAATTTTTTTCTTCTCTCTAGTTTTTCTTCCCACAAAAACTGTCCCAGAATTCATCAAATATATAACAAAATTCATTAATTTAATTATCATTAAAATGAAATTAAAATTAACTAAATAAGGGTTGTTTAGTCATTACAAAATTATTCGAGATAAGGGGTTTTTGAAATTACTTATGAGTGACCCGTTTTTGTCCTATTAGGTGACGCCCCTCTAATAGAATGTGACGCCCCAATAATAGCCTTCAAAATAAATATTTTTGAGATATTTTAGTTACTACATGTATTATTATAGAAATAAAGTAGCATAACGAAAATAAAATGTCTGAAATTGGCTAAAACAATGATTTGTTTTTTTTGTAAAATATGCATCAAATGTGATGTATTGTGTAGTATTTTACGCATGACGTGGCGTGCTTTCTTCACGTGTTTTGTTGTGTTTTGCCGTGTGCTAACACGTGCCGCGTGTTGTGTTGTGCCGCTGTGCATATTGTCTGGCACAACACAGCACATTAAACAAACGTGATGTGCCCGTGCTGGGTTGACCACGTGATGTACTCGAATTTTAACGTGTTATGCTGTGCCATAAACGTGCTGGCCCATCATAATTTACACCTTTAAGCGTAGGTACGTAGCACCTTGAGGAAATATTTTGGTAATAATTTGTGTTTATCATTTTTCTCTTTGATTTTATACATCTTTCTTTTCAATTTATATGCTCATTGATCCTTCTATGAGCATATAAATAGGGCTGCACAAGAACCGGTTGAGATGACCTGGACCGGTCTGGAACCGAAAATACCGGACCGGAACCGAACCGGTACCAGAGTAACCGGGACAGGGACCGGGACAGAAGATTGAGAACCGGCTTAGACTGGTACAGGGACCGGTTCTTGGCCAATTCCCGGTAGGAACCGGACCATAATTCCCGGTGAATAATATCCGTAGATCTATTGATTAGAAATAATCTTGGTCGTCCATTTACCATATATATTTCTAATTACCTAATTCTATTCTCTATTTCTTTGTTCTTCTTCACTTCTTTAGTCTCCACAGAGAAACTATGGCTGCTATCCCCACCGCCATGAATCAAATCTTCCCCTCAGGTACCACCTCTCATTTTAAATCTTCATCTCCTTCAACATCAATAACCGATTTGTTTGTTAATCTCTCAATCTCCAAACCCTGATATATCAATAGAATTAGGGGAATACATTAATTTATGGTTTTGGGTTTCTGAGAATAATATAGAAGATGGTTTTTGGCGATGAAGTCGTTGAATAATGAAATAGAAGATGGTTTTGGGTTTATTATCTTACAGAGAAACAATAGGTTTACAGGGATCTTGTGATGTGTAAACAATGGGTTTACAGTGGTTTGATTTTGGTTAATTTGTTTGATAAACTTTGGGTTATTAATTGCATGTTTGAATCTGATTTTGGGTTTTATTTGAGATTGATTTGATGGGTTTTTAGGGATTGAATCTGTTAGTGGTGTTTGATTTGAGTAAGAAATAAAAATTAGGGTTCTTACGGCGGTGGTCTGGTGTTTATCAACTCACTTACAAAAGAAACAAAGGATATTGAAATTATTGATGGATCTTTGGAAGGCCTACGTGATGTGTTCATAGGCGATGTTTACAAGGAAAGCTTAGTCTCAATCGATATTCCACTTCCGAACAGCAACAACAGTTAATATAAATGAAATCGGTTTCCACTCCATTCACAACTTTGGCATGCATATATGGCGCCGGTTGGCATGCTGCTGCTGGCTTGCTTATTAATAGTATTTCTTTTTTATTTTTCCAAATGCATAATTCCCATCTAAGTCAGCAACATAGATTTTCAAATGTTATAGGATTTGTGGGGCGTTTTTAAGACTTGGCACCCTCTAAAGAACAGTTTGTTGATTCATTTGATTTGATTGCAGTAGTTTATTTGTCCACTGTTTTTTGATTTGTATTGAATTTGAAGAACTGGGTTATAAAGCTTGTGTTCACTGATTTGATTGTATTTGATTATTACTAAATTTGATTTATTTATTTTTTCTGTCTTTGGATTTATTTTAATTTTTTTTGTTGCATAGTTTGAAAACAGGTGAAAACCCGGTACCGGACTTGTACCGGACCGGTACCGGAGGACCGGGACAACACCAGGTACAAGTACGGGTACCGGTCCTCAAAATGGGGTACCGGTCAACAACAAGTACAGGGACCGGTTCTATAAGAAAACCCGGCCGTACCGTCCCATGTGCAGCCCTACATATAAATGCTATAATGTTTTTGGTATTTTTCCATCAACTGCCTGAGGTTAACACTGTTATTTTACCAAGATTAGGTACCAGTGTTTACGTTTGGTTTCACATCCACATATCAGGTGACTGGACAACACCTTGAATGTTGAGGGTAAAAATGGAACTTTGACATATACGTAACCCCACACATGTGGGATGGGATTTTTACTTTTTTTCTATCTCAGCCACATATTGTTTGTTTTTCTTATTTTTGGATAGATCCCCAAACAAATTAGTTAAAAGGGAGATATTCCTGTTTTTCTCCTAAATAAAATAAAATTTATTATCTAAATACAGCCCGGATGTTACATATATGTGATGTAATATCCAAATGTCATAAGGTGCCCCTCTTAGAGCACTTCTTATGGCAATGGCCAAACTTAAACATTTGTTCAGTCACGTGGATAGCCAAACTGGGTTTTCCACTATGGTAAAGCGTAGGGCGTTGGACCAACAGACGCGCGATAGGAGGACAGACATGGGCGACAGGAGGATAGACTCGGGCGTTTAGAGGAAAAATGCGGCGTTGGAAGGAAAAACTCCAACGTTCGACTCTCCAACGCTCACATTTGCAACGGTCAGATTTGAACCCTATAAATTCGGCTACATTTCTTTCATTTTCATTCAACCACTTCCATTTCCTTCTTCTAAAACTCTTTTAAATCAAAAATTTCTACAATATGAGCATAGTGAGAAGAGCGGCGAATAGTATTAGGAAGAAAAGAGATCGAAAAAAAGAATCAGCACCGTTGCCTCCCACATGTGTAGATTTTTCTCAAAATCGAGAAAAAGAGTTTGCTAACCAGAAAATAGTTGCTGGTCCATCATTAGTCCCAGGTCATGTGTCGGGGAATCATGAATGATCTGAGGAATATTATGTCAGAAGAGGTGGATTTTAGATTTAAATGTTGTTTATCTTGGTATACCGCTTGCAGTCCGAGAAAGGGTTGACAGATTTCCTTGGCGTGCGCTTTATAGAATAAATCCTAGAAAACATAACAAAAAAATTCCAAAAACAGTGATAGAAAGGTGGTGGATGACGACGCACACATTCCATTTTATGGATTTCGAAATTGGTAAGTTTTTTTAACTTCACTTAAATTTTTTTTTTTTAAATAATTATTAAATAAACCAAATAATTAATCATAGTTGATATTATACTTGTAATAGGAATTACTCCCCTTGATTTGTATTTCATTGTTGGGATTCCAAGTGGAATGGGAGACCTGCCACCATTCAACAAAGATGAATGGATGTCAAATAGTAAATGGGAGACGCTTTGTCCCTCGTTTTTGGAATCAGAAATGCGTCCAGATTATAAAGAATTGAAAGGAGGTGGGATTAGATGTGCGTCCTTGAAGATTTTCCTAACCAAACCCAGAACATGTAGATGACTATCCTGAACTCAAAAGGATGTTTATCTTATGGGTACTGGGTCAGGCATTCTTTCCAAACTCAACTTTTGTTGCTCATGTTGGTTGGTTTGAAGCGTTAGAAGATCTCGACAAAGCACCAGATTATGACTGGGGATCTTCAATTTTAGGAGAATTGTACTATACGCTAGATAAAGTGCCCTTGGGAGATTTTAACTTCACTGGTTTCTAGGGCATCATAGAGGTAAAAAACAAAAATAATTATTTTTAAATTTATTATCATCACTAATGTAGATTATTTAGTCAAAATTCTAAAATTATGGAGTAATTTGCAGTATTGGTGGTATACCTACTTCCGTGTTGGTAAACCAATCCTAAGAGACAGGAAAATTAGATTTCCAATGTTGGTCATGTATATGAAGAACAACGTAGAGAAGAACACTGGCAAGGACATCTTTGGTTCCAGTTTCGTTCAGAGGTTATAGAAGATGACTCGAAGCCACAACAACGTAGTTGTTCACCCATACATTGCTTTACCTCAGTATAATGGTGATGTTGGAGTACGTATTCTTGATTATTATATGCGTAGAGTTGTTTTTTACAGTCCGGAATCACAAATATGGGTTTGGTATCTGGGAGAAAGAGTGCAGTACCAAATACAAGGTATATTTAGAATTGCAATTAACCCGCTACAACAGATGCAAACCTCTGCATCAGATTTTTATCGGCTGAGGAGAACCGGTTGGGAGAGGTATGAACTAAATTCACATAGGAATATTGATGAAGAGCAGTATGTCAACTGGTACACGTCAATTACGAAGCTTGTAATTGGGACACAGAACATGCACGTCTATGGGTTATATTTCCCAGGGTTATCAAACATGTCCCATGATCCACTAATCATTCCTAGCCAACTACCTCCACAAGAGCCAAGCATTATTACTTATCCGAGGACGGGTGAAAGTTCTTCATCATGTTCGTCCAATATGCCCAAAATTCATTGGGAGCTACAAAGTATTACTTCACAAGGTGATCCAACCACGATCCCCATTGTTTCCCAAGGTATGGACCGTGATTATCCTTACAACAATGTGATTGCCACTGAGCCAGAGTTGAGGAAACAATTGAACGATTTGTATTGGCTGATTCGACGATTAGAGGCGAAGCACTTGGAAGAAGTACGAAAATGGCATACAAACACAATGTTTGGATTTAGTCCGACTGTAAATGATGATGGGCGGCAGTCACAGTCTTTCGGTTCCACCAGGAGCAACAGTTCATGGCACGAAGGTGAAGAAACCAACAAATCATGGAGAGGTAGTGAAGAAACAGTAGTGCGAGAAACACAGCAAAATGAGGTGCGAGAAATATAGCACAATACTGCACCACAAATTGTTCATGTATCTCAACCTCAGGAATTTCGGTTTGAACCTATGCGCATTTCATCGTCATTCTCTCCCTACAACCAAAATGAATGTTACACAACAACACCACCACAACAAAAAACCTCTTATATGCTTAGAGGACCGAGTACACAGAGTGCTTTCCAATCGCCTTATTTTGTTCAGCCAGTTCTATCCTCAAGTCTATTAAAAATCAAAAATTTATATAATATGTTGGAAACTGGGGATTTTCCAGGTTTATCCCCAGGATTTTCTGAATTATTGTCTCTAGAAAATAACAATGAGGGAGCTAGAGATGAGCGACGTTAGAGAGATTATTTTAATTTTCAATTCTGCTACATTTGTAGTTTTAGTTTTAAAAGTAAAACAATGTTAATTAAATAAAATTACATATGTTTAAAAGGAAGCCTTTTGCATTGCCTTCACTAAATTATGACGGACTACATTACATTAGCTTCACTAATGATAAGAAGTACTGGGTGGAACAACAACTACAAAGAAGTGGTTGAACATTTTCAACCCCTTAAAGATTATAAAACATTTTCCGAAAGGAAAAGCCATATTTTTCCATCTTCGCCATTCAGCAAAAGATCGTGTTACCATCTCAGCATCAGTTTCACCTCTCAGTCGATATCGATTTACTTGTATGGTTAAAGCTACAAACTCACTTACTTCTTTCTTAATTGTACCAAAATGATACTCTATGTCGCATATAGAACGACGACTCGGATTACGAGTGTCACTGCAGTATCCATAGTGAATAACCGCCCAGAAATTCACCTATGGATAGTTTGTCGAAGCAAGCTGAGTAGATAAAAAAACATAGTTTCTGCAAATAGATTCATATTCTTCTTTAGCATACGGAAATCGTCGAACTAATCGGGGCTGAGATATGTTCAATCAACAATTGAGAGTGAAGAGAATGTGTGAATTTAGAGTTTTATGTGTGAATTTATATTATGTGTATTTATATATTTCAAAAACGTAGCTGTTGGATCATAAGTTTTTGTAGCCGTTCAGATTGACCCGTTGGCGCTATTGGGAAAGACGCGGGCGCTTTTAGTAATGACGCCGGCGCTTTCATTGAAAACGCGCGTTAGACATACAAACGCTGGCGTTTTTTCTTCGGGCGCCAACGTTTTTCTCAATGACGCTCGTCTTTACCACAGACGCACGCTGGATGTTCCGACTCAATGTTCAAAGAATCAGATTTGTTGGTTTGAACATCCATTTTTCATGTTTGTTCATTCCATAGTTGGAGCAAAATGTAAAAACTCCAAGTTTGTTCATCCCATAGGAAATGCTATCCGGACATACACTATGGTTCAGCATTTTTCTTTGTTATATCCCAATCATAGTTAAGTGAAATATGCATGAAGGCGCACCTCATTACCGATGGGGTTATTGCGTATATTATATCCCGTGTACGTAGTGCAATGGCAGCTGAGTTTTTTTTCTTTTTCCAAGTTTTATTTTGACGAATTTAGATAAATTTTATTTACCTATAAAAATTAAGAAAACAATTTTGTGATATAATATGAGAAAATGAAGTTTATTAATATCAAAGACTTAAAAGTGAAAAATAATAAGTTAAAAAGTAGGTTAATAAGGAAAAATTTGAAAAGGGAAAATCAATATCCGTTCAACAAGGTCAAGGAAACTAAGTTTTCATAAACTATTTTTTCAAACTTAACACTGACTGGATCAAATCAGCCCAATTTTATTTTATTTTTGCAGTGAAATCGCCACATTAAAGCAAAATGAACAACCATAATAGTTGGACTTTACTACAATCAAATTAGTTAATATCGTATACCGGTATCGTATAGGCGAGGTGCTACATACCTAGACAAAATATCATATCCAATTTTATCGTTGATACAGAATTAAATTTGCAATTTTATAATTTAGGGTAATTTCTATGGTAATGTTCAAAGGAAATTTTTTGTTGAGCCAGGTGGATCATCAAGCGCCCGTGCTAGGGACACACGCTGGCGTGCATAGGATAAACGCGGTGCTGGTAGAGAAAACGCAGGCGCTCAAGAACAAAACTCTAGTGTTGGTCATATCAACACAGGCGTGAGAAACAACAATGCCAACGGTCGACTTTCCAACGTCCATATTCTCAACGTTATAGTTTCCAAAACTATAAATTCCTTCAACTGAATTCATTTTCAGTCACAATACTACTATTTCCTTCTTCTAAATCTCTTCTAAATCAAAAATGTTTGATACAATATGCGCAGTATTTTAAGAAAAGTGGTCAATAGTGTAAAGAACAGAAGAGATCGAATAAATGAACCAGCACTGCGGCATGCCACATGTGTAGATTTTTCTCAAAATAGAGAAGCAAAGTTTGCTTCACCAAGTGTCGTTGCTGCTCTATAATTCGTCCAAGGTCATGTGTCGGGCATCAAGATCGGTCTAAGGGTTATTTTAGAATGATATTTTCATATTTAATGTTTATAATGTTCTGCCTCCTCAAGTCCGAAAAAGGGTTGAGAGATATCCATGGCGTGCGCTTTATAATGTGAAGCCTAGAAGACATAACAACAGAATTACGAAAACATGGTAGAAAGGTGGTGGATGACGATGCACACATTACATTTTATGGATTTTGAAATTGGTAAGCTTGTTTAACTTAACTTAAATTATATTTTTTGAATAATTATTAAATAATCAAAAGAATTAATCATAGTTGATTGATATTATACTTGTAATAGGAATTACGCTCCTTGATTTGTATTTCATTTGTGGGATCCCATGTGGAATGCGAGAGCCGACACCATTCAACCAAGATGAATGGATATCAAATAGTAAATGGGAGACACTTTTTCCCTCGTTTATGGAATCAGAAATACGTGAATATTATCAAGAATTGAAATGAGGTGGGATTAAATGTTCAGAGTTGAAGTATTTCCTTATCCAAAGCAGAAACCCAAAAGATTTAGATGACTATCCTAAACTCAAAAGGGTCTTTATCTTATGAGTATTGGGTCATACCTTCTTTCCAAACTCAACTTTTGTTGGTCATGCTGGTTGGCTTCAAGCGTTAGAAGATCTTGACGAAGCACCACATTATGACTATGGATCTGCAATTTTAGCAGAAATGTACTGTGGGTTGGATCAAGCGTCCATGGGCGGAGAAAACTTCATGGGGCATCATAGAGGTAAATATCAAAATTATTATTTTTTTAAATTAAAATAATTTTTATGAACAAATGTAGATTAAGTCAATATACTAAAATTATGGAGTAATTTGCAGTATTGGTGGTATACCTACTTCCGTGTTAGTAAACCAATCCCTAAAGAAAATACTCATAGATTTCCAATCTTGAACATGTACGTCTCGTCCAACTGGGCGAAGGACATTGGAAGCGACGTCTCGGGTTCCAGTTTTCTTCAGAGGTTTCATCATATGACTCGGAGCCACAACAACATAGTTTTTCACCCTTACATTGATTTTCCTTATCATGGTTGAAAGTGCGGGGTCTAACAACCACACCCAACAATTCGCTTGGCAATATGAGAGGACTTACTCCAATACAATTTCTAGATAATCAACTAGACAGTCATACTCAATCTAGAATAAAGTATATCAAAGAGTTTAAATATCTCTAACTCTTAATTCAATCCGCAATCAACAAATACAGATCTGCCAGCCCGATTGAATATAAGAGAAATTACTTGAACGGTACCAACGACCAATTTTCAAGTGTCAATCAATGTAAATCAACAATCAAATATTGGATATTCTAATTATTGATCTTTACGCACAGCCTGTGATATTTCAATTATATAACAAAATATAATGCGGAAAAAAATAACACAGACACCAGAATTTTGTTAACGAGGAAACTGAAAATGCATAAAAACCCCGGGACCTAGTCCAGTTTGAACACCACACTGAATTGAGTCGCTACAGACACTAGCCTACTACAAATTAACTTCGGACTAGACTGTAGATTCAAGGTACAGTTTATCTCCTTACGTCTCAGATCCCAGCAGGATACTCCGCACTTGATTGCCTTAGCTGATCTCATCCACAACCAAGAGTTGCTACGACCCAAAGTCGAATACTTGATAAAAAAAAATCTGTCTCACACAAAAAAGTATATAGGATTGAATAAATCTGTCTCCCACAGAAATGCCCAAGAGTTTTTGTTCCGTCTTTCGATAAATCAAGGTGAACAGGAACCAATTTATATACTAGACTTATATTCCCGAAGGACATCTTAGATTTATCAATCACCTCATAATAAACTTAATCGACTAGCGAAACAAGTTATTGTGGAATCACAAACGATGAGAAGAAGATGTTTGTGACTAATTTTATCTTGCCTATCGGAGATATAAAATATCGAGTCAATTATTCCAATTGTACTCAACACGATAAAAACAGCAAGATCAGATCACGCAACTACATGGAGAATAGTTGGGTCTGGCTTCACAATCCTAATGAAGTATTTAAGTCGTTAACCTACAGGGTCTAGATAAGAAACCTAAGGTTAAAGGAGAATCGACTCTAGTTATGCAACTAGTAACACACAGAAGGTGTGGGGATTAAGTTTCCTAGTTTCTAGAGTTATCCCTCATACTATTTTCAAATCAGGGTTTGCAATCCAAGTTACCTTGGTAACAAAGCATTCAATAATCACCGTTAGATGTAAACCGGATTAACCAAGCTAATATCTTTTAACTGTTAGATCGAATTTAGCTTGTTACACACAAATGAAATGTACCCTCATTTAGGTTTATGTATCCGTACCTAAACGTGTACACCATGTTGGTCCATAAATAGTTAACCGAAGTTATCCATATGATTACTCTCATATCAACCTTATTCATCTTAACCATAACTATTTCAAATGACTCAAATGAAACTAGTTAATGAGTTGTTCAATTGCTATATTCTCATGAATTATAGAAGAACACAATTGAATAAAAATGGGTTTGATTCACTTGAATCAATCATGAACATTATAGCCACGATTTGCAAAGATTGCATTCCTTAAGATTTAAATTTTTAGGTTCATGAACAGACCGATTTGATAAAAATAACCAGCTTAAGTATGCCTACTTAAGAAACCAGATTTTGAGTTTGTTAAGTTTCCAAAATCCGCAGAAATTCTCGGTTCGAAAACTTCCGCCAGTTGCGTACGGGTATGCATACTTATCTTGTCTCCTTCACCAATTTCGTATACACACATATGCATACACTTGGCTCCCGGTTTATGGATTTATACACTAATATGCGAACACACTATATATGATTATATCCAAAGATGGTTACATTATCAACTCTACATTCCAATCATTGAAACATTCTTCTATAATGACAATAGCCGTTTTCACACACTATTAGCATCAAAGCAATTTTCAAGTTATGGAAATTTCAACACGACTTATGGAAATGAACATGGATACAAAAGCTTTCCAACACATATTTCAAGAAATATGTAAGCGAGATATACTCAGCTCGAAATCTCAAATGTGTATAGTAGAAAACTATATCGTAAAACGACTTATGTCTCAATTATAGGAGATAGAGTAGAAATACACTTTCCAAGTGATAGATGAGTTTAAGTCTCCAAATACTTTTTGTCGATGAAGTTACACAAGATCCCCTTAGTATTTCTTTGTCTTCAAATGATGAATGTTGAGAAATCTAAGCTCAACTACACTATCTATTTCCTAGTCTGAGATATCAATAAATAGGATAGAAATCAAGACTTATAGTTTTGATCACCAACATTGACAAACATGCTTGATATAGCAACGCATGCGATTTTGACCGAGCAATGCTCTAACTATCTCCCCCTTTGCCAATTTTAGTGACAAAACTATCAATGCATATAGATTACAAAATAAATAAAAATTGTAGATTCTCATCCACTTGCTTGATCTCCTTGTCATATTCAACGTGACTCGAAAACTTCATCACTTCCAAGTACTCAAATGATTCCAAAGGTTGTAAGTTTAGCACCATTGTTAGTTCAAGATCCGTAGCTATAACAATGAGAAAAAAAATGCTCTCAATCATTGTTATAACATCGTTAGTTAAAGATTCGTAGCTATAACAATGAGATAAAAAATGCTCTTAATCATTGTTATACATTGTCATAGTATTATTACACAGCATCAAAGTTCAATTGTATCACAACTTTTACAATAACACTATGGTCACATGTATCACTCCCCCTTAGTCAATAATTTATCTCAACATGAAAACCACTCCCCCTTACATAATGATTCGTAAACCATATGTATTAATTCTCCCCATTTTTGTCAAAAAAAATGGCAAAGGTGCGAAAATTAGTGGGATCCTAATGAAATTTCCACGGAGATACTTCATGACCACATGTGTATTAAAATACCAACAAATTTAGATGCAATCATATAGCCGAAGCTAAACGCATTCATCAAGGAGTTTATAAAGATACAAGATAACCCCTATAATATTCCACAACCGCACTCCCCACAAAGATATGGAAATTAAGCAAAAGTTCAAAAGAACTCTCCCCCATAAAATGTCATTCCCGAAAAAACAACAAAGGCGACCTTACTTTCACAAGAAAATAAGGATTTCTCTGGACAAACCAAATCACATGAAAGCATGAATTTGTATCCAAAGTATTCAATTGAATTAACCATAAGACAATCCAAGATTAATCCAATTGAAAATCCCAACTAAATTAACC
Source organism: Papaver bracteatum (assembly GCA_023529315.1). Classification (NCBI taxonomy): domain Eukaryota; kingdom Viridiplantae; phylum Streptophyta; class Magnoliopsida; order Ranunculales; family Papaveraceae; genus Papaver; species Papaver bracteatum. The sequence continues at coordinate 77,530 of JAJJWX010003463.1, read as the reverse complement.
ATAAGAGAACCCATGATTAATTCAATAGGAATACACAACTAAATTAACCACAAGGAAGTGAGCAATTCAATTGGTCATGCTCATCATAAGAGAACTTACGGAGCAACAACTAAACTGACCACAAGAAAATGATTAATTCAATTTGTCATGCTCAACACAAGAAAACTTATGGAGAAACACAGTATGTGCATAGAAATGTGGATCAGAGATTGATCAAATACTGCGGAATATACAAGGATTCATTCTATTTTCTATCACTATTTGCACAATGACATATAATAGACTTAATCCTTGTAAACAAAAGCTTTATCCTTTCTTCCATCAAAATAATGACATTGTAACACTACACCATTTTAAGGTATTAGCAACTCGGATTAGCAACAGCAAAAGCGCCGTTGCTAATTTTCTGTTGCTAATTTTTCGCAACAGCCTATTGTTGTTGCTAATTTTGCAACTGCAAAATTTTAGTTGCGAATAGCAACTGCTGAGTATTCAATCATGCGAAATATGCATGTGGTCGGGAACACTAGGACTATTTTTACGCCCAAGTCAAACTTCGATCAAGTCTTCTTATTTTTGTTTCCACCCTTCATCCATATCAATCCTATATCCATGCCTTAGTCGATTTTTTCTTCTTATTTTTTCTCAGCCACAGAACCTCATCTCCTCTCCATAGATCTGAACTCTGAAAAACTTCATCTCCCTTTAAATCTAAAACCACTGAAATCAACCAGTTTTTAAGTTTCTACCAGATTTTTCCTTTGCATAATTGTTTCGTTTCAGTTTATAGGATTAGAGATTTTGCGATTTTAGAGATTTCGATTTCTAGGGTTCCAACTGCGAATCTATTTTTTTTTCATTTTAGTTTATCGATTTTTGGGTTTCATATGTGAATATGCTATTTTCGATTTTAGGGATTTGGATTTTGATTTCAGTTTATTGATTTTAGGGTTTCATTTGTGAATCTGTTTGTTATTTGTGTATTTTGGTTTTGGTTTTATGCCTGTTAATGGATTTCACTTATAATTAGTACTGCAGTTGGAAGCATCGATCTGAGATTTCAGTTTTGATTTTTGTTGTTGTTGATTCTGTGTAGTGTATCGATCTGTTAAAGATGGGACTATGAAGCTTCTTAAACTTAATAAACAGACTGAGAAAGTTTGTTTGATGATGAGACAATCTCAAGGTATGTGCTAATCATCTAGGTTTGTTGTTTTTGAATTGATTTTGGTTTATTTGAGGTGCTGATGTGATCTGTGAAATTTGATTTAGGATTTTTTTGTGTTTTATGTGGAATTCTGCAAGATAGAAATAGAGTGCTAAAAGAAGCGAAAGAGGGTGAAGTAAATAGATACTTTTTTCTAGGTGCTGCTCCTTATATGATGCAACTTCTATCTTTCAACAGAAGAAGAAGAGAAAATGGCTCTTGATAAAGATCCAAGGCAGATTTTGGGTGGTATTCTTACGTTCACTATGTTTGCAATGCTTGGTAATATGGTCAAAAGATATTATTGTGATAATCCCATTATTAATCAGGTATAATTTTCTTTTATGTTCTTCTTTCGAGTTGTTCAATTGAGATTTCAATGTATGATTTGTGAGAATAAATTTAATCAAATCTGTTTCTAGATAGTTGGGTTTGTTTCAATTATTATTTATGAGAATTGTAGTTGAAAGTACAACATCATAATTGAAGTTGAGATCTTCTTGGATCTGGAGATTTTGAATCTCATTCATTGAGTTTTTATAGTCTTAAATTACTGGAAATAGTGGATTTGGTTTGAATTAATGGTGATATCTATAAATTAGATTCTTGGCTTGAATACGAGAATTGTGACCATTATCTTCATCTACTCTAGCTTTTGGGTCTTATATGGCCTGTGATTTGGCGATTAGAGCAGAATCTAGGTGGCTAATTTGTAGACAATATTGGTGCTAGAGGTCGACACAGTAAAGTTGGTCCATATAGTCAGCGAAAGTGGTGCTTTCTTCTATCTATCTGTTGGTAAAATGAGTTGATATCTCCTAGTTTCAATATGTAGCGGTTTACTACAAATTATAAAAATGATAAAGATAAAGTATCTTGACTTCGAGTGATGTATTTCTCCTGGTGTTTTGGTTGCATATATGCTGGTCTCTACTGGTTGAGAATGAATGACTCTGCATTTGTGTTCTTACCCTCTGAAGTTTCATTATTTTTCATTAGAGAAGAATTACGGAATTCATTACAGTCGAATTTGACAAAGTTGAAGTTACAAAGCAAAGTCTTGTTATTATTTACAGAAATGACCTTGGAAGGAAGGTGGAAACAAGCTTAAGCGGTGTTGGACCAGGACAGACTCAGGTAAGTTCAACAAAGATCTTCTAACGTATGCTTTTTATCTGAAGTTTGTTGGCTAAAAATGCCATCCCTATTTATTGTGCTTCTCATTTTGTTTCATTTTCATTATCTTTCATGGAATCGTGGTTAAAGTTGAGCACTTCAAGGGCTTCATCACATCCTCATTTACAGATGGTCTCGAATACCATGTCTCACAGGTATACTGTGCTACCTTAACTTGATTTTTTGTAGACCTATGCAATTATATGACTTAGCATAAATTGGGCTATAACATTTATCTTTCCTTTTTCATCAATTATCTGACTTAGCAAAACTTGATCTTTCCTTGTTCATCAATTTTCATTCTGATTCAGTCATTCAAATTTTAATGTTTAGAGTGAGAGCCTTAAACTCCTAGCAGCTGCAGTTTTAGTTGATGCACTTCGTAGTTTATCAGTCTTTTAAGGCCAGGTAATCTCAGTGAAGTGCACCTGAAGTACTTTGTGTTTCTCTTTGTTTGCACCTTTGGTTTTCTTCTGTAATAATTAGCTCATGTTGTTGCATCCGGGGAGGTGTTTTATTTTCCTTTATCTTTGCGAGAGTGGATCTTTATTTTATAAATTTTTGTTGGTTCTTCACTTGCTGTAAGACTTCTCATGAATATTCGTAGGGTTGTGCCTTCAATGTGTTACCATGAGTTTAGAAAATATTAATAAGAACTCAATATACTATTGGTAATTTATGATTATATTCTGCTATGTTAGATTGAGCCTCCCTTAGTTGGGAAACTTCTTTGTGGTACATCTCTGGCTTCTTTCTTCTCACTTGGTTTTAAAATGATTGTAGGAAGTTGTTGAATGTGTGAAAAAGGATTTTGGAACTATCGACATCCTTTTGCACTCCCTTGCCAATGGACTAGAAGTATAGTCTGGTTAAAGTTTCATTTTATCCCAACCTGCATTATTTATTGCTTTAGGACTCATGAGAATTTCTGAAACAGGTTTGTAATCCTTTACTGGAAACTTCCAGAAAAGGATATCTTGCAGCTATCTCTGCATCTAGTTACTCCTATGTTTCGTTGCTCAAGCATTTTATTCCTATAATGAACCCAGGCAAGCGTCTAACTAAAGATCGGTTCAATTTTTTTATATTTCACTTTCTATCTTCTCTTACGTTCTTTACCTTCTTTTATTTGAATAAGTAATTAATACTATCTGGAATGTCTGATCCCCTTATGTTCTGCAGGTGGGGCTTCACTTTCTCTCACATATATTGCCTCTGAAAGAATCATTCCTGGGTACATTTTCTTAACCGCCTTGTTTACCCACCTGTTTGTGTTTACATTAGGAGAAAGAGATTCTTACTCTCCTCTGATTCTCTAACAGGTACGGTGGGGGCATGAGTTCAGCTAAAGCCGCTTTGGAGAGTGACACCAGGGTGAGTGTTTCTTATCAGTCAGTTTAAATGCCCTCTCCTCTATCTAGATCTATCTTTATTCCTTACAGGATGAGACAATACTTGATACACTTTCTACTTGATGCAGGTGCTTGCTTTTGAAGCTGGAAGGCGCTATAAAGTCAGGGTCAACACCATATCTGCTGGTAAGCCTATGTCTATATCTTTGTAAATTGTAATGTGTTATTTCTTCCACTGCATGTATCATATATTTCTCGATAAAGTATCTTTTTGATTGTAATGTATGCCAGAAGCACAATAGGATCTATTCTGACCATCTCCTCTAGTCTTAGTATATATTCCCAACTTTGGCATCTCAATTGGCGAATGGCGACAGAGACATTGGTGAGATGATTTCCAAGGCTATGGAAAAAGTTGGCAAAGACGTCGTTATCACTATAACTGTAAGTGTGGAGTATTCTGTATATTCTACCATAAGTTCTCTTGCTTGTGTATTTGAATTTATTTTTCAGTTGGGGATTGCTTTCATTCAATTTCACCTCAAAGTAAACATCCTGAGTTCACCTTCTTAATTATTGAAGTCGCACTAACTGAGTTTACCTTTTAAATTTTGCAGGACGGGAAGACCTTAAACAATGAAATAGAAGTTGTCGAGGGAATGAAGCTGGATAGGGGATATATATCTCCATATTTCATCACAAATCAGAAGAATCAGAAATGTGTAAGCCTTTCATACTTTGTTGGTAGCTTTGAGTGTTATTGCGTATTAGTTTGTACTTTATTGATAGATTTGTGTGTAATCTTCGTGTTAGTGTAGATCTGATGATTATTCCATTTGTTTTCATATTGGTTCGCAGTTAGTAGACTTTGTTTGTTCTTTCAGATGTTTGTTTTTTCTAACAATGTTTATGTACTTGTCAGGAATTAGAAGATCCACTCATCCTAATCCATGAGAAGAAAATCTCTAGCATAAATTATGTGGTGAAAGTCTTAGAACTGGCCCTAAAAGTGATTATATTCTTTACGGTATATGTTTTATTGTGTGACTTGGTAACATCTCTTCTTATAATGATGGCCTAATTGTTTCTTTGTCTACTTTATTTGTGATTTCAGAGGCAAAGAACTTTGTTGACTGTTGCTGAAGATATAGAAAATGATGCACTTGCAACTCTCATATTGAATAAACTTAGAGCTGGAATCAAGGTTTAATTCAATATTTGTACTCTACTTTTGCCTTGATTATTTTAAAATGCACTTTCCTTATTTTGGGTTTACGTTGTACTCCTTTTTTAACTTGGAGGGATTATTTATATGTTACACATGTTTGTGCTATTAAGGCTCCAGGTTTTGGAGAGAACATGAAATATAGTGTACAAGATCTTGCCGTCTTGACTGGGGGTCAAGTAAGCATTGATGTTTCCTCTACGTGTCACTTAAATTGTAGGCTTGTTCTTTCTTCCTTTTAACAACAATTTGTCCTATTTGTGTATTTCATCTAATAACTGAAGAACTAGGCACGAATCTTGAGAAGGTTGAGTTGGAGATGCTTGGCACGTGCAATAAGGTGAGTGATTGTGAATTTCTGATGTTTATAACTACAACATGATGTCAATGTAGAACCATCTAGTTATTTTAGGAGTTGTTCCAGTGATTCTATATTCACTAAGTGTTTTTGTTTTTTTTTTGTTGATATCTAATATATGTATTGTGTATAGGTGACAATATCTAAGGATGATACTGTAGTTCTTGACGGGGCTGGTGACAAGAAATTCATTGAGGAACGATGTGAACAGCTAAGAGTTGGAGTTGAAATGAGCACTTATGATTATGATAAAGATAAGTTGCAAGAGAGGCTATCTAAGCTTTCTGGTGGTGTTGCTATTTTAAAGGTCTGTCACCATTCCTTAAGACACAACATTGTCATTTTCATCGTCTTCTTATTCTATTGTTACTGTTTTTTATGGTATGCAATTGTTACTCTGTTACTTGTGCCATAAATGATAACATTGCTCAATGTGAAGATTGGAGGAGCTAGTGAAGATGAAGTTGGTGAGAAAAAAGACGGTAACTGGTGCTCTAAATGCCACCAAAGCATTGTTCCTGGTATCAGATTGCATTTATCCTTATTGATAAATTGTTTACGGGAAGCTTCATTTTGGTGACTAACATGTTTTTGACTGCAATACTTCGTTGCAGGAAGTGGTATCGCACTGTTATATGCATCAAGGGAGCTGGAAAAACTGGAAATAGCCAACTTCGACCAGAAGATTTGGTGTTCAGGTCATACAAAATGCATTCTATGTGATTTGTTATTTATTGCCAGGGATTCTGGTTATTTAGGCAAGACTGTCATGCATTCTATGTTTGATGATACTTCTAGTGATATTTAGTCGTTCTTTCCCTGTTTTTCAATGCCTCTGTCAGTCACAACATACATAAGTTTACTTGTGTACATTTGTATCAGTTGAAGAATCCTTTCTTTTATAATAATATTATATCTAGTGGTGATTCTCAACTACATTTGTATCTGTTTTTTATTGCCATTGTAGTTTGTATATATGTGTGGATGTTGAATATGGGGAACTGGGTAATTGCAGGGGGGAAATATGGGGGTAATGAATTTTGACTAGGTCAATAAACATATACTTGACCCTTTTTTTTTGAGGTTGCAAAAGATTAGCAACATCAGGGCTATGTTGCTAAATTAGAACCAGAAACAATACAGTAGAACCAGAACCAACAGTATCTGGTTATGGGTAGTGGTATTCCTGTAATTAGCAACATATTAGCAACAATAGACTGATGTTGCTAATAAAAAAATTCGCAACGGCAACGGCCGTTGCGAATGTCCGTTGCTGACCAAGATTCGCAACAAAACTTATGCCGTTGCTAAAAATTGCGACACCGTGTTTAGCAACAGCGAAGTCCCGTTGCGACCCCATTTAGTAACAGCTATTGTATGTTGCTATATCCTTAAAATGGTGTAGTGTAATGTCAAAATTTCATTCTATCTTCTATAAATATATATTCAAACCGACATAATAGAGATAACTTTTGAACAAGTATGGGACAGTCAAGGTTCACGTACGTAAACAACATAACCCATAACAATTTGCAATATACCAAATAATAAAGATTAAAATTGCAAAAATCATCTTCCAAAATACTTAGAATTTAAATAAATAAATCTAAAAACAAAGAAGATGAAAATTGTTGGACATAGCTATGTGTTCTCACAATAATGGCTATTCCAATCCCTAGTTATTCTTCTTAAAAACATGAAAAAGAAAATTTACTAGACATTAAGACCTCTGAAGAATTATTTATCGTCCTCGAACTCCTTGTCATCAACAGCCATGGGAACATAAGGTTCATGGAGAAAGGAGTCAATTCAAACAAAACTTCTAGGCTGATGTTGTCGTGGAACCTTAAACATCAAAGGTTCACACACGCACAATTCACAACCCTAGATATAGTAGAATTGTCGAGAATAACCATTTTTATTGATAATACAGGGAAACCTCTTCCAATATCAATTAGATATGAAAGAATTCCAAATTCGCAAAACAAAGAAAAAACTTAAAAAAAAATAATCTTAAAGCATGAGGTGTGCACAGTCTTGTCTCTTTTAATCAGGCACATGAGACAAGATGCACCAAAGCAACACAATTAATTTGTGTTGCAGTGAAAATAATTTTTCCACCATAAACTTTTTGAAAGGAATTCATAGTACCCTGTCTGTCAACATGTTTAGACCAAACTCTTTTTTCTAATGGTCTTGTCTTATCTTTAGAAACTAACTTCTTTGAAGAGGGTAAAATTTTACATACCTCGGTAGTTTTTTTTAACAAGTTTAAGCTTGTTTGCTAGCCAATTTTTCTTCGTTGAAGTTGCTTGACATGTCTCATCTTGTGTTTGTACTTGAAACACTTTGAAATTTCATGACCCTTGAGTGAAAAATAAGAGCATGTCAATGGATAATATGATTCAGACGTCCGAGATGTGCAAGCTTCTAGGCATAGAGTGGAACCTGAAAAACCAGACAGAGAGTTTCTAACAGAAAGGTTAATTTCATCATCCAGATTGGTTGAGTCTCCTTATGGAAGAATATCAAGATTGATGTATGTATTTCTACAATTATCAAAATCGATATCTTCGCAAAGAAGTGCAACACTTGATTTTTCGTCTTCATTCGAATCATAATGATCAGACATTTCATCAAGAGTTGCAGCAAGACCTTTGTTCCCAGTGTATTTTTTATGGTTCGGGCACTCATTTGCAAAATGACCAAAACCTCTACACTTAAAGCATTGTGGTATATCCCCATCTTCAGCCTCGTTAGTATCCCTGTTTTTAGGAGGAATGCGATTATGAGGTTTAACTGACGACCTAGGTTTGTCTCTGGAAAACCGTTTACTTCTCTTCAATAGAAGATCCCTAAACTGTCTTGTGATTATAGAGACTGATTTGTCAAGATCTTCATCTGATAAATCAGCCTTAGAAAGATCATCCTCAAAGACATAAACACTTTTACTTTTATCAAGTAATTTAGTGTTCTTTTGTGCTTTTAAGGCAACATCCTTTCCAATTTTGGATGTATGCTCATGATCAAATATCTTTATCTTTCCAACCAACATGTTTCTGGAAAGAGAATCAAGGTTATTTCCCTCAACGATGGCATGCTTCTTACATCGTATCTAGATGGCAGTGATCTGAATTTTTTTTATCACAATGTCCCTTTCAGGAATAGTCTTACCCAATGAAAAAGCTGCATTAACAATTTCATACACATTGTGATTAAACTCATCAAATGAATCTTCATCTTCCATACGAAGGTTTTCCCAATCGGAATTAAGGTTTTGAATCCTAGCTTACTTTTCACTGGTATTCCATTCGAATACGGTTACTAAGATATCCCAAGCATCTTTAGACCGAGTGCACATAGTCACATGGTGCATAAGATCTGGGGTAATGGCATGTACGAAGGAATTCAAACCTTCAGAATTTTTCTTTACAACAAGTATCTCAGCAGCGTTATACGAACCAATATCCTTAGGAATGGTCGCATTCCCTACTTCCACAACGGGAGCATCATAGCCATTAACTACATACACCCATGTTTGAAAATCACGCGCTTGAAGAAAGGAATGCATATCAATTTTCCACCTTAAGTATTTTGATCCATCGAAGACTGGTGGTAAGTTTATAAAGGGAGCACCTCTGCCATATCAGATCGCTAAAAACATAGACTTGTAATTTCTTTAACGTGTTTGCCTACTCTGATACCAATTGAAAATGCGAGGGTCTAACAACCACACCCAATAATTCGGTTGGAAATCTTATCAACTAAACAGTCAGACTCAATCTAGAATAAAGTATATCAATGAGTGTAAATATCTCTAACTCTTAATTCAATCCGTAATCAGAAAATAGAAATCTGCGAGCTGATAAGATTGTATATTCTAATTGATTGATCTTAACGCATAACCTGTGATATTTCAATTATATAACAAAATATAATGTGGAAAAAAAAAAGACACAGACACCAGAATTTTGTTAACGAGGAAACCGCAAATGCAGAAAAGACCCGGGACCTAGTCCAGTTTGAGCACCATACTGTATTAAGCCGCTACAGACACTAGCCTACTATAAATTAACTTCGTACTGGACTATAGTTGAACCCTAATCAGTCTCACACTGATTTAAGATATAATTGCGCTCCTTACGTCTCTAATCCTAGCAGGATACTACGTACTTGATTCCCTTAGCTGATCTCACCCACAGCCAAGAGTTGTTTCGACCAAAAGTCGAAGACTTGATAAACAAATCTGTCTCACACAGAAAAGTCTATAGGATTGAATAAATCGGTCTCCCACAAAAATACCCGATAGTTTTTGTTCCGTCTTTCGATAGACCAAGGTGAACAGGAACCAATTGATATACCAGACTTATATTCCCGAAGCACAGCCTAGTATTATCAATTACCTCATAATAAACTTAATCGACTAAAGATAAAAATTATTGTGGAATGACAAACGATGAGGCGAATATGTTTGTGACTACTTTTATCTTGCATATCGGAGATATAAAATATGGAGTCAATTATTCCAATTGTACTCAACAGGATAGAAACAACAAGATCATATCAGACAACTACAAATATAATAGTTTGGTCTGGCTTCACAATCCCCGTGTAGTCTTCAAGTCGTTAACCTACAGGGTCTCGAGAAGAAACCTAAGGTTAAAGGAGAATCGACTCTAGTTATGCAACTAGTAACACACATGAGGTATGGGGATTAGGTTTCCCATTTGCTAGGGTTCCCCCTTATATAGTTTTCAAATCAGGGTTTGCGATCCAAGTTACCTTGGTAAAAAAGCATTTAATAATCACCGTTAGATGAAAAACCTGATTCAACCAAGCTAATATCTTTTAACCATTAGATCGAACTTAGCTTGTTACACACAAATGAAATTTACCCTCATTTAGGTTTATGTAGCCGTTCTTAAACGTGTACACCATGTTGGTTCATAAATAATTAACCGAGGTTAGCCATATGATTACTCTCATATCAACCTTATTCATATTAACCATAACTAGTTCAAATGACTCAAATGAAACTAGTTAATGAGTTGTTCAATTGTTATATTCCCATGGATTATACAAGAACACAATTGAAGCAAAAACGGTTTCATTCACTTTAATCAATCATGAACATTATAGACTCGGTTCGAAATTTCCGCCAGTATGCGTACGGGTACGCATACTTAAGGTGGCTAGTTTATGAGTTTGTAATTCCCAAACCCAACAGATATTTTCGGTTCGAAATCTTTAGCTAGTATGCGTACGGGTACGCATACTAATCTTGTCTCCTTCACCAATTTCGTATACACACATATGCATACACTTGGCTCCCGGTTTATGGATTTATACACTAATGTGCGAACAAACTATATATGCTTATATCCAAAGATGGTTACATTATCAACTCTTCATTACAATCATTGAAACATTCTTCTTTAATGACAGTAGCCTTTTTCACACACTATTAGCATCAAAGCAATTTTCAAGTTATTGAAATGTCAACATGACTTTCGTTACGAGTAAAGATAAACATGGCTAAAGCGAAAGCTTGCCAACACATATTTCGAGAAATATGTAAGCGAGATATACTCAGCTCAAAATCTCAAATGTGTATAGTAGAATACTATATCGTAAAATGACTTATGTCTCAATTATAGGACATAGAATAGAAATAGACTTTCCAAGTGATAGATGAGTTTAAGTCTCCACATACCTTTTGTCGATGAAGTTCCACAAGCTCCACTTAGTAGTTCTTCGTCTTCAAATGATGAACGCCGAGAAATCTAAGATCAACTACACTATATATGTCCTAGTCCGAGACATATATAAATAGGCTAGAAATCAAGACTTATAATTTTGATCACCAACATTGACAAACATGCTTGAGATCACAACGGATGCGCGTTTGACTGAGAAATGCTCTAACAATGGTGTTAATGATGGACAACGTATTCTTGATTATTCTCTGTGTAGAGTTGTTTTTTACACTCCAGAATCAGAAAGTGGGGATTGGTACCTGGGAGAAAGATTGCGGTACCAAATACAAGGTATATATGCAACTACAATTAACCCGCCACAATAGGTGCAAACCTATGGATCAGATTTTGATCGGCTGAGAAGAACTAATTGGGAGAGGTATGAACTAAATACAAAGAGGAATATTACTGAAGCGCAGTATGTCGACTGGTACAAGTCGATTGCGTAGTCTGTAATTGGGACACATAACATGGATATCTATGGGTTTGATTTCCTAGGGTTATTACTTCTCAAAGTGAGCCAATCACGAACCCCAAAACATCCCAAGCTATGAAATGTGATTATCCCTACTATAATGTGACTACCAGTAACGAAGAGTTGCGGAGCCAACTGAACGATTTTTATTGGCTGAATCGGAAAATTGAGGCTATACACTTGAATGTGTGTAGGAAATGACACAAGGAAACAATGTTTGGATTGAGTCCAACTGTAAATGATGACAGGCGTTCACCGTCTACCTATTCTACCATGAGAAACAGATCATTTCACGATAGTTAAAATACAGTTGTGGGAGAAACATAAGTACGACAGAGTTCTTCAACACATGTACGACATAGTACTTCACCACAAAGTGTGCATGTATCTCCACCTCAAGTATTTCGGCAAGATCCTAGGCGCATTTAATCATCATTCTCTCCCTACAACCCAAATGATTGCTACAATGTTACACCACCACCACAACAACAAACATCGTATATACTTGGAGGACCGAGTGCTTTCCAATCGCCTAATGGTTTTCAACCAGTTTTATCCCCTTATGAAAATTATTATTTAATATTTTGGCAAGTGGGGATATCCCAGGTCTATCCCTGGGTCTTGGAGAGTTCTTGACTCCAGAAAATAAAAATGGGAGAGCTAGCGATGAGTGACATTAGAAAGGTTATAATTTTTAATTCTTCTATATTTGTAATTTTAGTTTTAAAAGTACGATGGTCTGAATTAAATGAAATTACATATGTTTAAAATTAAGCATTTTACATTAGATTCACTGAATTACGACGGACTATATTAGCTTCACTGATGAGAAGTACTGGGTGGAACAACAATTACAAATAAGGGGTTGAAACTGTTCAACACCTTAAGTATTTTGAAACGTTTTACGAAAGGAAAAGCCTCATTTTTTCCATCTCCTCCGTTCAGCCAAAGATCTTGTTACCATCTCAGCATCAGTTTCACCTATTAGTATATATCGATCGGCATGCATCGTTAAAGATACAAACTCACTTACTTCTTTCTTAATTATATGAAAACGATTTTCTATTTCGCATATAGAACGACGATTCGGATTACGGGTGTCACTGCAGAAACCGATATGAATAATTTCCCTGAAATTCACCCATGGATAGTTTGCTGACGCAAGCTGAGTATATAAAAAAAATCATAGTTCCTGCGAATAGATTCATCTTCTTCTTTAGTGTAAGGAGCTCGCCGAACTAACAAAGGCCGAGACATTTTCAAGAATTTTTTTAAGCTCAGAGAAGAAGAGTAAAGAAGACTAGATGTGTGAATTTGGAGTTGAAATGGAGAGTATTTATAGAACTTAAAATTCTAACCGTTGGATGACAAGGATTTACATCCCTCTAGATATAGCCGTTGGCGCTTTGTGTCAAACGCTGGAGATTTTAATGCAGACGATGGCGTTAGAAGTAACGGGCGGTTTTTCCACAAGTTCCAGCGTTTTTGGGTTACGCGCCAGCATTGGTGCCAAACTCGCGTGATCTTACATCATACACGTGCTACATGTTCCATCTCACTCAAAAAACGCACAATTTTTTTGGTTTGTACATCCATTTTTCATGTTTGTTGAGTCCATAGTGGGATCAAAATCAACAAATCATTGTTTTGTTGAGTCCATAGGAACTTCTCTTATATAAGTTGAGGTGCATTATGTTACTCAAAGTTTTAATGGAAGGTACGTATTTATAATGTTAAAACATCAATTAAACTAGTTTTATTGGATAACTTAACATAAAAAAAAAACATTATTAATAAATATATTTATATTCCTACCGATATTATCGGCCGATATAATCGTTATATTCATGTGTCACCAATATTTTGAGTATCATCTACGTAATAGGCAATACACGATAAACTCCGAAATAATCGATCGATATAACGGATATTAACTACATATACTACAATTTAGTTATAGTTAAGAGAAATCAGCAACCATAGTGTTTGGCCTTACAAAAGTTGTCCTGAAAGTGACCACATCATAGGATTTTACTATCGTTATTATCACTTTTGTTCGACACTATCATTATTTTATCCGTTATTTCCGCCAATTTCCTCTATGGATAAAGTCATGATTAGATATTGTTGATGGGGTACCGGTTAGTCCAACTTGCTAGGTCTGTTGCTCATTAGTGTGGGCCTAGTTGTGTTGTATCAAAGAAAAAATAATTAATAATAAATGCCCACCTTGTTATTTAGAAGAATCCTAATTTGGGGCAGACCCAATAATTTTGGGGCATACACCCTTAACAAGCACCCCACACAAAATTATAAGGGCTGCCCTAAATCTTGTTAAGTTACTATAATACCCCTGCCTAGTTTAAATTACAATACTACCCTTCCACTTAATTAAATTCTAATCCTAAAACAATCCCACTAATTTAACCCATCCCACTAATTAACCAACCACCCACTAATTAACTCACTAACCATTACTAATTAACCCTTCTCTCTCACTCTTCTTCTCATCTTCTTCTCCAAAAACACAAAAAAAAATTTGAAAATTTCTTTGTTCGATTAAGTTCTCGATTAAACACATTAATTTCACCTCGTGTTAAGCGATGCCCTAGAAATATGGTGCTGAATCCTGGTATTGCTTCTATAGCATCTCAATCTAGGGTTTTTGGAAAAGATGGTGATGAAGAGGATAGTGGATTGATTGGTGTTGGACAGCGAGAAATAGAGCCCGATCCTTTAAAATTGCACATAGAAATGTATTTCCCACAAACCCATTGCTTGGTTTTTCGTATTTCGTTGATTTGTGACAAGTAATCGATGATTCCTCTGGGTTTTGGAACTTCCAGAGTAGTGTTCGGCTGAAATTTAGCAGCCGAACTTATTTTTTTTTTACAGACGAAGAACAGTTCGGCTTATGTTTTGAAAATCGATTGCGCCGAACCTTTGTGTTCGATTAATACCTTGCCAACCCTTCCCGGCCGAACCTGACAAACGATTTACCCCAGTTGGTTGTCAGGTTCGGCTGACTCGATTAGATTACTTTTAAGCCGAACTTATCTCCGTAAACACTTCGAAAATCTTGCTTTGTATGCTCTAGGTTCGGCTAACTCGTGATGATGAGTTATCAGCCTAACTTATCTTTGTACTCTCAAGTTTTTAAATTTTATTCTGGCCATAACTTCTTTGTCCGATGTCGGAATGGCCTCATTATTTTTGCGTTGTTTTGGCCTTTTCATTCTCTTGAAGATGACGATAATGTATCATTGATTTTAATGAGTTTACATATCCACAAGTACAAAACTTTAGTTTATGACGATAATCTTTAGTTTATGTAAATCAATGAATTTGGGGGCAATTGTACATTAACGATTTTTTGGGCACCACTATTTTTTTGAAGTGGATCCTCATTTTATTTTTGGTAAGTTATTTTAAGTAATTTTGGGACATCCCTTATACATATATTTATATTAATACTAAAATTACCCTTCCTAATTAAGTTGGTGAAATGATTTGTTAGTCTAATGGTTAATTAGTGATTTTGTTAAGTTAATTCGAGTGATTGGTGAGGTTAAATAAGTTGTTTTTAGTAAAAGAATTATTGGAAGAGAAGAAGAAGATGGTCTTGGAAAAAAAGGAAATTTTTTTGAGATGGGTGAAAATTGATTGACTTGGACAACCAAATGATGTTTTGGATACTTAGATAAACTTCAAAATTAGTTAATGTTGCTTGATTTAGCCAAAACTTTCGAAAAATTGAAAATGTTTTAATTTTTTTTGCTAGGTCAACCAAGTTCGGCTACGATTTCTGAATAATAAGAAGCCGAACTCACCTGCTGGTGTAGTTCGGTTTGTGTATCTTCAAACACAAGTAGCTGAACCCACCTTTAATTGAGTTTTGCAAAGTTCGGTTATCCAGATTCCAGGATAGGTAACCGTACTTTTTGGATGGGGTTTACAAAGTATTGTTCGGTTTATTCGATTTCATAGGTTTCGTAGCTGAACCTTTGGTAGAAACATGCGAAAAAAAAACACAAGAGGTAAGTTTGGCATGATCGCAAAGTTTATAAAACATTGCCGAACACAACAAAATAGGTTTTCAAAAAAAAAATCAGTTTGGAGAAAAAAAATTGTGAAGTAACCGAACTCAATATATAGAATTTCAGAGAAAGTTCAGTTAAGAGGAAGAAATATGCGACGTAACCGAACTCAATATATAGAATTTTAGAGAAAGTTCAGTTGGGAGGAAAAAATTTGCGACGTAACCGAACTTTTATCTGAAAATTAGGCTAGAAAACCAGAAAGTTCGGCTAGGAAATAAAAAGTTCGACTAGGAAATTAAAAAGTTCGGATGGGAATTTTTTTCTGCAAAACAACCAAACTGTTATTCGTGTTCTTCATTTCCAGCAGGTTCGGCTAATTCGACAATTTTTTTTCCACAAAATTCCTAGCCGAACTTCTCTCTGCAACTTCAATTTTTATAATTACTACTCCCTCAATTTAAAATAAAATTTTGTTAGTACCTCTTATTATGTTTTTATGTTTATGATTTAGAGTTTTAATTAAGTTAGTTAGTTTAGAAAGGAGATTATTAGATTAGTCATAAGGGTCGGGATCCCCCAACAATGCCTTTTGACAAAATCCAATAATCGTTGGATTCTCTATATCTAACGGCTTATTTTTTGGATGACATGGCACTTACCTATGTGTTTGGCAAATTTAATTGTTCAGATCCAGTATACCTTTTTATGTTCTTCGTTGATTCTTCGTCGTCTTCAACCCGAGACACCCAGCAAGCTAAAAGAAAAAGCTGAAAAAAAGTAAGATTGAATGACGTGATGGGTTTTTAGGAAGATAGAAATAACTAAAAGAGATTGGTCTTTTCATTTCTCTCTTCAATTTGGTTGAGTTTTATTTCTTACTGCATTGGTTTAGCAATATTGGGAAACACTAATCCGTATTTTCAAATGGAAGAAGATCCAACAACTGTATTTAACTTGAATCTGAATAGGTCTGATCCAAAACTTAAATCTGTGATGGAGGATTCGGGTATGTTTTTCTAGAACAACTATCAGATACAGGACTTGTTGCTATAACAAACTTCATAAACTACATAGTACTACAGCTGGTAGTAAACGATTTTGTAAAGAAATTTTGAATCATATGAATCTTGTTAAACTTCATTGGTACTGTAGTGATCCAAGCGGTTTATAAAAGATATTATAAGAGATTTGAAATCTCACTACTGATCTACTCTTCCTCTCAAATTCGGGTTTTAAGATTATTATTGATGATCCAAAATATACTATTGTGGGAAGATGACTGTTCACCCTAATAAATATGTTAAATTCTCTTCGAATTTTTCTCCATTATTCACGTTTAGTCCAACAAACTATTGTATCCAAACACAGACTACAAATAAATTGGTTACCGTATCATCAAAAAGAAAAGCCGTTAGATATATCAAATCTGACGGTTGGTAAATTTTGTTAAAAGATTTTGTTAAGCGATCCCGACCCTTGTCGGGTATAATTTAAACAAGGATAAGGTAGTCTTTTCTTTAACTTTAGGATACCCCTTATATACAACTATAGAGAAGGTGGCCAAATAAAACCATGGTCCCTCAAATAAAAAAACCGTGGTCTCCAAAAAAAAATCTTTCTTGTACATATACACTGGGCCAAGTGCACTAGATTAGGAGTTTTGTTTACATTCAAAATGGTTCAATGGAGCAGTGGTTAATGACTTTCTTTTTGAAGGCAGTTTTTGGGTATACCAAAAACATTTTGGGCATATCAAGTAAGACAAAATAGGAGTGTAAATAGTAATATTAGAAGCCCCTTAACCAATTTTTTTTGGTAATGGCAAATATGCCCTTTTAGGATTAGTGTTAATAGTAATGATTAGGTAAAATAAATCTGATTAGTGATTAGTTTTAAGATTACTTGCCACTATCTGATTAGTGATTAGTTTTAAAATAAATCTGATTAGTTTTAAAATAAATCTGATTAGTTTTTAGGATTAGTGTTTACGATTTTTTCCTGGTTTTGATCTTCAGAATGTTGATTTTTTTCCAACATATCTTATGTTTAATCTCGCTTTTGTAGGTTAAAATCATCAAAAGTTTGTGTTTTTTCACTAAGGTTCGGCGAGTTTGGATGAACAGTTCGGCTATTAGCTGAAGTGTTGATTAAGAGTCGAACCTACCTAGTTCTACTCGTTTTGAATTGTCCAAATAAGCCGAACCCTACACCGAATCGTCTCGGAAGAAAAATGTTTAGGGTTCGGCTTATATTTAGAAATTGTAGCGCCTAACTCGTTGGAAACACATTGTTCGGCTATTTGAATAAGTAGAATATAAGTTTCTAACCTGATCATGTATATTCCTGGGTTAATAATTTTGTATTGGTTCTAAGACATATTATGATTATCGAATACGCCAACCCCTACGCATCTCTTTTCAGGACTAGGTTCGGCTTGAAATTGCATGAAATTTCAAGCCGAATTGTTCATATACACTTACAGAAGATTTTGTGAAGAATGTTCGGCTAAAAACACAACTTAATTGTGAGTCAATCTTATAAATGCACTAGGTTCTATAGATATTATGATTATCGTACAAGCCAAACCTAACCATTAATTTTTCTTTAGAGCATCTAAAAATGTTCGGACATATTATGATTATCGTACATGCTTCTAACCTAACCATTAAGGGTAAGGACATATTAGTAATTTAAATTGTTTGAGGATATATAAGTAATTACACTACCCCTTATTTTTCCACCCTGGGTGGAAAAAAAAATTTGTATGCCCAAAAACTGCCTTCTTCTTTTTTACACTAAGTGTGATTTGCTTACCATTTTGATGAAAATTTTACATTTCTTAATCAAGATTCAAGATAGATAATTGAATTGAATTCATATTTTTTTTGGATTTATTGAAAAATGAGAAACAAAATAGATTGATTGTATTTTTGCGCATATTAATCAATGATTACGACTCTCTTAACATGTACATGACAACCAACGTAGGTACACTAGTTACATCTTCGCATGGCCGTTATGTTTAAAGAGGACATAGTTAACATGTTAATCAAACCCAACTCATCAACACCTTCTACTATTTGTTAGTTCTCCTTTTTCTCTTATCAAACCCTAAAATTCAACCAGTATGGGTTCTTCTAAATCTATATTTGTTTTGTGTTTAATCATGGTGTTTTCATTGGCAAGTACTTCCTTGAGCTTGGAAGCACGACAACTTTCGGAAATGTTACCCCAAGATTCACGCATTGCAACAAGTAATCTTCCTAGTGTACGGCTACCGGTACGGTTTTCATTTTGTCCTTGTGATCATGATCCTAATGAGATTTGTGTGCAGCCATCAACCAATATTGTCCTTGGCATTCCTGTCGAACTTCCTTCGTGTATCTGCATGTCAGGAATTTCTTTCGTTTGTCTTAGTAGTGCTTCTTCGGCACAACTTGCAGAGAAACTTTCGGCACCAGTTTCAAATATCACTTCAGAGGCTGTGGAACTACTTCCACCGATTACTTCAACTCCAACACCACCAACTGTTCAAGAAACTCCTTAAAAGCTGAAGAAATCAAGTCAAAACTGGTACTATTACTATATTAACCAAGTATGAAAGGAATAAAAACGTTTTGCTGCCACTGTTAGTCGACACACCCCTTTGCACATCAAATCTTTGTTCATTACGTACTTTAACTATTGGAATACCAAATCTTCTGTATTAGTCAAGTGTATAATAATAAGCCTTGGGAAATCCTTACTTGGAAGCCGGTTTTTAATCATAGGCCCTTCCATGAATACACTATACACAAATAGAAAGTATATTGGGAATGAAACATGAAAAGCACCGGACAGAGCACATCTAGCTCCCAATTGCCGGCCACTTGACTTGGTCTGTAACTGTAAGCATTTAAATCAAGGACGAGCCAACATAG
Source organism: Papaver bracteatum (assembly GCA_023529315.1). Lineage (NCBI taxonomy): Eukaryota > Viridiplantae > Streptophyta > Magnoliopsida > Ranunculales > Papaveraceae > Papaver > Papaver bracteatum. The sequence continues at coordinate 58,021 of JAJJWX010003463.1, read as the reverse complement.
GCATCGGGGGCTATGGCCCAAAGGCAAACTATGCCATCAAGGCAACTTGTCTATCCTAACATAACAAGGACGATTTGCTGTTTTTATTTGACTTAACAAAATTATCAAAAAACGGTTCTATGGTGTAGTGGTTAGCACTCAGGACTTTGAATCCTGCGACCTGGGTTCGACTCCCGGTAGGACCTCTTTTTCATATTTCTTTTTTGAACGCACTTCTTTTTGAAATAAATGATTTTTTTCTAGAATGCTCTCTTTTTTTTTTTTTTATATAAATGATGATTAAAAAGCATGCTTTTTTACATTATCATATCTTGTTTCAAATGATTACAATGATGTAAAAGAATAAATGAATCTCACTTTACTTCAAACTTCAATAATCTTCTGATCCAGTGCAGTATATCGCCACCTCTCTTTCTCCACAAAATCCGCATCAAGAAATTGCGCAACGAAAGTCCAGAGCCTATATGCATCTTCAAAATTTGTCAGGAAACCAAATGTAGCCGTAACAACAGTAATTCCCAGGTTACCTTTCCCTCTAATCATCTTGCTTACTCCTCCTACTGCTTCATTTTCATGTTTTTTTGTCTCCAACACTACTTTTTTCTCTTCCTCGTATTTGTCAGAAAACCATATGTTTTGCAAGTACCCGTAACTAAGAGAAATATTGCTCCGGTCGGCGAGTTTCTGCACGAGTGAAGGTTCAACCTTTTCTCCTTTCCAATCAAACACATTGAACGCTAATGCAGGTCCGCGGTCGAATTTTATCTTTGGCCCGTAAATTTTTGTAAGTGGAATCCCCTTTTCTGAATACGGATGTTTCAGTTTCATCAATGCATTTACCAGCCAATTGATCAGACACCGTAATCTATTCGTTATGAGAATCAGTCCCAATGAGTCCGCATTATCTAGACCCTTGCAGGTGATAGAATTTGCGTTATCCTGGTTTCTAAGTGCTGCAGGTTCAGTTGCCTGAGGCTCCAATTCAACAATTTCACATGATGGTTGTTGCACCTTTTGTTTCATTTTTGTGTCTGTGAAGGTCTCGCCAGGTCTGGCAATTTCTTCGGATCGTTTATTTTTATCGGAGTTCGAGGATCTATCCTTTCTGATTTGAGGAAATATTGGACCAGAAAATGAACTTGAAGAATCACTTACCAGGTGATAAGTAGCATCATTTGCATGGGTAAGACTCACAATTCCGATGCTCCTATCCGTGGCGGATGTTTCCAAGATTCCTGCACTAGATTTCTTGACAAAAAGGCAGCCAAATCCTGAGGGGTTATCACCAAAGACCTTAAAAAATGAGCTGATAATGAAATCCGGCTTAAACAGTGACAACCCCAGAGTTCCCATATCTTTGGGTCCTAATGCACAAGCATCAAGAACTACATGCCAACCATTTTCTTGTGCTAAATTCATCCACTGATAAGAATATCTTGCTCCGGTCATCCTGGATTGAAGCGGGAATACGAATAGTCCTTTCTTCTTTTTCCTTCTGCTGACCAACATTTTTCTCAGTTTTGTTGAGTGAATTCTCATCCTTGGCCACATGAACTCCGCTTGCATAACTTTAGCTCCTCGTTTCTTGGATTTCTCTATCATTCCATCCACCGCTTCGCTTTCGTAATCGTAAACTGTCAATAGGCTCTTATTGGACTGAAACGGATAAGATTCTGCTAAAAGCTTAAAAGCCGATGCTCGGTTCGCCGTGAAAACCATATGGTATTCGGTTTCAGACACATTGAGGAAATCCATAATTCTTCTTTTGATTGCTGATTCTAGTTCTGATTCTTTAGCTCCGTATAGTATTTGAGAACTCAAATTTGCAGCTTTGTATGAGATTTCAAAGAACGGGAATTCGGAATGTTGCGGTGGTGGTGGCGGAGGAGAAGAAGAAGTAGATGCTAAGGAGGAGGATTGCGGTGGTTCTTGTTGTGAATGACTAAAGAGACCCAATCCAATATAATCAAGGCATACATGGTTAGCAACAGAAAGATGATTGTAGTCTTCTCTTCGGATTCGATCCGCGAATTCCGTCTTGGAATATAATGGATAAGCTTCACTGAATTGATAAAATGATTCAGCTAAAGAAGGAAGAGATTCAGGGTTCGTGAATTGAAAGTTCGGATCAAGAGATAGAGTCGTTGAAGTAGCGAATTCAACTCGAGAAGCTGCAACCGTATTGGTGAACATCCTCCCGTCCTTCGAATTTGAAGATTCCGGCAAAGAAAGCAAAGGAATTAAGCCACAACCATGTATGCAAGCTTGCGAAGCTTCTTTCAGACATGGAGATTGCATCTTTCCTTTCTGTGGCTCCTTCTTCCGCATGTATGTTGTTGCAGAAAAAGCTTATAGGCGAATCACTTTGGCAACAAGCTGGGGTCAAGCAATATGACACATTCTAGGATTCCGGACAATATAAAAAGGTTACAAAATCATCACTGGATTTTCTTCGCAGTTTATGGATTTAGTCGATCCAAACCTTCATAGTCCACTTGTTTGAGTTATAGAAAGAAAAGTAATGGTTCCGCCACCACCACAAAATGAAGATATTTTATAAAGACCAAAGGAAAAAGTCTTTGTACAGTGGCCGGCATCATGGATGTGTATGCATTGCAGGCTAAGTCGCTATCCATCACATGGCAAAAACGAAAAGGAGAGGTTGAATTCATTATTTGTTGTTCAATTTTTAAGTTTGAAGTCGTGCATTTAGACTTAGTTGGGGGTGGAACCGAATTGAGGACGACTACTTTAATGGGAGGTGGGGACTTATTTGACTGGTCTAGTGACCACTGGTGTCTTCTTATCCATGTCTTTTCTGATAGAGCTGAGATGTAACTATTGCTACTTCAATAGTATTTGGGTTGGGATTCATTTGTAGTTCCATACGAGCATAATGGAACCCGGAGTCGGCAGAACTGCCCCTTTCAGGCCTATTTTTGCTCTGCCACTGTCCCTTCCCAAACCTATGTTCGCTCTGCGAGTGCGTCTAAGTTAAAACTTTAAAAAATTTGTATGCTGGATCAATTAAACAATTTTAAAAAGAAGAAAAATTCTTTTCAAAAAAAAAAATTTAAAAAGAAAAATGATAGACCAAAACAGGGAATTTAATGTAACAGTAACTGGATGGATGTGATGTGAATGAAGCTATATCATATATGCACCATGTCAGACAAGGGCATCAGGTGTACGCACTATGAATACTGTTGGGTCCAATAGATGAGTTGGTTGTCACTATTTAAGTCTATTAAAGTACACTTTGGTACCAGAAATGTAAAAAATTGTGCCAATGTAAGAGCATTTACTATGGTAATAAAAATTTGTTGAGCCAGTGAATGAACAAGACAAAATGAACAAATCTGATATTTTATGGTCCTAACATTAACTAACAGGGGTTTACTCAATAAATACATTTGTAAATTTGTAGAGATTTAAAAAGAGTCATGAAAATTAATAATTTTGCGAGATTTATACAGAGTTGAGCAAAGTTTTGCAGAGTTATGCAGAGTTGTCTAATGTCTTGGTAGAGTCCTGAAGAGTTGTAAAAACAAATTTTATATGGAAATATACATGATAGACATAAATACAAAATTTATTATAGTAGCTTAAATTAAATTAAATTAAATTATTTATTATATATATATAACTTATTTTTTTTGTTCAATAAAATATAATAAAGTGTAACAATAAATTAAAATTATTATTATTGTACATTTGTGCATAAAATTAAAATTAAAAAATGTTTAATCGTACCATATAATTTATATCATCTATAATAGGAGTTTTATAGATTGTGTATTCATTAAATAAAATAAAAGAGAGAAAAAAACATCTTTATAAAAAAATTTGGAAGTCTTCCAAAATCTTACATATTTTGTAAGACTTTTATCAAGGAAATATATGCAAAAAAGTCACTCAAAGTCTTGAAAATAGGTAAGTATACAAAGTATTTGAATTTTTAAGTTTACAACGAGTAACACAAACTTTAGAAGACCTTTTGACAATCTACAACGAGTAACATAAACTTTGAAAGAGATTTCAAAAGTATACAACCAGTAACACAATACTTTGTAAATCCATTAAACTCTTTTGAAATCAATAAAAATATTTATTGAGTAAACCCCTGTAATAAGAATTGAGTCCCACTAGCAATTTTATTTATATAAACTAATAAGAGTTTAGTCCCACAGATTATTTAACTAATAAAATAAATAATAAAAAATAAATCATAATTATAATAATCAGGTTTTGGAGAGAGAATATGTGAAGGGCGACATTCCTTCTGACTCCCGCGATATTGGGACTGACGTTGGCGCTCTTGATATTGACTCTGGCGTTATAAGTAAAAACGCGAGTTAGTAATACAGCCGCTGGCGTTTTTCCTTTTGACGCCCATCATTAACACAGACGCGCGCCGGATATTCCGACTCAATGTTCAAAACATCAAATTTGTTCATTTGAACATCCATTTTTCATGTTTGCCCATTCCATAGTGGGATCAAAATGAATAAACTTTGAGTTTGTTCATCTCATAGGAATTGCCCTAAATGGAAGTGATAGACTGGCCGAACTTTCCTCCCGCAACGTGTGTCCCGAGTGTCAATCGAACCGCTTTGGGCAGCGTTCTTAATATCGGGATAGGAGCGGTGGAATGTGGGCTCTGTTTTTTCTCTTTTGCGGGATATGTTGCGGGAGAAATTATCGGGATATATATCATTTCCGCAAAAGAAACCGTGTTGAAAACCATTTTGAAATTCGACACTCTTACCAGAAGAACATAAAAAAAAAAATGAAAACAAAAACTACACTACAAGAAACTTATTTGTGTAGTATATTTCCTCGTTAGAGAGGCGTGCTATGGGGAGGACGTTCTGGTGAACAACAATGAAGGACTCATCACCTATCTTGTTAGTCGTTCATCCTACAAATCTATTACAAGAGGTTACCAAATTGCATATTTTATAATCCACATTATTCATTTATATGGTTTTAGAAAAAAAGAGTGGTAATTAATCCTCTTAAGTTTGAATTCATTATTTGCTGTTCAACTTTTAAGTTTGAAGTCGTGCATTCAGACTTAGTTGGAGTGAAACGGAATTGAGGAGCACTACTTTAATGGGAGGTGGGGACTTATGACTTCTCTTGGGTCCTCTTGTGTCTTCCTATCCATGTCTTTTCTGATAGAGTTGAGATGTAATATTGCTTGTTCAATAGTATTTAGATTGGGATCCATTTGCAGTTGCCCTTTAATTGCCTTAGCTTTGCTTGGTCCCCCACTGCATTTAAGTAAAAGCTTTGGGTTGAATAGATTGAAAATTAAGCAATCTAGCTAAAAGGAAAATGATAGACCAAAACATTTTAATGACACAATAACTGGATGGATGAGAATGAAGCTATAGGAACCATATGTTAGGCAAGGGCATCTGGTGTAGTATGAATACTGTTGGGTCCAATAGATGAGTTGGTTGTCATTATTTAAGTCCATAAAAGGACACTTTGGTATGAAAAATGTAAAAAAATGGCCAAAAGAAACGAGCAAAGCTCATGAATATTACACATTTTGGAGAAAAGTACGGGGAAGGTCGAACTCATCAACAAGCTATCAACCATGTGCTTTCCATACTCAGATGACCCAATGAGTTTACAAAACCTGGTCGAGTTCATTTATTCTAGTACTACCCTCCCTAGTCAGCCAGGTTAACTCGTAAGTTCATTTATTCTGGTTTTTTGAGTTTTACAGTACCAGGAAAAAAATGAACACCTATTTCTCCCTCTCTTCTCCCTTTCTTCATCCTATAACTCGTAAGTTGAATGTGTTTCTCAACATCAATCAATCTTTTGCTTCCATTTTTCTCAATCGATTCTTCGATTTCGTAATTTATTGTTCCAATTAGTGAGATTCATGAAATCTGTAAACATCAAACTCAATTTTGTTAAGAACTTTTATTACTTGTTCAGTTGCGACCAAAATTGGATCCGCTTGTTGATTAACACTGTGAGATAAGTCTACAGACTCTATATCTCAATTTGAAGATCATTTAGTAGTTCAATTGGGTATTTTAGGTATGCATTAATCAGATTCTATATTCTATTGAGTTTTGCGGGGAAGGGGGAACATGTCAAAGGGCTTCGAACACAACACCATGGAAGAATAATCACAAATTCATGCTTGCAAATGTTCGATAAAAAGGCTGAATGAAGAGAAAGGGGTAAAAGTTATTATTTCTTCCTCTACTTTCTCCAGTAGTGGTAGGGGTGATTTGCTGGTGGGATTTGATAAAATTTTATCATTCACAACATGAGGTATGTAGCTTATTAAATTTATAAATATTTGTGTATTGAAAACAAGTTATATGCTAAAACTATAGTTTACCCTGGAAGCAATTTTTTTTTTTTTCTGTTGATGCAACTCCAGAATAAAGTAAAAACCTACTAATGTTGATGCAGGCAAAGATTCAAGCTTGGTTGGATGGTGTCTAAGATAATAATAACGTCTTTGTTTAAAATTTGGAGAGTAATGGGAGAAGTATACTCATCACTTCCCACGAGTTATGAAAAAGCAAGCAAGTTACATGTTTGGGTCAATGCTATGAAAAATGAATACACTGCCTTACATGAGAATGATAGTTTTGTTCATGTTCCTTATCATCCTTCCATGAATGTCCTTGGCTGCAAATGGGTTTACAAAACCAAACTCAATGCTGATGGTACTATTGAGAGACACAAGGCTAGATTAGTTTCTAAGGGATATCATCAAGTAGATGGTATTGACTTTGAGGAGACCTTTAGTCATGTGGTTAAAGCTACTACCATTAGGTGTGTTTTAAGTCTAGCTCTTTCAAATAAGTGGAGTATGAGACAACTTGATGTAAGAAATGATTTTCTCCATGGCTACTTAAAGGAGAATGTTTACATGGAGAAACCACCTGGATTTATTGATCCAGATCATCCTATACATGTTTGTCAGCTCAGGAAATATTTATATGGACTTAAAAAGGCTCCTAGGCCTGCTATGAGAGATTTAGTGGATTTCTACTCAAGTCTGGCTTCATTAATTCTGTTTGTGATACTTCTATATTCATTTATCACAAGCATTCATAAAGAATGATTCTCTTGGTGTATATAGATGATATCATTCTTGTAGGCACTTCATACTCTCTTCTTACTTCTTTTATTACTTCCTTGAAGTCTGAGTTTGCCATGAAAGATCTTGGCCCCTTACACTATTTTCTTGGGCATTGAGGCCACCTTAGATTCTTCATCTCATAAGATGCTTCTTACCCAGAATAAATATTTTGTTGATCTTCTCAGAAAACATGATATGCTAGGTTGTAAACCTTGTAAAACTCCAGAGGGGTCTGGTCCAAGAGTTTCTGCTTATGATGGTGCTCCTCTTAAAGATGCTGCTTCTTATAGAAGCTTAGTGGGTGGACTTCAATATCTGACACTTACTAGACCTGACATTAGCTTTGCAGTAAACTATGTCATCCAGTTCATGCATATCCCTACAGATATACATCTTCATCTTGAAAAACCTATTCTCAGATATATCAAAGGTTCTTTGGGTCAAGTTCTTACATTGAGTTGTGGAAACTGTTTAGAACTTACTGCCTATTGTGATAGTGACTGGGCTGGCTTCCCTGACACAATAAAATCCACCTCAGGGTATTATGTCTTTGTCGAAGGTAATTTGGTTTCCTGGTCTTCCAAGAAGCAACATACTTTTTCTCGTTCTTCAACAAAAGCTGAATATAGAGGCCTTGCAAATGCAGCAGTTGAGATTCTCTGGCTTTCATATCTCTTTGAAGAGTTATCTGTATATTTGTCTCTTCCTTGTCGTCTCTACTGTGACAATCTTGGTGCTGGAAGTTTAACATCAAACCCTATTTTTCATGCGCGCACTTAACACATTGAGGTGGACTATCACATGATCCGCGATCTAGTTACTAATGGTTTTCTGAAGGTTTCTTATATTCACACTCTTAGTCAGATTGCTGATGTGTTTACCAAGGGATTGTCTAAATCTCAGTTCAGTTCATTGAAGGCCAAACTGATGGCTGAAGTCCGTGCATCTGTTTGAGGGGGATGTTAGACTTAGTAGGCGACAACTATTTTCTCCTTGTCATATTAGAACACGTACATTGTGACTGATCACCTTCTGTACCAATCACATTTATCTTTCAGTTCTTTTATGTTTAAAAGTCTATATAAGACTTTGTCCAGTAGCTTGTCCTGAAATTTTTACTCATCTAATGAATCACACTTTCTACACGCTGCTCGGTAAGGATTGACCAGAGTTGTACGAGGCAGTTGATATTTATAAAAATCCTAAATTTTATAAGGATCCCAAGGTAAATAATTAGCATCATTAAATTCATCAAGATACAACGTTACTAACAAAATTTGATCTAAGAAAGTTGCATTTTTTTTTTATGGTGTAGACTTCTCTGGAGTAAAATGGTAAAAATTAGAAATTAAATCTTTTTGACCAAGGTGACATTTACACTTGAATTAAGAGATTTCTCTCTACCGGAAAACAGTAAATTACGTGCAAAATGAAATATCACTAGCTAGCTAATAGTAATTTTTTGTGGTTGCTGATGAAAATTGTAACTATCACCCATATCACTAGCTAGTTTTTCTCGAGTAGAAGCCATTAGAGCGTTATAAATTTCAAGTATCAATCTAGAATCCAAATCATACTCCTTTTTGCTATAACTCTTCTTAGCAATTACTTTGCTATTACTCTTCTTGACAACTGCTTCTCTAGCTTGAGGTATCCTCTTAGTTACAAATTCATTAGCCGTAGAATCATGAAATGAAGATGTTCCAACATTCCCCGCCAATCTTAACATCATATTAATATAACCATCTCTAATCTTCGATAACAATTTCATCAAAGGTGACACCAAGATAACTTTCACTTTAAGTTTTGGTACCACTCTTATACCTCTTATCAACCAATTTCTCTTCTTCCTCTGATCACCACCCAATCTCCTTACTCTCATTTTCTTTTTGGCGCGGATTTCGCCATCGCGTACGCGCTCGTAGCGTTTCTGCCTCCAGTATCTCTTTATTTTTGCATAAAATGGAGTTATACGGCGAGAACTATCGGTAACACTTTCTAGTACAGACATGATGATTTGCTTTTTATTCAGTGTTTGCAATCGTTGAAGAGGAGTTTAGAATTCGAATTTGGTTTTGATTTGGATGATTCAGTTTGTGACTTAAAAATTTGTACTTATATATAGAGTATGAGTAAGTAGGCTATTGTAGATGGTCAATTTAGGATTTTATTTCAACAATTTGACTAGAGAATAGGCGACAAGGAATGTATATGTCAGCGCATACGAAAGTGTGGTCAAAGTTATACAAAGGGAGTTACTTTTTGCGACCTTTAATTTGTCCATAATCTGACTAGAATCTATGATTTGATGTTAATAAAAGCTGAATTGAAAGAATATTCCTTTGGTTCAGTGCTGGGAGTTTAGGTAAGAATCAGGATAATAGAGATTTCATTCGTTATCATTTCGCTCCAATGATTGGTCAAAAAACTCAAACCTATCAAAAAGAAGAAAAAAAATCCTAACAAAAAGGTTCTTAGAAAAGTGTCAGTCGGACCATGAACTTGAGAGGCCTCAAGCCATTCCTATAGGTTCATGGCAATGTGTCCGTTGGTCTATCTGCTCAAATCACCAGTAATCAAGATGATGCACCGCATTCTTTCCTTTTTGGAAAATTTTCCAATATACACCCGATTGAAAACCTCTTTACAAAACTACACCCGTTTTTTTGGATATTTCTAAAATACACCCACCATCTAATGAAACGTTAAGTCCCAGTTTCTTATAATCTAGCCATACATGTGGCAAAACTGATTAACGATGGAGATTCATTTAATCTGTAAAATTACAGCTTTACCCTAAGTGAGAAACAAAATGCGAAGAAGAATATTAAATCGCGTTTTCTTTTTCGTTTCTTCTGCTGCTGCTTTCTCGTCTGTATGAAGAGAAAATTAGAAAATTAGTACGCGATTCTTAATTATTCATCAATGTTTGTTGATCTTAGCAATATATATTTATTATACGTTTACATCCCTTACCTTGGTAGCTCAACAAACACCATATTGGCTACAGATGTGTCTATCTGCTGAACTCAAGTTTGTGAATTAATTGTCAACTTGATCGGGCCCGGTGGTAAGCACATCTAATAAAATCTCTGATGTTCTTCGTCTCAAGTGGTCGCCAACACCAGCTGATGATACATCACATGGCCACAATTTCTTGCCTATCTTCTCATTCTTTGCCTTCTTTTAATTGATGTTTTTGTTAATTAGAACCTATTATGGATCTGTATCCGTGTTTTAGTACTCGTGCTTAAAAGGCTTTGGATGAAATTTTAATAGATATATACTGTTGATAAAAATATGTAGAGATTCATAAAAGGAAGTCCAAGAGATTAAAGATTGTGACTTCGTAGACCATAGAATTCAAGTGAGTTTATGCTAATAACAAAATTTGTGTTGCAGGTGCTCGCATAACACTTATTTTTGTTGCTTTCGGTACTTGCGCTGGATTGCCAGTACTTGTATTCTTCGTCTGCTTTTTTACTTTCCATGGGTCATAAGGTATTGCCTTGGCAGGCTGTTTGTTGCAGTTCTGCCGCAATCCGATGGTCGCTTTTTATGCACGATTTTCTGAGTTTGCCCTATAGGGGATTTTCAGATTTTTTCATGTCTTGACAGCTGTATGACAACTTTAAAGATAACGGCTGTTAACCGTTTTATTAAAAAAATGGATAAAATTATTGTAACGGGTGTAGTTTAGAAATATTGTAAAAAACGGGTGTAGTTTAGAAACACATTATGAAATGGGTGTATATGGGAAAAAGGCCCTTCCTTTTTCTATATATAAATGTTTGCTTTGACTATTTTAGGTCAAACTTTGACCAGTTTTTGCTTGCCAGTGAGGTCACGTGTTGGTCATTAAATGTTTGTTTCTATATAAAGTCGTTGCATACAACTTGATATGACTGTCGACTAGAGGGGCGGACACCAGGATAGAACACCAACGTCACAAAGTATTAGCAAAGATCTATATGTTGTAGAGATCGCTATAGATGGTTTTAAATAAACCGTCAAATTGAACGAGCTAAAAACCGACACATGAATTAGGCCTCGCTCCTTTGGAATTTGGAGGGTGCCTGGTTTGTGGGGCATACCATGTCTCTATACGGTTTTTAGAGTGGTAAAAACAGCGGTTCATTTAAAATTTTCATACGCTATAGAAAAAAATACGACACCAAAAATAAGTTTGTTTTTCTTCGTCTCTTCCGATATTATGACGGAATAGGAACTCAGGGATTATGTTAATGCATTTTCGACCACTGCCTCCTTCCTATGCGATTCCATTTGTTGTAATAATTTACCAAACGATGCATTGATCGTTCACATTATGGTGCATCTCTAAGTAATTAAGATGATTGAGTATCGTATTTCTAAGTAAGGGACAAGCATAGTGATATATTAGCATCATAATGCTTCCACTAGTTAGCCGTATAGGTAAGTGTTGCATCTCCCAGTAAGGGACAAGCATAGCATCATGACACCAAGCTACTGCATCATTTTACAAAGTTTGCATAGCAAGTTCGAGTTGATGCATTATATTTTTAAACAACGTATCGTAAGCAGCATATCATTAGCAAATGTTGAATTTAGGGACAAGATGCATCACTAAACCATGCGTGCGTGGCTTGAGGAGATGCCTCATCCTAGAGTACGCAACATATGCCCGAGATAGATTCCCTGCAAATATTTCCTTAGAACAGTCGGGAAGAAGAGTATTTGTGTGATGAAACTAAATTTGTTGGATCGATGAAATAATATGAAGTTACACAAAATTGGTTAAAAAGACCAAAATTAAAATTTCCTGGGCGAAAAGGACAGTTAGATTTAGATACTGTTTAAATGGAATTTTTTTAAAAAATAGACAGGATGTAACCAGTTTCATCTTGCCCATTTTCAAATATTTTTTCTTATTTTTATTTTACACAGGATGCAACCAGTTTCATCCTTGCTATTTTTTAAGTTTAAGCCAGGATGAATCCAGTTTCATCTTTGCAAAAAAAAATTTGTCCATTTCACCCATAAATATTTTTACTCGTCCATTTGAACCGTGTTTTAAATTTTTTTGGACAAATGACCCATTTTCTTGTGAAGTTAACCATAAGAACAACTTTAGTGTTGAGGTTCTATATTCCCAAATTGCTATCCCATATATGCCTTTTTATTTGAAAATTTTGTTGTGCAACGTAATGGGAAACCCATTTCTATCCAACAACGTAGTTTAAAACTACTTTTGTCAGTAAAAGTAATCTTTAACTCCTTCTGATTGAAACTCGTCTTATAACAATGTTTATAGTGAAAAGGAATTGTAAATACTGTGAACGAGTCGACGTGATTTAATATTACGTGCATAGGTTAGACGGTTTTTATGAAAGTGTTTTATTAAATGATTTTAAAAACTATGTTTGCAAATTCGCAGCTTCACGCATTTATAAAACATGTCAAGTGGTAGATGCAGCTTTTAAAAACGTTTTCTTAAACGCAGTTTTAAGAACCGTCTAGACCAAACGGGTTTATAAAAACCTTCTAGTTTCGAAACAAAATAAAAAATACCGTTTACTGATGGACGTTCTTTAAAAAAGCTTTCAGGTGAGACTGCTTTTATAACATCATGATGCTATATTTGAGAATTGCCGACATGAGTTCTCAAATATAAAAGTTGAATTTGGCAATATGGCAAGTTGGCGACAAATTTAACTTTTGACAACCAACAATATGTTTCGTTTTGTTGCCAAATATGCCTTTTGGCAACAACGCTGCGGTTGCTCTAAGAGACCTAAAAAATGAACCCTGAGCTCAAATTGTAAAACATAAAATAAAAATAGGAGCAACTTTTTATATTATTATTTTGAAAACCAAAATTCTTGCCATACCGCCGATCTAAACAAAATTAAAATAACTCTCTCACAGGCGGGACCCAAAAGTCTAACCAAAGTCTGACCCCTGCAAATTCCAAGTCCAGGGCCCATTCGTTTGTGTCTTAGTTATTTAAAGTTGTTTGTTTAGGCGGTATGGTTAAAAACACTGTTTTGAAAAACTGAGGAGGCATAAAAATAATAAAAAAAAATATAAACGAACCGACCCCAAAAACAAAGCCAAAACCGGGCTGACACAAGAAAAAAAGACCCACACACTTTTAACCGGGACCCTGCAAGTTCCCAACGGGCGGGGTCCACACGCTACCCTCACATGAGTCACATCCTGGTTTTTGGGTCGTTTTTGGCTCGGTCCGTGTAGAAGGGCTGAAAAAATAAATCTTGTTTACTTTTTCTTTTTGAAAATCAGAGGACTTTTCAAGGAAAGTGTGGAAGGACTTTCAAAAAAAAAAAAAAAAAAAAAAAGGTGTTGAACAACTAAAATGTGCGAAAACAATCGCAAGACGACAGTCGCAAGTATTGGAATGGAAAACAACGTACTAAAATGTGCAAAAACAAACGCAAGAAGACAGTCGTGGTGAGATGGATGAAAAAACAGAAGAATATGAAAAAGCTTAGTTATGGGAAACATGCATTTTCCTTCGATAAGAGAACGAAAAACTCTTGTTATTATATATGTAGTTATTACTTATTTTCATTGATCCCAAGATCTAACAGCTAATCCGAATCAATGGCCACCATTACTAGAAATCTTTCACTATCTAAACAGCCATCATGCTGCGCATCTTCCTCCCATTGCACAAAATCTCATTTCTCCAAGTTCAACCTCCGCTCCATTCAAACAAGACCTTCTGCTACTCGTGCTCTACAATTCACAAACTCTTTCTCTGACTCATTTCGAAATCAACCCATCAAAAACAGACCTTCAGCTACTGAACAGCCCATTTCCACCACCACTACCACAAGTGATATCTCTCCTCCTCCACTTTCGTCAACATTCAAAGAATGGTCACTTCAGGGAAAGACTGCTCTTGTCACTGGTGCTACCAAAGGAATTGGACATGCTATAGTTGAGGAGTTAGCTGGACTTGGAGCAATCGTTCATATGACTGCTCGAAACGAAGCAGAAATCCAAAAATGCTTGAAAATTTGGGAAGAAAAAGGTTATAAAGTTACTGGTTCAGTGTCTGATGCTTCAGTTTCATCTGATAGAAAAGAGTTAATCCGGACCATCTCCACTGCTTTTAAGGGAAAACTTGACATCCTTGTAAGTTATCATAAACTTGACACCCTTGTAGATCTTTCTTTATCGAGAAAAAAAAAGGTTATCATTAACGATTTTCGGTTTCATCAATATCTTTACTGACAATTATTTCGTATAAACAAAATTTTTATTGGTTTGAGTTATGTAATACAGGTAAACAATGCTGGAACAGCTATTTTCAAAGAAACCTTGAATTTCACAGACGAGGATCATTCGAACATATTTGCTACTAACTTCGATTCTGGCTACTATCTGTCAATACTTGCACACCCTCTCTTAAAGGCTTCTGGTTCAGGAAACATAGTTTTCATCTCTTCTGTTGCTGGGGTCGTTGCTTTGCCTTTCGTCTCCAATTATGCATCTTGTAAAGGTAAAAATAGCATACGATAAAAAAAATTCAGAAATAAGTTAATGAAATCAGTCTGGTGATTTAGTTTTACAATTTTTTGTTTTAATCAGGAGCAATTAACCAAGTAACAAAGAATTTCGCTTGTGAGTGGGCTAAAGACAACATTCGTGTCAACAGTGTCGCGCCATGGTCAATTAAGACCCCAATTATTGAAAGAGTAATAACAACCATCGATTATTTTTAATCCTTTCAGATATGTATCAACTGATCCTTACAGTAGTCGGGTTATGATTTCATGTTTTTCATCATAGGAAATGCAAAAAAGAAGGATACGTAGAGCGCGTAATCGTTAGGACTCCAATGAGGCGTTTTGGAGCGCCAAGTGAAATTTCACCTCTTGAAGCGTTCCTGTGCCTCCCTGGTGCTTCGTACATCACTGGTCAAGTTATTTGCATCGATGGTGGATTTTCAGTAAATGGAAACTTCCAGGCACATGACTAGCTAGCCTGCTGGATCCTGTTGATTTCTGGATGAAGTTTGGGAAATACTATAATGAACTGATCAGAAGCTTGTGTATGAGTGACATTCGTTTTTATCTTGGATGGTAGAAGGCCATCTGCAATATTATAGCTTTTCGAATCACTCAAATCCGGGGTTGAAAGCTCAAAATATATCCGAAAACGGGGAAAGCAAATATAATCAAGTTAAAAACCCAACTTAGGCCCTTTCCGGATCAATTAAGGTTTCAGACAATTTTCTAACTATGTAGTTCCTTTCCAGAATAAAAATCCGGTCCAAGAGTACTTTGTAGCTTTTTTTGAAGAGTAAAATAAACTCGTTCAGTTTTTTCTTTCTGAACATAAATAATTTTAGCCTCCTCGACAACCTACGTAAGCATGTCTATGTAGAATGATATATAGAGACCAAAATTCCAGCGTATAAACTGAGCTGAGTGTCACTTGGCCATTCGACTATATCAAGCTTTCAAATAATTAATGATTTCAAGGCTTAAATGGTGGGAAGTTCAAATAGAAAATTGACACGTATATCTGAAACTTGATTCCTGTTCTGGCGAGCCAACTAATATCTGCTTAACTTGAAATCCGGGGAGCCAGAGTTGGAGTATAAGTTTATAGAGTAATGGAATGAAAAAAATTAAAAATACTATTTAAGTTGTTTTAATGGATGATTAGTGGGAAAACAAGATGAGAAACGCCTAGGCGATACAGATCGGGGGCATATATATATATAATGGGTATTGTAAGAAAGTGTAATCTAAGGCGCCACACTTTTAATTCTTAACGAATTAAGGCAAGATTCCTTAGAAACTGAAAAAGTGCGATGTACCCAACAGAAATGCAATCTTTAATGGGTACTGTGGCTTCCGTATGATCTTAATCAATAAGAATCGTTCGCAGTAGTAATAAGTCAGGCTTTGATCGGGGAGCACACTTTCAAAGGAACTTTGAACTTGTTTGGTCTCAAAGTTGTGAATGGTACTGGAGGAATAAATTGGAAATTTTATTTTGGCACCCATTTTGATAAATAAAGCTGTGTACCACAGAGTTGTGGGGATGATTGTCATATAACAACAGTGTTATAGTGATAATTTCACCGAAATGTGGGATGTCTAAAATGTTGTTATGGTACGTTCCTTCTAATACAAGGTCAACGTAATATCATAAAGCAATTGCTCTCAAATGCGCGTAGCTAAAAGAAATAGTGTTGGAAATTGTAACAAGCCGTCAAATGATACAAATTTTAGAGAGAGCTTATAATTACATAATCGAGGGTTGAATGGGGAAAGCTACTTCTTCCATATAAGCACTAAGTAGCAGGATAGCAGCAAGCGCAACTGATCCAATAGGAAACCCCTTAGTGGTATCCTTGGTTGTGTTCCAAACATAATCTCACGAGTCACGAACACTTTCATGCTGTAAGTGACATGCAAATTTCAAATCGCTAAGCATTACAAACTTTTATTTTCTTGATAAATGAGCAACTTTTATATCGAATTTATGAGATGTTAAACCTATTGGTTCATCTCAACAAGCCTGATGTGTGACCAAGCCAGAGAGCAGAAACAAAGGGTACACTAATTACAGGAACTGGAAGAGCAATTGATCCTAAACATATATATAAACCAATGTCCTGCAATCATGTTGGTTCCATGCCCTGTAGCACTGGAAAGAGCTAAAATGCGGACATGCTCATGCTGGAAAGTGTATTAAACATGTAATTTAAGCAAAAAGAAGGCGTGGGTTGATTTATCTATCACATACAAAGTCTGATATTTCTTATATGATGTGAGTGTTGTAAGTACATATATTTATGCATAATCCGGTCCATAAGGATACGGAGATATTTGGAGTCCGCACCACGAAGGAGTTTGATGTTCTCAAACCATGGAAATTTCGATATATCTAGTTACACTTGTTAAAGTCTGCGGGCATCCAACTCAAAACTCATTATCTATGAGTGGAGCGATCCTTCCATATTATATTTAAGTTCATTATGTGGATACTAGAGATTTGGGACTATTTTCCTTTCATACGCTCCTTCACCTGTAAGGCCAGTCAATCGGGCTAACACGTAGACTTATGTACGAGTGACCCGTCATTCGGTCATGGGTGTACAGGTGATATTCGGTCACAATGGTCAGTGGTTAAGCCTACACCCCACATAAAGGTACGCACCTAGTCTGATACCATGTTAAAGATTGCGGACATCCAACTCAAAACCAATTGGCTATGATTGGAGTGGTCGTGCCATATTACATTTTAAATTAATTATGCAGATACTAGCGATGTTGGACTATTGTCCTTTCACAACACTGACTCGGATTGAGAGGCAAATGTGATTGGAGAAGATCGACATCTGGTTATGTTACTTTCGTCAGAGGTAATTTAGTAAATTTAAAAATTTAAGAAATAACAGATTGTTTCACTATCCAGTATACAGAGCGATGGTGAAAGGCATTTGTGAACTGTTATGTTTGAAAAGGATTATGGGAAAACTTGGTTTCCCTGTTGAAAAACCTATCAAGTTGTTTTGTGATAACCAGTCAGCAACCAAAATTGTTGATAATCCGGTGCAACATGATCAAATAAAGCACGTTGAAATCGATAGGAATTTTCATCTATGAAGAACTCGAAGAAAACATAATAGTACCTTATGTTCGTACAACACAACAACTAGCCGATATTCTTATTAAATACTCCCTTCGTCCTACTATTAAGTGACCTATTTACTTTTGGATTTTGTCCCACTATTAAGTTGCCTATATCACTAAACAATGAGATATTTCTAAAATTATCCTTCTAATTGATTATAAGAAATATAAGAAATATGCATAATTTGATAGACATGTTTATATTCATTACGTAGGTATTTTAAAATGCTTTTCAATGATATAAAGTTTGCGAACATCAATGGTGTAGTTTGAGAGATAAATTATTTTAAAATTTCATTAATTATTATCCATAAGGGTATAATTGTAAAAAATGCTTAAAAATCTCTTTTCCCTTACCTTAAAAATTGTGCAAACTTCAACTAGGTCACTTAATAATGGAATGGAAGGAGTAATATATTTAATGATTCACTTGTTAAGGAGGTCATTTATGACCTATATGTACCAGATCAAGGGTGAGTGTCGAATGATCAATTTTGTACAGTGGAAGTAGCTGTAATATTGTACGTAGTCTAATTGTTAGTGGTTGTCTAAATTTGACTTTCATTTTCTTTTTCCCTGATAACACGTGTTTTCCTTTTTCACTTATTGAATAAAACATTGTGTCCTTACCCACCGACTTTCACGTGAGTGAAACTATGGGTTTATTTACACTGTACGTCCGGTTTTGTTTTGGCTAAAAGTTATAACGGCCTGTTTGATTTCTATGTAGAACAAATGAACAATGAACAATTAAAACCAATGACTATCACGACTGCATGTGGAATGAAAGAGACATGACGGCATTTAGAGGGAAGTCGAAATCTGCTCGTGAAGTTCTTAATGTTGTCAAGTATTGAACGTAACAATAGTTATCCTAGGTTGGGTTACTATTCTCTATGATATAGTCTATAAATAGTGTCTCTCTCTTGTTAATGGTACACTCATCCATTTGATACTAAATACTAGTGCTAAATATTTCGCTTTTGCTACTTCAATGGCGTCCATCACTGCACATGTTATTAATCTCCATAAAAAGCCATCACGATACCCGTCTTCCTTCTTTTCCACAAAAACCCATTTTCTTCCCGTTCCAACAAGACCTACTTCTTCTTGTGTTCTACAGCTGACAAGCTTGCTCCCTGACTCGTTTCGAAATCAATCAAGCAAACCCAAGGCTCCAGCCGTTGAAACAAACGATTCCGCCACCACCACCACGACGATGCACTCTGCTCCTCCGATTGTTTCAAGATCCATAGACAATGAACCCAAAATCGGAGCTGATATTCTAGTTGAAGCTTTAGAACGTGAAGGAGTCACAATCGTTTTTGCTTATCCAGGTGGTGCAACACTGGAAATTCATCAAGCTTTAACTCGATCTTCAACAATTAGAAATGTTCTTCCTAGGCATGAACAAGGTGGAATATTTGCTGCTGAGGGTTATGCTCGTGCATCTGGCTTACCTGGTGTCTGCATTGCTTCTTCCGGTCCTGGGGCTACTAACTTCGTTTCAGGTCTTGCTGATGCGTTACGCGATAGTATTCCAGTAGTTGCTATTACAGGCCAAGTTCCGAGGAATATGATTGGTACTGATGCTTTTCAAGAAACCTCAGTTGTTGAGGTAACGAGATCAATTACTAAACAAAATTATCTTGTTCTTGAAGTCGATGATATTCCTCGTGTTGTTAAAGAAGCATTTTTCCTTGCTACATCGGGACGACCTGGTCCGGTCCTTATCGATATACCTAAAGATATACAGCAACAGCATGTTGTTCCTAAATGGAATGACCCCATGATATTACATGAGTATATGTCAAAAGCACCAAAGCCACTTAAGCAAAACCTTTTAGAACAAATTATTAGGTTAATTTCAGAATCAAAGAAACCTGTTTTATATGTTGGTGGTGGGTGTATAAATTATAGTGAAGAATTGAGACAGTTTGTTGCGCTTACAGGAATACCTGTTGCCAGTACTTTGATGGGTTTAGGTGTTCATTCCTGCACAGATGTACTTTCTTTGCAAATGCTTGGTATGCATGGAACTGTATACGCAAACTATGCTGTTGATAAAGCCGATTTGCTACTTGCATTTGGGGTGAGATTTGACGATCGGGTTACAGGGAAACTTGAAGCTTTTGCAGGTAGATCAATGATCGTTCACATTGATATTGATCCAGCTGAGATTGGAAAGAACAAAAAACCACATGTTTCGGCATGTGCTGATATTGGGATGGCGTTACGAGGTTTAAATAAGTTGTTAGGGGAAAAGATTTCAAAACGGAAACTCAATTTCTCGCCTTGGAGAGAGGAGCTCGAGGAGCAAAAGAAGAAGCACCCGTTGAGTTTTAAGACTTTTGGAGAATCAATTCCTCCTCAGTATGTGATAAAAACTTTGGACGAATTAACGGAAGGAAATGCTATTATAAGCACGGGTGTTGGGCAGCATCAAATGTGGGCTGCACAATGGTACAAGTATAAAAGACCTCGGCAATTGTTAACTTCTGGTGGATTTGGCGCTATGGGTTTCGGATTACCCGCTGCAATTGGGACAGCTGTTGCTAGACCTGATGCTGTCGTTGTAGACATAGATGGCGATGGAAGTTTTATGATGAATATTCAGGAATTGGCGACAGTAAGGGTGGAAAATTTACCGGTGAAGGTTTTGCTACTGAATAATCAGTGTTTGGGTATGGCTGTTCAGTGGGAGGATCGGTTTTATAGGGCAAACAGAGGTCACTCATATCTTGGAAACCCAGCGAAAGAGTCCGAAATCTTCCCAGATATGTTGAAGTTTGCAGAGGCATGTGATATTCCATCAGCTCGTGTGACGAAGGTGAGTCAGGTGAGGGCTGCGATTCAGAAGATGTTGGATACCCCTGGACCATATCTGTTAGATGTCATAGTGTCACCTTTAGAGCATGTGTTGCCAATGATTCCTGGTGGTGGTTCATTTAACGACGTGATCGTCGAAGGTGATGGGAGAAGGAAGTATTGATCTAGATATCTTCTAGGTGGTTAGTCTAAGACTCGTCTTCCGATTTCCATCGTCATATGTAAGATTATATAATTTAAGAACTGCATGTAAGTTTCGAAGTTTGGGTAACTATATTTCATAGACAGATTCATTGCAGCTGTGTCATTTTTTACTTTAGATGCTGTCCTTGTGCTCCTTAGTTACTAAAAGCATTATTATAAACCGAACTTGGCGTCATCTGATTAGCATCCATGATTGCTAGCTTGGGTTTAGGTCTAATACCCACTCACCATTAGTAAAATATAAAATGTGCACCTTTGATTTTGGTTACACCTATTTGACGCCCACACTTTTCTCATTTTCCACTCATCTTAATTACCACCCCCAATTATCCTATTTACCATCCATATATCATAAATACTATTCTTTGACCTTTTATTTGTACCCAACACTCAAACCACCCAAATCATAAAAAAAAAAAAAAAAAAAAAAAAACCAACCCTAAAACCATTATTAATTCTTAGACCTGTCAATATATGTCCGATATCCGAAATCCGTTTCCGAGTATTCGGCATCTTATCGGATTTTATCCGTTTTATCGGATACACATATTTATTGGATATTTCTTCCTTAAACTATCGAAATCGGATTAGGCTCTACCCGTTTGGTTAATATCCGATATCCGATAGAACATGGATTTATTTGTGATTTACCCTAATATCCGATATCCGATACAAATATCTAATATCCGATTTCAAATGTTTGAAAAATTGAGCTTAAATTTCAATTATGAACATGTTTTTAACATTTTTTTTCAGAACCGGATATTATCGGATATCCGATAGCTTAGCCTATCGGAATCGATATCTGATTTTGATATCCTATTGGATATTATCGGATATCAAATATCCGATAGTACTTAACCTGTCGGATATCGGATTTCTAAATATCCAACGGATATTCTTCCATTGACGGGCCTAATTCTTCTTCTCCCACCACCGTCACTTTCTCCTTCATCTCTCATATTTTTGTGTCATCCACTAAAAACACCATTTCTTAACACTCCCAATTGAACAGGTTCCGTTTGTATTTTATCTCTCATATTTTTGTGCCATCCACTAAAAACACCATTTCTTAACACTCCCAATTGAACAGGTTCCGTTTGTATTTTCCAGTAAATGCTTCTTAATTTGTAAGTCCCTGGATTGAGACTCTTAAACTCTGTGCTACTCCATTGCATATTTGCAGAATCCATCGCCACGCTGAATAAAGAGAGACCTAATCTACAGATTTTGGAGATTACAATTGTTTAGCAATGCTTAAAATATTTGTCAATCATCAGTTAATTAAGTACAAATCATGTGATTCACAAATACTACTGTTAAGAGCAGTTCCTATGGGATGAACAAACTCAGAGTTTGTTCATTTTGCTCCCACTATGAAATGAACAAACATGAAAAATGGATGTTCAGATCAACAAATCTGATGCTTTGAACATTGAGTCATCACATCCAGAGCGCGTCTGTGTTAAAGACGGGCGGCATTGATACCTACACTGGTGTTCGGAGAAATAACGCCCGCGTTATTATTTCCAGAGCGCGTCATCATTTATAGCGTCGGAGTCCGTATCAATAACGCCAGCGTTAGTCATTATGTCTCCAACAGCTCAATCTGAACGGCTGCAGAACACTTTGATCCAACGGCTACATTTTCGGAAATCTATAAATACTCCTCATTTCAACTCTAAATTCACACATTCTACACATTCTTCCCTCTCAAAGCAACTACAAAAATTCCTCCCAGAGTTCGTTCTGTTAGATTTACTAAAGAAGAGGATTTAGCTATTTGTAGAGCCTACGTTTTTCAAACACAAGATGTGGCCGCTGACGTTGCTACCAGTAGGAACGTATCACGATCGACATATTGGCAGATTTTTTTTGAAATGTTCGCTGCTGAAACGATGAACATTAATAGGCATGATTGTCAGGGATTGGCGCATCGTTTTAGTATAATTAGTTGTAACGTATCGGAGTTCATCGCTCAAATAATGGAGAATCACAAAAATAAGCTCAATGGTGAAGCCGAACATGAAGTGGAACCCAAAACTCTATCGATGTGGCCAGCATCTCACCGCGGTCGTCAGTTTGAATTCCATGCTTATCTCAACATTCATAGGGTGCTCATCAAATACGATCCCTAAATCGCCCTAGGAATTCCACCACCCGGCGAAAACTGACGCCTATGTATTAGTTGTTTTAATTTGATGTATTTCTTTTATTCTCATGTATAGTATGGTTGTTCAATGCAATATCATTTTATGTATGAAATTAATGGTGCAATGTTTAATCGAGGAAAAATTGAAATTACTTGATATTGATGGTTTTAGTGAATTGATTTGTCCAACAACTTCAATCAGCCCACTCCACCAAAACCCACATGGGACATTCCCAGAAATGCCTTATGTATGTGTCTTCTTCAGAGACGCTTAAAAATGCATAAAAGTCTTTCAATCGGGCTTGGAGCATGCGCTGATTCTCCGTGGACAATGCTTGTATTCGTGATCTCCATATCCACAATGCTTGCAGTGTAATAGCTCCTTCTTCAATTTGTCTTTAAGTTTGAAGTCTTTGCAGCGTGTTGCAATATTTTTTTTTTTTTTTTTTTAATCTTCATAGCATCATCCAGCATATGTGGTTCCTCTGGACAGTTGGGATTTTGACATTGCAAATACCTGAGCTTTTTCTGTTGTGATTCAATCACTATTCTGATGCGTGAACAACCTTCCCGTGGAAACTTTGAATACATCCATGGACATTGCATAAGACTGTGGTTATCCATAAAATATAATGGACAAACCTATTTTGCTTCGACACATAATATTTGCTTCGCTTTGCATTTAGAAAACATAGTGGATGTTGAGAAAGAAATCGGATGGTTTGGTTTGGAATAAAACCTAGAGGAGTATTTATAATAGAAAATAGGCGTTGGTAATTTAAACTGGAGGTTTTAGTAAAATCGCGCGGTTTTATTACAAGCGCCAACTTCTATGTAATTCAAATGGGAGCTTAAAGGAAAGACGCCATCGCTTTTACTTCAAACGCCAACGGTCATATTTCCAATGGCCAACTTTTCTTTCTTGACTTATAAATTTCATTCCTCACATCTCCAAAATCACATCTTCTTCTTCTTCTTTTTTGCTAAATCTCTCTCTCTTTTCAGAAATGTGTGTTAGAAATCGTGGTCCCAAGTTTACTTAAGAATAGGATATAAGTCTATGCAAAGCATATTTCTTTCATAGGGTAATCACTAGGGTTGTTATTTCTCATGAATGTTATTTCTGGGAGAACATTTTTTCAATGTTCATCTCACTGACGGGAAACCCAGGAAACCTAGATGCTTGTCGATTGCATGCTCGTTTTCATTCTATTAGGCTTGCAGTCTAGCCATTTCTTTCTCTGGTAATAGAAATTGATCGAGAAAAGTTCATCGGTGTAACTGAAGATGAAGTGATCCAAACATCTCTTTATAATTGAGAGGAAGCTCACGGTAATCCTTTTCCTTACGAAGCGCGTTTCATAATTCTAAAAGATGGTCCATCTCAAGCACATCGTTACTGCACTTGAATGTCTCTCCCGGTCTTTACAATGGAAGAAGATGTTACTCTTGTTCGATGTTGGATACATCGTTTGATGAGACCAATTAACAATGATCATTTATGGGAAAGAATATTGGGACATTTTGTAGCATCGTGGAACGAAAGCATAGGAAACACTAAGAGCCTAGAACTAAGAATTGCATTCATCACTAATGAAGTCAAACATTATACGGAAGTTTTGTGGATGGTTCACTGTATCTATTCTGGATTATCTAACAAAGAAGTGGTGAGTATCTTCCCTTTTTCCTCACTGATCAACTGCATTATAAATATCTAAACTTGTTTTTTTCTATGTTTTACAGAAACCCATCGCTCAGACCAAGTTTGCTGAAGAAAGCAGAAGAGAGTTTAAGCATTTTGAATGCTATGAACTCTACATAGAGAATGTCACTGAATTTGATGTAGTTTGATGTTTTTGTTGTGGTTTATTAAAATGTAGTTTGATGTTATTTGCAAGTTTAAATTGTAATAAATTTCACTTTCTAAAGTGGAAATCTATTTTAAAATATAAACATTTTCATTCATTGATATTACTGCCAATTCTTTTACAAGATATAATCTTTAGACAATAATAAAAACTTCAATAAAAATCAAGTACAAGTTTTGGCCTCCTGTTTATCTTCATTGACGTATTTTCCATTCAACGCACTCTTTGACAGTTTCACCTTTGTTTTTGAATTTTTTGTTGTTAACTTTCAAAACTGGAGCTCTTCTTTGCCTTTTAGCGGAACATTTTCTTGGAGAAAATTCTAAAACTTGCACTTCCCTTTTACAATTTTCAATCTTTTTAAAACTCCCACATATCTTAGAAATAACAGCATCAAGTTTTGCATCGCAAAAAAGTGTGATCGCCTTTTCAGCCATTTTATAAGAGAAAATTCAAGTGAATTTTGGTGTGAGTGAATTGTTTGAAGATGGTGGTAATTTATAGAGGTAAAAAATGAAATTCGAATTTTAAAAAACTACCCGTTGGGGTTAGAAGCAAAAACGCAGGCGATATATCTTGTGACGCTGCGTTGGTTATCCTAACGCAAGCAATTTTCCTTCCAACACCAGCGTTCGATTTACAGACGCTAGCGTTTTTACCTACATCGCACGCCTATTGATCTAATGCTCAATGCTTTACCATAATGGAAAACCTAATTTGGCCATCCACCTGGCTCAACAAACGAATGGGTTTGTTCATTCCCATAGAAAATCCTCTAAGGTGGGAAATTTGACCCTCTAATTTGTTTTATTATATTATCCTTCTAAAAGGTAAGGGTGAGTCCTTAGATTTCTATATTGCTAATAACTCTGGACTCAAAATCTCCCCCATCTCTCCCACCAAAAAAATCTACTTTATCTGATCATGGTACAATTATGACACAAGTGCAGTTTGTGTTGATGCCAACAATACCTACATAGCCTTCTTGGATCCAGTGAAATCAAGATGATGTTTTGTTGGAATTTTGAGTTTAAATTATTTATGTGAGTGAAAATTGGTTTTGAAATTTTAAACTTCAAGAGGTGTGTTATGGAAAGTCACCATTAGACATGTGAGTCACCTATGGATGAAAATACACCTTGTAGAGTCAGCATTGACTCTATATAAACCATCTCTTAGTTTTGTTTTTATATAAGTTTTGAAGAGATTAAAAACTAGTTTTGCAGTCAAGAGTCGGAGTCATTTAAGAGCACAATAATCGTCAACATTCTCCGGCCTAATGGTATTGTAGTGCTACTTACTATAAGGAGTGATCGTTGTATCTTGGAAGGCGACATCCGTAGAACCATGAGCATCGTATGCGGGGATGAATTTTCTTTAAGGAACGAGGATTACCTCGCCTCGATCAACCAATCCGATAAGTCTTTCTAACTTTTTTCTTTATTAGTATTTTGTTTGTAGGCTGAAAATGCTTTCAGAGAAACCGAAACCGCACATATTTTCCAACATGTTTTGATTATTTTTCTTAATGTGCTCAACTTGACGGGCTTAAGTAAGTTATTCTTCCATGTTTTATCTTCTTTTTGTTCATCAAACTTTCAGTCTATATTACAGGACACTATTACGGCAAAGAATAGTTTGACGTCAATTTAATAATAAAGGATTCTAAAAACGCCGCTGCTAGACACACCGAAGAATTTCTTCGGTGATATCACCGCCCTCTCACAGAGGTGCGGGACCAACCAAAACTGATGCTGAGCAGGGGGGCCCTTATGTGTGGCGGGTCCCAAAATTTTGTGAGAGGGCACCGAGGGCGCGGGAGAAATCCCTTGGTGCATCTATCATTATTCTTCTAAAAATCATAAGCTTTTGATGGACAATCATGGTTAAATAAAAAGGGAGATCTTCACGGAAGAAGACAAATAAAATTATAGGAGTATTTGACTTTTCATGGGTGGTAATAGGAAAAAGTATAATTAAAATGTAAAATTGTATTAGAAATTTTAAGGTAGGTGATAAATAGGAAAAATATGGGTGGCAAATAGGTGTAACCTTGATTTTTGATGAAGTTGAACGAGAATATTGAAATACATAGTCGGTAGACAGATATGTGATGGAATTATTGTGTCTTAGTGTTCGATTTCTACTAGCCAGCCTATGAAATATGTAGTAGGTACATGTGTCCATTGAAGTATTGTGTCTTAGTGTTTGATTAATACTAGCCATCCTATGAAATATGTAGTAGCTAGATGATGTGTGGTGGAATTAGAATTATTGTGTCTTAGTGTTTGATCTGATTGCTACTAGCCAGCCTGGAAATATAGTAGTTTGAATATTCAATCTGGTTGTGTCTTAGTGTTTGATCTGATTGCTAGAATTAATGTAGTAGTTTGATTATTTAATCTGGTTCGATTTTTTTTCATTGTTGAATTGAAAATGAATGAACGAGTATATTGGAATGAGGGACTAATCTCAACACGTAGGAATGTGGAACTTGATTCGATTTTGGTTTCATTGTTGAAGTTGAATGATTGAACGCACACGACTAATCCCAATAGCAGTCTCAACACGCTCCCTCAATTATAGTTTTAATGGGTCTAACACGTATTAAACTCAGTGTTCCTAATTAATTTTAAATAGACAATATTAGTTCATTGCAAATTGCCATGTGGTGCTAGATTGTCTTCCTTTTTTTTTTTTTTTTTGATTACATGGAAGAGCGGTCCCTAGACTACCTCCTAAATCTCTCATTTAAGATTTTTACGTCTCATATTTACTCCATGTTTTTATTTTTATTTTTTTATTATTTTTTTATTTTTTTATTATACTTAATTGATAATATTATTACATGAAACTAGTTGGAAGCCTAACAAGCTAGGCACCAACGACATACTACTACATTAATTGAACATGTTGTTGCGCTAGCCTACCAGCGAGCCTCATGGGTAACCTTTCCAAGGGGAGCCGAAACGGGAGGGGGGGCGAGATTGTGTCACAAGGGGGGCAAACTAACACTACATTCCATATTAATTCCTGCAATATTACGCCATTGGGGACTTGAACCTGGGACCTCGTGGAACGCATGAAACTTCGGGGAACGGGGATGACCAGCTGAGCTAGGGCCCGTTCTTAAGCATATTTACTCCATGTTTCATAAATAAATAAATAAAAATATCAATTCCCTAATACTCTTTCCGTCCCACTATTAAGTGACCTATTTGATTTTAGATTTTGTCCCACTAATAAGTGACCTATATCACTAAACAACGAGATATTTCCAAAATTATTCTTTTATCTAATTATAACAAATATAATAAATATGCATAATTTGATAGGCATGTTTATATTCGTTATGAAGGTGTTTTAAAATGCTTTTCAATGGTATGAAGTTTGCGAACATCCCTGGAGTAATTTGAGAGATAAATCATTTCTAAATTTCACTAGTTATTATCCTTAAGAGTATAATTGTAAAAAAATGCTTAAAAGTACTATTTTTCTTTATTGCCTTAAAAATTGTGCAAACTTAAACTAGGTCATTTAATAGTGGGACGAAGGGAGTATATTGAAATATGGCATTTTTTTTTTGCCAAAATTGGTAGACATGCATGATCTCAAAGCACCCCCTCACAAGTAGCTTTGTTAGGTCTAACACGTAAACATTTGGGTGTCGCGGAGTAGTGGTACGGTCAAAATCACAACACGTCCCTCATGTATAACCTCGTTAAGTCTAACACGTCAACATTAAACGGGTGTCACGGAGTAGATGTGCGGTCAAATAATTATGACTCGCACAAATATAACCTGATCTGATACCATTGAAGTCATTGCCTAACTAACCTTGAAAACCGGCTTGTAAAGTTAGGGTTACTAAGATTTATAAACCGGTGGATCTTAGGCTACCCATGCTATGTGAGACTAATAATCACAACAACTCCGTTACTAAATTTTATTAATACTGAAACATGTACTTTATTACCATGACCACGTGTGAACTACCATTGACAGTCTTGCTTGACATGGCTTTCGGTACTCCTCCAAGTCGGAAAGAAATAAGATATAATTCAGTCATCAAGAAAACAAGAAGATGACTCAAGTTCAAAATACAGAGAATGTTCTTTAGCAATCTATTTCTTTCTTTGAAATAAGCTTTCTTTGTTCCAGAGTCTAATTGATTCCAAGTCCTAATTACAGCTTATTCGAACTTCATTTGTGAATCTAAAACAATGGCCTCCATTACTGGACATCATTCACTATCGAAAAAGTCGTCACGTTTCCCATCTCCCTTCCTTGACACAAAATCTTATAATTTCTCCAAATTTGATCCCCACTCTATTCCAACAAAACCTTCTTCTTCTCGTTCTGTACAAATCACAAACTTGTTCTCTGAATCATTCGGAAATCTATCCATCAAAAACAGCGCTACTGCTATTGAAAAGCCCATTTCCGCCACCATCGCCACAAAAGAAGTGTCTCCTCTTCCATATGTGTCACCATTCAAAGAATGGTCGCTTATGGGAATGACTGCTCTTGTAACTGGTGCTACCAAAGGAATTGGGCATGCTATAGTTGAGGAGTTAGCTGGACTTGGAGCTGTCGTTCATATGACTTCTCGAAACGAGGCCGAAATCCAAAAATGCTTGAAAGATTGGGAAGAAAAGGGTTATAAAGTTACCGGTTCAGTGTCTGATGCTTCAGTTTCATCTGATAGAAAAAAGTTAATCCAGACTATCGCCACTGCTTTTGAGGGAAAACTTGACATCCTTGTAAGTTAATTATCATGAACAATTTTCAGTTTCCTAACTAGCAATTTATTTATTTTGGAAAGGAAGTTTAAATGCCGAGGAGGCGTTGGAGACAATACCTGAAGCTACGAGCCTACGACACTACTGGAACAAGTTCGCATAAAACAAGCTCCAGTAGACCAAAAAAAAAGCCTTTGAATATGTTATTTGCCAGACCTGGATAAGGGATTTTACAGAGACTATGGGTTTTCTATATCTTGATACTTTCCACTGAAAAGTATCTTATTTCTCTTTAACCATAGCATCCGCCAAATTACGAAAGGCATCGTCATAATTTCTTTACTGACCAATATTTATCGTATAAACATAACATCTATCTGTCCCTGTACTACAGGTAAACAATGCTGGAGCAGCTATTTTCAAAGACACCTTGAATTTCACAGACGAGGATCATTCGAACATATTTGCTACTAACTTTGATTCTGGATACTATCTGTCAATACTTGCACACCCTCTCTTAAAAGCTTCTGGTTCAGGAAACATAGTTTTCATCTCTTCTGTTGCTGGGGTCGTTGCTTTGCCTTTTGTATCCAACTATGCATCTTCTAAAGGTAAGTTTCAATCGGTAAATAGCATGTGTCCTGCGATAAAAAGAGTAGAATTAAAGTTGTTGCAACTTTTAAGCCATATATGCAGCAAAAAATTTAGGAGTAAATGTTAGTGAAATCAGTTCAATAATAATGTTTTACAAGAAAATTCTTTTAATTAGGAGCAATTAACCAAGTAACGAAGAATTTCGCTTGTGAGTGGGCCAAAGACAACATTCGCGTCAACAGTGTTGCGCCATGGTCAATTAAAACCCCGATTGTTGAAAGGGTAATAACAACCGCTTACTAATTTTAAACCTTTCAAAAATATATGTACAAGCTGATCCTTATAGTACTCTTTCGATTACAATTTTATGTTTTTCGATTACAATTTTATGTTTTTCAACAGGAAATGAGAAAAGAAGGATACGTAGAGCGCGTAATCGCTAGGACTCCGATGAGGCGTTTTGGAGCTCCAAATGAAATCGCACCTCTTGTCGCATTCTTATGCCTCCCTGGTGCTTCATACATCACCGGTCAAGTTATTTGTGTTGATGGTGGATTTTCAGTAAATGGAAATTTCCCGGCACATGACTAGCTAGCCGGATGGATCCTGTCGATTTCTGGCTAAAATTTGGGAAATACTATAATGAACCGATCTGAAGCTTATGTATGAGTGACTAATTTGCTTCTGGAACACCTGTAATTAACGTTGTGTGACATTCGTTTTTTTAGCTTGAGTTGGATATTAGAGGGCCTTCTGCAATATTATAGCTTTTCGAATCTGAAATCCAGGGTTAAAAGCAAACAAATATAATTAATCCTAAAACCCCATTTAGGCCCTTTCCTGTTCTAGTGAGCCTACATAACCCTTCAAAATTTCCAAATCTTATTTGGAAGCTTTTTCTAGTTCTGTATCTTAGATAGTGATTTCGTTCAGATATGTTCGTTCAGCAATTTAAAAAACCCAAGCAATGGGCTCTCTTATAACTTCTTGATGGGTGATAGTGTTGGATGCTAGTTTGTAGGACACGGTTTATGGGGAGAGTCCAAAACCGTGTGGAACTCCAAAACCATGTGCCTAAGCTTGGTCGGTGGAGTTGATTTTGGATAAACCAAAATCAGTCGGTCACAACTAGTTTACTTTTTCCAAAAGTCTAGGAACCTTATTCTTGTTAGAGAAAGTTAAAAAAACTCACCAAAATATCTTCTTTCTCTCTTAGGGTTTATTGTATTCTCCCTTGCGATAATATACAAATCACTTATTTTTCCCGAGGATTCAACCTCGTTAATTTCTCGTCTCTTTTCTTTTCTAGTTTGTATTCTTTGCAATATTTAGAGTACCATTGTGTAGCTGTGCAAATCTCTTCCGCAGGGTTTTAGCGCAACAATTGGTATCATAGCCCGGGTTAGGTTCTTGGAATTTTGGGTATTCATAATATTGAAGCGGGGGTATTTTTTCTGAAGTTGTTTGAGGTAATTCTAATCTCAAAGTTTATTTTTTTATCTATATTTGGTTGTTTGTGAACAATGGTTGACGGGGAAAAACCAGTTGATTTGAAAAAGATCCGTTAGGGGAACATTCAGAGTCCACAAGTAAAGATAAAGAAACAAAGGAAGAAATAATGCATTCTCATAGATCACAACTGAAGGTTCAAAAGTTCACCGGAACCAATAACTTTGGTTTATGGAGAACAGACGTAATGGATGCTCTTGTTCATCTTGACCTAGAAGAATCTCTAGAAGGTCAGCCAGTGGAATTGTCCGAAAAGTAGTGGAACAAGATGAATAAATTATGTCTCGGTTCGCTTCGAGGGTGTTTAGCAACAGCAGTAAGAGTTAATTATCAGCACGAGACTTCAGCTAAGGATCTTTGGGAAAAGATAGAAAAGGAGTACCTTGTGAAGAACGTGGCAAATAGGATACATCTTAAGAGGAATTTGTATCGATATAACATGAAGAAGGGTGCCTCTCTAACTGAGCACCTAGATTCATATAATAAACTTCTTGCTGAGCTAGTTAACTATGATGAGAAGATCAACGACGAGGAACAAGCTTTGTGTCTGATAAACTCTCTTCCTGAAAGGTATGAACCCGTGATTAAGGCTTTAATGCACGGAAAGGATAAGATGACATACGCCGAGGTCACTACAGCATTGCGTAGTGAGGAGTTCAGGAAGATGGACTGTAAACATCTGCCAAGTGAAGCTAACAATGACTTGCTTCTTGAAAGTTTAACAGACATTTAAAAAAAAAAGAATGATGATCGTGGAAAATTGAAAGGGAATTCAAAGTCAAGAGCGCGTCTGCAGAAGGATGAATGTGCATGGTGTCATGACTTTGGCCATTGGGATAAGGATTGTACCAAGCGTAAGTATCGAGAAAGGGATAACACCGAGGTGAACATTACTAAGGCAAGTGAAGATTCAGATGAAGCTTCCGATTTCTCGCTGAATGTGATACCATCAACGTTTATCGTAAATGACGGTACGCGGGTATTAGATTCTGGTGCTACTTATCATATTTGTCCTCACCATGACTAGTTCTCAAACTTTGAATAGTTTGATAGAGAAGTGCGTATGGGGAATAATCATACCTGCAGGGTGATCGGGATTGGTAGTATTCGAATCAAGATGCATGATGGTATGGTTTGGGAGCTAAAGAAAGTAAGGTTCGTACCTTCTCAGAAGAAGAATCTGATTTCGCTCGGAACTTTGGAAGCTAAGGGCTATAAGTTAGTCGATGAAAATGGCGTTCTAAAGGTAATCTCTGGATCGTTTGTAATCATGAAGGGCACAAGGCATCATAACTTGTACTACTTAACTGGGAGTACAGTAACAACATATGTGTCTATTTATTAACACATCGAGACTACATATATGGAGACCACGAAGTTATGGAATATGCGGCTTGCACATCCAGGTGATAAGTCATTACATTCTCTAATTCGTCAAGTTTTATTGAAAGGTGTTATTGCCTGCAAATTACAGTTTTGTGAACATTGTGTGAAAGGAAAGAAGACAAGAACAAGCTTTGGCACAATAATCTATAACACTAGTGGAATTCTTGATTATGTTCACTCAGATGTTTTGGGTCCCTCCAATAATGCATCATTAGGAGGGAAACATTGGTTCGTGTCGTTTATTGATGACTATTCTAGGAGCGTATGGGTGTACACCATGAGGCATAAGGATTAATTCCTAGAAGTCTTTGTGAGGTGGAAAAAGGCAACTAAGACTCAAACTGGCAGAAAGATCAAGGTACTACGTTCGGACAATGGTGGAGAGTATAAAAGTGATCCATTCTTGCAAGTATGTCAGGATGAGGGAATATAGAGGCACTTCACAGTTAAGAAGACACCGCAACAAAATGGGGTAACTGAACGCATGAATCGTACTTTGCTGGAGAAGGCACGATATATGTTATCTAATGCTGGATTAGATAAAGCATTTTGGGCTGAGGCAGTTACATATGTGTGCTTCCTCATTAATAGGTTACCATCAACTGCGTTAGAATTTAAAACTCTGATGGAGAAGTGGTATGGTAAACCAGCTTATGACTATGAATCAATTCATATCTTTGATGGCCCTGCTTGGTATCATGTTACTGAAAACAAGCTTAATAGCCGTGCTGTTAAAGGGATTTTTATGGGTGTGAAGAAAGGAGTCAAAGGGTTCAAAATTTGGAATCCAGTTGAGAAGAAGATAGTCATGAGTAGAGACGTTACATTTGATGAAGCGTCTATGGTAAAGTCTTGGGGTTCTTAGCAGGTGGAGAACAGAAGCACCAGTACTAGTGAGTCTTTGAAGCAGGTGGAGATTGATGCAACTCCACTAATTCCAACTAAGTCTGTATCTGTTACGAATACTTCCGAAGGCGTGGCGTCTACAAGGGAGGAAAATACTGAAGTTCCAAATGATAATGACGATGTTAATGAAGAGTAACATGAAGAAGTGGAAGATACATAAGCTATGGTCACTAAGACCATAGAAACCAGCAAACCATGAAGACAAACAAGGAAACCTGGTTGGATGGATGATTTTATAGCTTATGCATTGCCAGTTATTGAAGAAAGCATTCCATATACCTATTTTGAAGCTATACACGGTGTAGAACGTCAAGAATGGGAAGCTGTTATGCATGATGAGATGGAGTCTCTTCACAAGATTGGCATATGGGTTCTTATGAAGCTTCCGAATGGTAAGAAGGCCATTGGGTGCAAATGGGTATATGCTAAGAAAGAAGGATCTCATGTGAATCAAGTACGCTATAAGGCAAGGTTAGTTGCAAAAGGTTATGCTCAAATAGAAGGGATTGACTAGAATGAGGTGTTCTCTCCAGTTGTTAAGCACTCATAAATCCGAATTTTGTTGTCCTTGGTAGCAAAATATGATTTAGACCTAGTTCAGCTAGACGTCAAGACGACGTTCTTACATGGTGATCTAGAAGAGGAGATTTATATGACTCAGTCGAGTGGGTTCAAAGTTCCTGGAAAAGAAGT
Organism: Papaver bracteatum; assembly: GCA_023529315.1. Taxonomy (NCBI): domain Eukaryota; kingdom Viridiplantae; phylum Streptophyta; class Magnoliopsida; order Ranunculales; family Papaveraceae; genus Papaver; species Papaver bracteatum. Next base: position 23,354 of record JAJJWX010003463.1, on the reverse strand, counting down.
TGTGTATGCAAGCTGAAAAAATCATTGTATGGGCTGAAGTAGTCTCCAAGACAGTGGTACAAGCGATTTAATCAGTTTATGATTGGCCAGACATACACAAGAAGTCAATATGACCATTGTGTATACTTCAAGAAGCTACGTGATGGGTTTTTCATATATTTTCTCTTGTATGTCGATGATATGATGATAGCATCAAATAACAAGAAAGAGATTGATAATTTGAAGCAGAAATTGTCAACTCAGTTTGAGATGAAATATCTAGGAGAAGATAAGAAGATTTTTGGCATGGAGATTCAACGTGATAGAGAGAAGGGTAAAGTTTGTTTATATCAGAAGGAATACTTTAAGAAAGTGTTACAAAAATTTGGTATCTGCGAAGGAACTAAATATGTAAGTACTCTCCTTGGACGTCATTTTAAGTTGAGTGATGATATGTCTCCTACTACTGAAGAATAGCGTGAGTATATGGCCCAAGTCCCATATGCTAGTGTTGTTGGTAGCTTGATATATGCGATGGTATGTATGAGGCCATACATTTCACATGAAGTAAGTATGATCAGCCGTTATATGCATAATCCTGGTAAAGGACATTGGCAAGCTGAGAAATGGATTTTGAGGTATCTTTATGGTACTGTTGATGTTGGCTTGGAATTTTTGAAGGAAGATGGGAACAATCAGTTGTGTGTTGGTTATGTGAATTCTGATTATGTTGGTGATTTGGACAAGAGGTGTTCAACTACGGGGTATGTATTTACCTTGGCTGGAGCACCGGTGAGTTGGAGATCGATTTTGCAGTCTATTATTGCTCTCTCAACTACTAAAGCGGAGTATATGGCAGTGAAAGAGGCATTTAAGGAGGCTATATGGTTACAGGGTTTGCTAGATGACTTGGGTGTTGTGCAGGAATAGCTGCATGTGCATTGTGATAGTTTTAGTGCAATTTACTTGTCTAAGAATCAAGTTCATCATGCCAGAACCAAACATATAAATGTTCGATTTCACTTTGTTAGAGAAATTCTGGAAGAAGAAGACATTCTACTTGTGAAGATCAATATCAAATACAATCCAGCTGATATGTTAACTAAAGTAGTATCCGGGGTCAAATTTCGTCATTGCGCGAAATTGATCCACATTCTTCCGGTTTGTTGATACCATTTGGGTTAAAGGTTCTTAGGAACCTGGTGTATGCCTTCTAGTAAGTCCATTGAGTGAACTACGGTCGGTTTGATTCCTTGCAGAGAATACGTAGGAAGCTATGGCGCAATCGACGTTGGAAGACGGAGGTGATTCTGTTATTGATCGTCTCATGCATGAATTCATGATCCGAGGTGGAGAATTGTTGAATACTAGTTAGTAGGACACGATTTATGGGGAGAGTCCAAAACCGTGTGGAACTCCAAAACCATGAGCCTAAGCTTGGTCGGTGGAGTTGATTTTGGATAAACCAAAATCAGTCTGTTACAACTAGTTTACTTCTTCCAAAAGTCTATGAACCCTATTCTTTGAGGTTAAGTATTATACCCCTAGTGTTGATGGTGGTTTTTAGGCAAAGGGTAAAATCGTAAAACACCGAATAACCTAATGTCACCGGTGACACATTTATTAGAACATTTAATGCATGTAGTGAGTAATTAATAGGGGGTATTGTTTTTCAAATTAGGGTTACAACGAGCAAAACCCTAATTCCCCTCCGTGCCAAAGGAAAATCATGCCAGCCACACCTAGCCCAAGCTAGCTGCGCCATGCCAAACACACTCTTCCTTGGCCCTAGATATGCTAGTCACACCAACGCGCCAAACCATGCCAACCATGCTAGCCGCACCTCTGTGCCAAAGGAAAATCATGCCATCCACACCTACCCAAAGCTAGCCGCGCCATGCCAAACGCACTCTGCCTTGGCCCTAGCTATGCTTGTCACACCAACGTGACAAAGCATGCCAACCATGCTAGCCACACCTCTGTGCCAATGCAAAATCATGCCAGCCACACCTATCCCAATCTAGCCGCGCCATGCCAAACGCACTCTGTCTTGGCACTAGTTATGTTAGTCACACCAATGTGCCAAAGCATGCCAACCATGCTAGCCACACCTCTATGCCAAAGGCAAATCATGCCAGACACACCTAACCCAAGCTAGCCGCGCCATACAAAACGCACTCTGCCTTGACCCTAGCTATGCTAGTCACACCAACGCACCAAATCATGCCAACCATGCTAGATGCACCTCTGTGCCAATGGTAAATCATGCCATCCCAAGCTAGCTGCGCCATGCCAAACGCACTCTTCCTTGGACCTAGATATGCTAGTCACACCAACGCGCCAAAGTATGCCAAACATGCTATCCGCACCTCTGTGCCAAAGGCAAATCATGCCATCCACACCTAGTCCTCTAGCAAAACAGACCAGATTGAAATTTAATAAAATTACATCTTTATCGTCACATGCTTTTCAACTTATTCATGCTGATATTTGGGGGCCTTTTTCAATTGCCTCTCACACTGGTGCGAAATATTTTCTCACACTGGTGGATAATTATTCGCGCTGTACTTGGGTTTACTTGATGCATAACAAATCAGAGACTCAAAACTGCTTACAGTATTTTTTCAACTTTGCAATTAAGCAATATGGTCACAAAATTGCCACCATTTCATCTGGCATAAGCCAACTGATCATTCCAAAACTACAGACGTTTCGTTCTGACAATGGTTTAGAGTTCAAGTCTAATACACTACAGACTTGGTTTCAACAAAATGGCATACTTCATCAGACAAGTTGTGTTTACACGCCCCAATAGAATAGCGTTGTTGAGCGTAAACACAGACATTTATTGAATGTTGCAAGAGCTCTTCGCTTTCAATCACACCTACCATTAAGCTTTTGGGGCGAATGCATCCTAACTGCCACATATTTAATAAACAAAATGCCTACTCCAGTATTGTCTCATAAGACTCCTCATGAGATGCTCCTATCAACAGTGCCAAATTACTCTAATTTGCGAGTTTTTGGTTGCCTATGTTTTGGAAGAAACCCACTCCCATCTCATAAATTCGATATGCGTGCTAAACCGGGTATTTTTGTTGGCTATCCTTATGGTCAGAAAGGTTACAAGGTTTATGATCTTCAAACCAAACTTATATACACTTCTAGGGATGTTGTTTTCTATGAATCCATGTTTCCCTTTTCGAATACGAATCTATCGTCCCTTCTGCCAATTCCTAAGCCTATTTCAAACTCGGAATATGCTTATTATGATTCACTCTTGATTCCTTCAACAACGGTAAACTATGAACGGTCAACTACTTGTCGTATCTCTACGCCTGGTGATACTACCACACAAGATACTTTAGTAACAGATGCGTCTTTGTCACCACTGCAACGCCACACATCAACCAATCGGGAACCAGTTGCTGGTTCTGGTTGTGAACTTACGATTGTGGACTTTCCACAAACTTCAATTGCTGATACTACAGCTTCATTTCCTGAATCTATTTCATCTAGACCTGCCACAGTTCAATCTCCTGAAACTGTTTCTGTATCATCTACACCGACGGACACAGTTTTAGTTCCACCAGTGCAAGAATCAAGACCTATTCGAACTAAAACTATTCCGTCATATCTGAAAGATTATCACTGCACACTTCCAAAGTGTAATGCAAATTCAGCCTATCATATGACTAATTACTTGTCATTTGACAAATTTACACCAGCTCATAAGGCTTTTTTGTCTGCGATTGTTCTCTCTGAAGAACCCAAAACATATTCCCAGGCTAAGCTATGTCCCAAATGGAGAGCAGCTATGGCCATGGAGATTCTTGCTCTTGAAGCCAACAATACCTGGATTATGGTTGATCTCCCAAAAGGGAAAACAGCTATAGGTTGTAAATGGGTGTTTAAAATAAAATTCAATGCAGATGGTATTATAGAGTGATACAAAGCTCGCCTTGTTGCTAAGGGTTATACTCAGCAAGAAGGGATTGATTTTTATGATACCTTTGCACCTGTGGCGAAACTTGTTACAATGCGGGTATTATTATCTGTGGCAGCTATCAAAGGTTGGGCTTTACACCAACTTGATGTAAATAATGCATTCCTTCAAGGAGATCTTGAAGAAGAAATCTACATGAAACTCCCACCTGGTCTAGACAAACAAGGTCAGACTAAAGTACTGAAGCTTAACAAATCTTTGTATGGCCTTAAACAAGCCTCACGACAATGGTTTGCCAAGCTTTCTTCAGTGTTATTATCTGAGGGTTTTCAAAAATCCTTATGTGATAATTCTCTCTTCACATACCATAAAGGCAACACTTCGATTTTTGTTCTCGTCTATGTGGATGACATCATCATAACTGGTACTGATAATCATTTCATTACCACCCTTAAATCCAGACTTGCAACCCATTTTTCCATCAAAGACTTGGGTAAATTGCAGTATTTTTTGGGCATAGAAGTTTCTAGATCTCAAAAAGGGATTTTCCTATGTCAATGTAAGTATACAATGGATATACTCAAAGATTCTGGTCTCACAGGAGCGCGAGTTTCTTATTTTCCCATGGATGCACATTTGAAGTTACGTGCTGACGATGGAAAACCATTACCTGATCCTCCTATTTACCGTCGCTTAATTGGAAGACTGTTGTATCTTACAGTAACACGCCCAGATATCACATATGCTGTGAATTATCTGAGTCAATTTATGAAAACGCCTCACACTGCACATCTTGATGCTGCTCATCAGGTGCTAAGATACTTAAAAGGCACCATTGGCCATGGAATATTCATGTCCTCTTCTAGTCCTTTACTCCTTAGAGGATACACTGACTCTGATTGGGCAGGCTTCCCTATGACTAGACGCTCTACTACTGGTTACTTCGTTACAATAGGTCATAGCCCAATCTCATGGAAATCTAAGAAGCAACCAACTGTTGCTCGGTCATCAGCTGAAGCCGAGTACCGTGCTCTTGTGAATTTGACAGCTGAACTACAATGGATAAAATATCTTTTTATGGACTTACATATTCCATGTACACTCCCTATCACTGTCTCTTGTGATAGTCAGGCGGAAATTCATATTGCACAGAACCCTGTCTTTCATGAAAGAACTAAACACATTGAAATAGACTGCTACTTTGTCCGTGAGAAATTGCTCAATGGTTTGATTCTGCCCAAGCATATTCCATCCGCAGATCAACTTGCAGACATATTCACAAAGCCCTTAGGAATGCGGCAGTTCCAGCATCTACTTGGCAAGTTGGGCATTCTCTCTAGCTCTACTGATCCAACTTGAGGGGGGGTATAAACGATATATGGGTCATATACTCGTACCACTACAAACAATACACCATACTTGTAACCGTATCTCACAGTCTTCCAGTTTTATAGCACTACAATACTGAGTCTTAGTCTTCCATATTTATAGATTACTTAGTTAGCAATGGTTTATCCTTGCTTAGTCTTTTGTTCTCCTGATTTACTGTAAACCCTACTATACTTGTAACTATATATAGCATTGAATGAAATCTAAACAGTTCACAGTTGTGAAACCAAAATATACTGTCTCCTAAATTTCTATAATATTGGCAAGAGCCGCACTACAGATTTTGTTTCCTCAACTATATCAACTACTGGTACTGCACCGTTAGGTTTGTTTACCATGTTGTCGGATTGTTGATCACCAGAATGCTGGCTGCATAGTAGTTTCTGCTGATGCCTACAGATGACATGTAAAAACTAGGGTTCAAAACCAATATAACCCTACAAGATATATTATTCATTTAAGAGAGAAACAGTTTCCATCAAAAAAAAAAGAAAAAGAGAACAGCTTACTCAAGTTCGCCTGCTTCTGCCTCAGATAGATTTGTGGGTAGGGCGACATAATCGCGATGCATTAACTTCTGTGCAGCACCCTTAATAGAGTTTACTAAGTTTTTTATCATGGGTGCGGTGCTTCCTCTAAAAGACTTGGGTTGTTCGTCGATAACTGTATAGAACCTAGCCCCACATGAGAAAGGAGTAGCAGACATAGCCATGGCGATGGAAGGAATGGCAAAACCTAATCCCCAGCCAAAAGTATCTTGAAGATAGGACATTAGCGATACGCCTAGCAAACTCCCGCTACATATACCAAAATACCACCATTTAAAGAACATACTTTTCGTCTTTTCATTAGAAATATTTTCGTCATTTGTATCACCATCTCCGTTGTTGTTCAGAGTTGGTAACTGATTATCATTTTTCCTAAGTTGAAGTTGATCTGCTCCAAAGGCTTGGAAACATGGGTTGTATCCACCTTGTCCTAAAGAGATCAAGAATAGAGACAAGAACAGAGGAAAAGAAGACCATGGACTTGGACTAGTCTTTTCATGGTCCTCAGTGCTCTTAGCCATTCATTCCCGAACCAGCGTTGTTATTGTCAATGCCACCAGTCCCTAAATTAATACAATGATTATCCAAAAGAAAAAATGTATATAAAATAAACTTTCTCAAAATTATACGAAGTGTTGAATGCGGCAACTAAATACTTACAGCAACATAAACAATAGAAGAGGAAAAAATGGTAGAATATCTATCCAAATAGGAGTCTGCAAGAAATGCTCCAAACAACGGAAACGAGAAAGAAATTCCAGCCCAACTGTTGACTGTTCTTGCCGCTGTTGAATTGCTCATCTTCAACACCTCCGTCAGATACGTTACAAGATCCGAAGCAACACCTTTGAACGCAAACCTCTCTACACCAGCCACCACTGCAGAAAAAAGCAGAAAAATATGGTCTTAATTGGAATGTAATTATCAAACAAAGGAAAGAATAATGCTTAGAAAGAAAAAATTAGATCCAAAAATCTCACCAATTACCAGAATACATGATTTGTTTAGCATGATAGATGGTAATCTCCCTCCACCTCTTACCATGATTTAACTCTTTTCTCCTCTCTCGCTTTGTCACTCTAGACAAGACTCAGTGTTCTCTGCAAATGAAGTCACATATTTATATCATTCAAGAGCTGATCAACCAAACACTAAGAACACAACCTTCATTAATAGGGAATCTTGTCATTTAAGAATGGTATATATCCACAGTGAATCTATCACTTATCAAACACAAGTTTAAAACCCACAGGCCACATGTCATTATCCTTGACGGACATGTCATCCCCGTAATCGTATACACTTATCTAATTGATCAAAAAAATAAAACACTTATCTGTTGTCAGTAGTACTTTCGATGCTTAAGGAATATGTTTGTGGAACAGTTAATACTTTCTCCTTCAGAGGAACAGGTACTACCAGCGAGAATGTCTAGGTGTTGTATATTAGCATGTTAAAGAAACCAGAAAACCAGAAAATAACAATGAGAAGTCTCATTTTGACCGCTGTCTTCTGATCCAATTATATAGCAGGAAGGAATACAACATCCGGCTGTTGTATGTTTCGGAATTACATTATCAGGAACTTCCTAGCGTAAGTGGTGTGCTTATTAAATTCTACCTGATTAGATTAGTACATAGGCAGACTGGGAACATATACACAAGAATCAAGTAAACAGCTAAAATTAGGGCAAATATCAATGAAGCTGAGAAAAATAAAACTTACTTACCAAAGGTTAAGTCATTACGGCAATCAGTCAACCATGTCACCAGCAGAAATTTACATTGTCACGATCACTTGAGAGCTTTCCATATAGACATCAACTATTGAACCCCCCAACATTTACATACAAGCATACTGCAATCATCAACTATTGAACCCCCCAACATTTACATACAAGCATAGCTATTGAACCCCCCAAAACTGAATCATTGGAGGATCTAATGATTTCGACGATGAAAGGAGCATATATGGAAGACCGAAAAAGTAGTATGAATCTTTATTTTGAATAGCATCTCATTATAATCATATCATCATGGATTGGTTGCTAATTATGCAAGAGGTTTTGTGTTTGATTTTGTCGTGGTATATGTACTTCACTTGCTTCCTCTTGCCATTACTTTTACTTTTGTTTCGTTTTTCATAGAAAAGAAACAGAAATCTAAACTCAGTGGGAGTGTGGGACCAAAACAGCTTGATCGATTCTATACGTAATGATGTGTATGTATATGTATTTGTACAAGTTGTATTTGCCTCCAAGAAAAAACTGAAAAGAGTGCTGTCCCCATTGATGAGTATTGAGTTTCTGATGGAACTCACATTACGAACGTGCACCACTGAAACTTGGCAGACCCGGTGAACAACATTCCCGTCTGTGCAAGCATGCATGCATGGTACCTTAGTCATTGAAGAGTAACTTGGAGGATTTTCCTTGCTTCTTGCAGTCGTTAGAGATGAATAATCGATTTCCGAAGATTGAAGAACAATCTATATAAAGAATGTGGATTCAAGTTCATCTTCTAGAGAAAGGTTCGCAAGTGCGTTTATCTCAGCTTTATTATCATCCATTGATGTAATCACAATAGGACGTTCCATCAAACAAACTCTACAATAAGGTTGCTCATCATCTGTAATTTTTAGCTTCTTTTCTGCTCAACCTGTAATGGATAAGTAAAATAAGATAGTCACTAATTATTCACTCAGTCCAGGTCACGTCACGTCATGGATATCAATATCTGTAATACAATGTGACTATGTGAGTCTTGTCATGCCATGTGACCACGTACGCGAATCAATTCATAAGTTAATCAAAACGGAAACACATCCAGAAATTCACAAACATGAAGCTGAAATGGTTTCAAGAAGAGAAATATAAACCTGAACATGGCAATGAATACTTGGACCATCATCTGTTGATTGGTTTAGATTTCCAATACTTGCTAATACGAAATACAGGTCCAACTCACAACAGTTGGCACAGTAATTCACGTGCCCATTTGTGTTGTCTTGATGAAATTTATCACAACTATAGAGAGGTCATGGTCATATATGTAATGAAGATGAGTGGACTGATAGAAAAAGGTCAGTACGTGGGAGGTAGGACTTCACAAAAGCACACAGTGCATCTCTCTGCAAGGATTTCCCAATTATGAATCATCTGATTAATTAACGTTAATATACTTGAAAGTGTCCGAGTCACAACACCATAACACGATAGTTTGTTTCACCAAAACAATAACCTCGGCAACATTTTAGTATAATACAATCCATCCATGTTTTCCTACAAAGTACAAATGACCTTCAATCAAAACTAGCATATAAAAACTAATCGCAACTAGCAAAAATGGGTTTCATCTTAAATCTTCTTAATGGATCTTTGGAGCCTCAAAATAGCACAACAATGAGACTAGTACTACTACAACACTACTTTCTACAAATGACCAAAAAAACAAAACAGATCACGTGAAGATAAAAAAAAAAAACCTAAAGTGTACGTACTCATATACAACATGAAAATCTCTGGGAATAATAAAAAAACATCTATGAAGGCTAAGTACGATCGTTTTCTCACAAAAGGAAATCAGAGAACAGCTAAAAGCAGAACATGGGATCCAAAGAAGATGAATCTAATGAATCAATCAAGTAAATAAAAACAGAAAAAACAAATAACAAGATAGAAACAAAAACCTTTTTTTTTTTTCCGTTAATCAATAAACCTTGTTGTACATGGAGCTTCTCTTTAATAAGAGAGTCCAACCATAATGGGGTTTCTGTTTCCCAACAAGTTCCCAATGCCATGCTAAGTGCATCTTTACATAATAAGTCAGTTGAGCAATTTGTTTCTCTGGGTACATAAATAATCACCCATTTATTAAAAGACCTAAGACATTCTAGACAATCCCTAATTAAACAACAGTAATGGGCATTGGCACTTTCGGTCAATAATACTAGTGAACATTCACCAGCCAATGAAACAATTATCCGCGATGAATTCTCTCTTCCAATGAACTTGATAGTATACTTTACGTGAAAAATAGTTTGTTATACAACAGATTGTTCTTCTACTACAAATTGTGCTTTTTAAATGGCATCAAATAGAGTTATATGATCACAATTAAAAGAAATCATTAACATTTATTTCTTGTTCTCTTTCTTTTCATGTGACAATTCTTTTAGCTTCTCGATTTTTAGGATTTTTCATTTTCATTTTTTTATCTTCTAATCTTAAATCAAGAGAAATATTACATTTTTTTTTTTTTTTTGAAAGCAAAAGGGCAAATTTTATTAAAAGCTACATTTCATCAAAACGATGAAAAATAGACGAGCAAAGAGAGAGCTGAACTACTTGTTGGTAACTACATCATCTCAATTACAAATTAGAGTGCTTAAGGAAAAATCATGAAAAAGACCAGTGTTAACAGCCCAGCTATAAAGAGTACATTTAATTGATATAATCAGTTGATCCAAGTTCTTCTTAATCCCCCTGTAAAGTCTGCAATTCCTCTCCTTCCAAATAACCCACCAAATGTCCGAAGGTAATAAACTCCACAATTGTTGCATGAATCTCATAGATTTGTTTCTTCTTCCCCATTCACACACATTCTTCTTGATTGTGTCAGAGAAGACCCATTGCATATTGAAACTGTCAAGAAAATAATGCCACAGTTTTCTTGTTTCCGAACAGTGCAAAAAAAGATGATTTTGCGTCTCATCTTCTGTACCACACAAAAGACACAAACTTGATTGTACTCTGCCAGTTCTATGTAATACTACTAGAGAAGGAGTACCATTATGGCACATTATCCAAACTAAAAAAGAAACTTTTAATGGTACACTCGGATTCCATACCTGTTTATGAGGGAAAACCAACAGTCCATCTACATCCACTGCAGGCGTAACAGTTTGCCACAGAGAAATTAGGGCCGAAATGCCACTTTCTGCAATCTTCTATAATGTCATCAGATAAAGCTGTTATCTCCCCTTAAACCTGGAGCAACTCCGCGATATCACCCAACTCCTGCTCACTCAAACTTATTCTGAAGTTGAAATTCCTAGCACCATCATCAGTCATCATTTGTCTCACAGTAGCTTTTTTAGTTCTAGAGATTTTGTAAATTCTAGGAAATTTGTTCTTAAGGGTGTCATCACCAATCCATTTATCAGAAAAAAAAAATCAATACCCTTGCCACTCTTAATTACGAGTGATGTGTTATCTTTCACAAACTTTTTTGCCTTGAGAATATCTGACCAAAGACTGCGCCCCACCGCTTTTGTAGTATCTTTTGGAAAGAAAGAATCATGATTTCCTCCAAACTTCTCTAACATAAGCTTCCTCCATAAAGCCTTCTTTTCCTGCCCATATCTCCAAATCCATTTACAATGCAGAGCCTTATTCACAAAATTTAGCTTTTTGATACCAATTCCACCTCTTGATTTAGGTAAAGCTGCTTTCTTCCAAGCCACCCAACTCCTCTTCTTAATTGAATCTGTTGAGCCCCATAGAAAATTGCGCATAATCTTCTCAATACTCTTCATGACAGAGACCGGCATTTGAGACATAGATAAATAATATATATGGAGACTTCCCAGCATACTATTCATCAAAATTAGTTTCGCCTTTTCAAAGGTACCTTATCCTCCAAGTGAATAATTTTTTCTAGCATTTTTGAATCACCACATCCCATATAGACTTACATTTGGACTTGCTTCCAAGAGGAATTCCAAGATAATGAATCGGAAAACGAGTAATCTGACACCCAAAAGAAAATGCACAATGTTCACCATTATTACCATCTCCAATACCCACTATCGCACTCTTCCTATAATTTACCTTCAATCTTGATACCATTTCAAAATCCAAGAGGATACTCTTAAAAAAAAAAACACCAGATCGTCTGCAAATTGTAAATGGTTAATAATAGTGCCTCATTCTACAACCTGAAAACCTGAGATAAGACCATATGCAGCTGCCTTTTTAATCATCAAAGATAAGATTTCAACAACCATTATGAATAAAAAAGGTGAAATAGGGTCTCCTTGATGAATCCCTTTCTGGCTTCTAAACATATTAGTTCCTTCACTGTTTATAAGGATTGAGAACCTATCATATGAAATACACCATCTAATCCAACTTCTCTAAATAGTTCCAAAACCAAACTTCTCCATCACCAAATCTAAACGGTTCAATTCACGTTATCGAATTCCTTCTCGAAGTCAACTTTGCACACAATACCAGGCTTATTAGCCCTCATTCTTGAATCAATTCCCTCTGATGCAATTAAGATGCCATCATTTATTTGCTTTTCATGCACAAAAGCCCCTTGATAATTCGAAATAATAGACGGAAGCACAACCTTTAATCTCTCATCTAATAGCTTTGACATTATCCTATAAACACCACCAATAAGGCTTATTGATCTAAAACTATGAAGAGAAATAGCTCCAGAAACTTTGGGTATTAACTTCAAAGATGTACAATTCATCTCCGATCTAAAGAAGCAGTAGTCTCGAATTCCTAAATAACCTTCATCAAATAACTCTTGATAACATCCCAAGAAATTTTAAAGAATTCCATTGTGAAACCATCAGGCCCCAGAGCCTAATTAGTTCTGAAATACGAGATTACAGACTTCACTTCATCCGCAGTAAATGGATTTTCTAGGGAAATACTATCAATGGTAGCAATAGAAGGAATATCCAAATCAACAAAACCTGGTCTAGTCACATAATCTTCAGAGAAGAGAGAAGAATAAAAATTCACAGATTCAACAACAATTTTGTCCCTATCATAACACAAAGAATTATCAATTATCAAGCAATTGATATTGCTACAAGAGTACTTAAAGGAAGCCATTTGATGTAGATATTTAGAGTTTTTCTCTGCATCTCTAGCACAATCCTCCTTACCTCTCTGTCCTCACTTTATTTCCAAATCCAGTGTGAGAGAGGCATGCTTTGCCTTTGCATTTTCTCTTGCAATGACATCTGCTTATTCTTGCATATTCCAAGAGTTAATATATTCTTCCAATTGATCGATTCTGAGCTGTAAATCTCCTAACGTCTTCCGCCAAGATTTAATGAAAAACTTCAAGCCTTGCAATTTTTTAGCAAACACAAAACTTGGACTTCCAAAAAAAGTGAGATTATGCCACCAAATATTGAGATTAGACATGAAATCAGGGTGATGTAGAAGATAATTATCGAGTCTAAAGGGAGCCTTATATTTCAAACCAGAGTTACAACTCAACAAAATGTGAGAGTGATCTGAAACTGGTCTCTTCAGTCTTGCTTGCATAATAGAAGGACATTTAGCAAGCGAATCACTATTTACTAAGAACCTATTAACCCTAATTAAAAGTGGTGGTTGTTGAGCATTTGTCCAAGTATACTTACCTCCAGCCATTTGCAAGTCTATAAGCTCATGTTTGCTCACAAAATTCTTAAAAATCTTCTATTCGCAATGCTACCTCCTGGATCGTTTCTTTCAGATTGCACAAGAATAGCATTAAAAATCTTCACTATGATTCAAACAAGATTACAAGAGTATGATTCAAAAACCCCTCTCAAGATTAAGCCTACACTGCCTCACACTCTCTCTTAGTTGCATATATTTCTCTTTTTACTAAAAAAAGAGGATGAGAAGAATACTTATATCTCATGATACCTTATCTTGCAGAAAAGGTATGCCTTCCCTTGTACAAAATATATGCCTTCCCTTGCACAAAAGGTATGCCTTCCCTTGTACAGAATATATGCCTTCCCTTGCACAAAAGAAGACTTGTCTCCTGATGCCTTCTCTTGCACAAAAGGTAAACGGAAAACGGGTCGGGCAAATGGATCGACCTAACTGAATACTAAACCGTATTCAGGACACATACACTACAAATCTCCACATTGATTTGAATACCATATCCACTCATCATCATCGTCTTCGCTCAGCCCCTCAAGGGGTGTTGACCTGTAACCAAGTCCAAGCAGTGCTTGAACTTGATACTTGGAACCGACTTCGTCAACATGTCTGCAGGGTTATCCGCTATAAGAACCTTTAGCATCGCTATCCTACCTTCCTCAACTGCATCCTTGATAAAATGATACCTAACATCGATGTGCTTCGTTCTCTCATGATACATCTGGTTCTTGGTCAAGTGAATGGCACTTTGACTGTCACAGAACAAAGTTGCACTCTCTTGCTTGAAACCCAAATCACCAACAAAACCCATCAACCATATACCTTCCTTCACTTCTTCCGCGACTGCCATGTAATCTTCCTCAGTTGTATACAATACAATTGTGCTTTGCAAAACTGACCTCCAACAGATAGTACTACCACACAATGTAAAAGTATAACCTGTCAATGACCTTCTTCTATCAAGATCACCTTCATAATCATAATAAACATAACCCACAACATTCGTCGAATCACCATAGTATTTATAAAACACTAAAACAACATCTGTACTTCCCCTTAGATACTTCAAAATTCACTTTACATCTTGCTAATGAGATTTCCCTGGACTTCCCATGTATCTACTTACCACACTCACAGCTTTTGCGATATCCGGCCTTGTACAAACCATAGCATACATGATGTTACCAACTGCGCTTGCATATGGAACTCGAGACATATACTCTGCCTCATATTTAGTTTGAGGTGATTTCCTTCTAGAAAGTTTAAAATGAGCTTCCAAAGGAGTACTTACTGATTTTTCATCTTTCATTCCAAACCGCTCCAACACCTTCTCGATGTAAGCCTTTTGGGATAAATGCAACTTTCCTTCAGCTCGGTTTCTATGAATCTCCATGCATATTATCTTCTTTGCTGCACCCAAGTCTTTCATCTCAAACTGACTACTCAAATGCACCTTTAAATTCTGTATCTCTAACATGTCTGTGCAAGCGATCAACATATCATCAACATATAAGAGTAAATACACAAATGAACCATCTTGGAGTTTCCTGTGATATACACCACTTTCATACTTAATCCTACTGTATCCATTTTCCAACATAAACATATCAAAATGTTTATACCACTGCCTTGGAGATTGCTTCAAACCATACAAAGATTTCTTCAACAAGCATACATGGTCTTCTTTTCCAAGAACTTCAAACCCTTTTGGTTGTTACATATAAATACTCTCTTCCAAATCACCATGAAGGAAATATGTCTTAACATCTTGTTGTTTCAATTTTAGATCTTTCAAGGAAACTATGGCAAGCAATGTTCTAATAGAACTATGTTTAACAATAGGAGAAAATACCTCATTGTAGTCAATGCCTTCTCTTTGTGTAAACCCCTTTTCCATAAGCCTTGACTTGTACCTTCTTCCTTCACCATCTTAAGTACCTTGTTTCTTCTTGAAGACCCATTTGATTCCAACAATCTTTTGTCCTTTTGGTCTTGCAACTATCTCCCAAGTGCCATTCTTTTCAAGAGACTCAATTTCTTCAATTGTAGATGCTCCCCATTCTGCTGATTCTTCACCACCGATTTCTTTTTCATAGGTTCTTGGATCATCCCTATCTATGCTCTCACCCACTGCAAGTTCATACGCAACCAAGTCAGCATGTCCATATCTCTGAGGTGGTATAACTTCCCTCCTCTCTCTGTCTCTTACAAGATTGTACTAATGACCTTATGCTTCATCTTCCTGGGCAAGTTCTTGCACAATATCCCGATCATTATCAGAAAAATAGTCCCATTGTTTCCTTGAAATTGAATCTCAAGTTCCACCTGGTCACCAAACTCCAACTTATCACTAACACCCTCTTCAGCTCTTCCATCTAGTTCTTCATTATTTGGCTTCAACATCGATTTCTCATCAAATTTCACATCTCTACTGATAAGAAACTTGTTTGATATTTCTACAGGACACCATAACATGTAGCCTTTCACACCCTTTGCATACCCAAGAAATATACACTTCTTTGATCTAGGTTTTAGCTTTCCCTCATTCACATGAGCATAGGCTGGACATCTGAATATCTTCAAGTCTTCATAGTTAGCATGTGAACCTGTCCAAACTTCATTTGGAGTCTTACACTCAATAGCAGTCGATGGAGATCTGTTCACTAAATAAGCTGATGTGTTTGCTGCTTCTTCCCAAAACTACTTTGGTAACCCAGCATTGGAGTGCATGCACCGTGCCTTCTCTATTATGGTTCTGTTCATCCTTTCTGCAACACCATTTTCCTGTGGTGTTTTTTTGACTGTGCGGTGTCTCACAATCCCTTGCTCCTTGCAGAACTCATCGAACTCACCCCCACAAAATTCCAAACCATTGTCTGTCCTTAAGCACTTGATTTGTCTTCCGGTTTGCTTCTCAACCATAGTCTTCCATTGATTGAACTTGACAAAAGTTTCATCTTTGTGTTTAAGTATGAATACCCCTACTTTCCTTGAGAAAACATCAATGAATGTCAACATATATCTACCACCACCATGTGAATCAACCCGAGAAGGACCCCAAAGATCAGAATGAATATAATCCAGAATACCCTTGGTGTTATGAATAGTTGTACTAAACTTGACTCTACACTACTTTCCAAAGACACAATGTTCACATAAATCAAGATTACTTATTTTGTGACCACAAACCAATCCCTGCTTGCTTAAAACAGCCAATCTCCTCTCTCTCATATACCCTAGCCGCATATGCCACAACTTGGTAGTATCATCTTCAGAACTTGAAGAACATACAGCTGCATCACCCGTCACAGTAGTACCTTGCAGCGTATAAAGACCATTAATTCTCTCTCCCTTCATAATTGTAAAACTTACTTTTGAGACACGAATAACTCCACCTTCACCTTGATACTTGCAGCCATTTGAATCAAGCGTACCCAAAGAAATAATATTTCTTCTCAAGTCCGGAACATGCCTAACCTTAGTAAAAGTCCTCACCATACCGTCATACATCTTAATTTGAATTGTACCTACACCCACCACTTTACAAGTGACATTGTTTCCCATAAAAACTTTACCACCTTCTCTAACTTGATAAGTAGTAAACTACTCTCTATGAGGACACATGTGAAAAGTACACCCCGAATCAAGAATCCACCCATTTTCCGAGCTTTCGGTATGAACTGTGAGAACCGTTCCATCATCACTTTCTACTTCAACATTTGATGTGGTGCCTTGGTTAGAATTATTCTCAACATTCTTCAATTTTGGACAATCCTTCTTGAAATGCCCCTTTTCCTTACAATGAAAGCAATAAAATTTACCAAATTTTGATTTAGACCTTGACTTTGATCTACTCCTATCAAATCCTCCCTTTTGGTTTCCTCTTCCTCTAACAAACAACCCATCTCCCGAATTATCTTTACCATCAATACCTGTCTTCTTTAACTCCTTAGAGTTCAAAGCTGCTTTAACGTCTTCCATGGAAATTGTGGTTTTTCCATACATTATGGTATTAACAAAATTATCATAAGATGGTGGTAAGGAACAAAGCAAACCCAATGCTTGGTCTTCATCTTCAATTTTAACATCAATATTTGCCAAATCTAAGAGAATTTTATAATAATCATCAATATGATCTATAATAGATATTCCATCATGCATTCTAAGAGTATGTAATTTCTTCTTAAGATATAAACGATTAGTTCCGTATTTAGTCATATACCTCTTCTCCAAATTGTTCCATAGCCCGTCCGGTGTCGTTTCCGTCGCAACTTCTCTCAAGACCTCGTTTCTCAAACACAATAAAATTGTTCCATGAGATTTCTCCATGAATTCTTCCTTTGCTTCATCCGACAATGTTTTTACTAGATCCATTTTCCCCTTCAAAGTTTTCACCAAACCTTGTTGCAATAAAACAACCCTCATCTTTAGCCTCCATAAATTGAAATCATTCCTTCCATCAAATTTCTCAATCTCATACTTTGCCGCCATCGTAGATCGCTTCCACCAGGAGCTCTGATACCAATTTGTTAAAAATAATGGCTCTTCCAAGAACAATCAATCAGGAATTGAAATAGAAATGAAATCAAAATTAAAACAAGCACTCACAACACAAGGATTTATAGTGGTTCGATCAAGATGATCTACATCCACTTTGGAAGACGAAGATAACGTTTTCACTATGACTCAAACAAGATTACAAGAGTATGATTCAAAACCCCCTCTCAATATTAAGACTACACTTCCTCACACTCTCTCTTAGTTGCATATGTTTCTCTTTTTACAAAAACAAAAGGATGAGAAGAATACTTATATCTCCTGATACCTTCTCTTGCACAAAAGGTACGCATTTCCTTTTACAAAAGATATGCCTTCCCTTGCACAAAAGGTATGCCTTCCCTTGTACAAAAGATATGCCTTCCCTTGCACAAAAGAAGACTTGTCTCCTGATGCCTTCTCTTGCACAAAAGGTAAACGGACAAACGGGTCGGGCAAATGGATCGACCCAACTGAATACTAAACCGTATTCAAGACGCATACACTACATATCACAACAACGTTGAATCTACATGACCACTTCCTTGGAGCCGAAGAAATGGCAGCCACTGCCTCCATAGTGGATTTGTAAACCCAATCCATTGAGCCTTCAGGAATATAAATCCAGTTATTCATTCCTTTAAATCTCTCTAGTACTTTTAAGCATCTTGATTTTCCTTTATTAATCCAAGTAAGCTCAAAAGATTTAGAAGACAAAAGAATGGTTGAAGAAGACTTCATGATATGAATGAAAACTAAAAATAAAATCCACTAATCAATAAATCTCGGCTTGAGGAGAAAGATCAAAGATCCTTCCTTGACAAATGAAGAAGTTCAATTAGCACTCTCCTAAACTGAATCAATCAACAGATCGAAAAGATTAGAGAAGTGAGTTCAAAAAAGGAAAAGAATAAAAACATCGCCATGAGAGAGAAAACTAGTGATACGTCAATCCATGATGATTTATTACATATTTTAGTTTTGGTTTAATCTAGTGAGCCATTTAAAACTCTAGTTTCAACTAAAAAAATTCACATTATTAACTAAATTGATGCTAAGACCAGTTTGAATCTATTA
Source organism: Papaver bracteatum (assembly GCA_023529315.1). NCBI lineage: Eukaryota > Viridiplantae > Streptophyta > Magnoliopsida > Ranunculales > Papaveraceae > Papaver > Papaver bracteatum. Next base: position 4,471 of record JAJJWX010003463.1, on the reverse strand, counting down.
TGGCACCGGGAATTCACAATCTAAGTCGAAGAAGGTGAACAGGTAATAGATCAATGGTTTCACGACCATAAAGGTGATAAAATAATGTAATGGATGAACCAGTTGGGAAGGTTCGGTATACCAATGTTGTCATAGTTTACGGTGATTATTACACCGCTGACTAGTTGGGGCTCCTTATAATTAAGATGGAGCTCCTTACAATTATGATGGACCACGGATGTGGAATGGATTCTATATCACACAAGCAGCACATAGACATATGGAAAATTGGCAAACTTCTTCCTTAACTTTTTGTCGAATAAATTTTGAATTTTATTTGGGTTTGTATTGATGCTACTAGTTTTTCACCTGTGCTATGCACGAGTCTATTTCTTGTTTATGGTTCTGTTTTCTAAAACTAATTTAAAATAAATTAAGAAAAATTTAACATCATTCACAACCTTATAACCTAAAAGGTAGATTCATAAAAAAATCATGGACTACACTGCAAAATCTTGAGAGAATACTTAGGTGTTTATAAGTAATTAAGTAAAACCCCACACTGCAATCACCCTTCACATCATACTTTCTCCTAGAACCGTATAACTGGATTAGCCTTGTTGTAACCTTTTCCCAATGCTATCACCGAATACACATAATCGTGATAATTTAAACTAAATACACTTAATTACTATGACTACAAACATTATTTCTCTACTTATTCACAAACGACAATAAAATACGGAGTTTGTAAATCTTTTTGAGCTCATGCTAAAAATATAAATTTTGGTAAAATCTGACATATATTTTAAAAGTTATGAATTTTTTCAAGATTAATTTTAAATAGGGGATACAAAATTAATAGGAAAAAGAATAAGATAAAAAATATAGTAAAGTGAAAAGTAAATGGCATATTTAACTGAATCTTTATGTATTCCTTTTAAACAAACCTATATTTTAACAGTCCATTACTCCCATACTTTATGGTTTTTGCGCGTATATGACCCGTTTTTTTCTATTTTTTTTTAATAGAAGAATGAAAAATCCATTAAAACTTATAATTAATGAAACATATAATTAATTATAATAATATTTAATAATGAAAAAACTAATTATATTCAAAAAGACAGTGAAAAAAAGGGTGACCAAGACTAATCAATCACATTAGACTATGCATGCATGCACGAAAAATAAGGGGATTTTTTTTTGTAGCCCATTGCTTTTATTTTTTATATAAGAAACCCACCATTAAAATTATATATATGGATGACCCATATTTATCTATAAGTAGGATTAGTTTACATAAATAACCTTTTATTAAGAAAATTAATTTTATTAAGTTTTATTACAAAAGAATAAAGAGGCTACATAAATAACCTAACTAAATTATAATCCCTAGAAAAACTCGTAACTAATTCTTTTTGACTTCTAATCATAATTCCCTCCTAAGATATCTCCTTGTTTCTCTCTTAAAAAAACTTTGCATACATAACACTTTTTATTTTATTTTTATCTCGTTCATATGTTTGTCTCGATGATTATATTTTTTATTGAAACCGACAAAACAAACCCAATTATCACTCATGGAGATTTAGGAAAATTCCATTTTTCACAAGGGGTTATTTGGTGAAAATTCCCGTTTTAACACAAATCAGATTTGGTGAAAATTTTAGTTTTCAATGAAAACTAATTAGTTTATATTCCTAATAATATGGTATGGTTGTGAAAATTACAATTTTAAATAAAAATTCTTGTTTTTACCTATTGATAGTCACAATTATCACCTTTAACAATCGGTAGCATCTAGTGAAAACCCTAATTTTCATCTATAATACCTAGCCATGCTAAGTGAAAGTTATTATTACTACCATTTTCATCTATAAAACAGAAAAAAATAAATTAGGAAAACCTAAGTACTCAACAGACTTGAGTAAGGAAGAAAGGATGAAGAAGTTTTATTTTTATTAATCTTGTTGGCGTCACTAACTATATATTGGTATGGGCCTGACATGACTCGTAACAGATATTAATGTATATATATAGCATCCCATGTCAAATCTTAATTATCGTTATTTAATCCTAGTAACGCTCATTACTATTTGACCATATCTTTTTCATTTTTCATTTTTATTTATTAATAGTATGTAATGGATAATTCAGTCATGCTGAAAATTTCAAAATCTACATTCAATCTAAAACTATTAATCTTAGCCGTACATCTTATATTTTAGGCTAGACATATATGTCATCTTATTGAAGGGTTTATCAAAGAGAGAGGGTACAAACTTGGGTTACTCAGAAATTTCCATCACGAAAAATCATAAGAAGACCACACCAAAAGTAACCTATATTTTTGGAAATAAGCATTACATGTTTAACTTGGCAACCCATGTTATTACGTCAAAGAAACACTCCACGTTAACAAAAATTAAAGCAACTCCAAATATGCTGAAATCGTTTCATAGATAAAATTATCATCCACTACCCCCGTATCATTAAAACATTAACTTTGCACTATATTTTTTCCTATTTCATTAATGTGGATTTGTCAATTGAATTATTATCTAAATTTAGAAAATCTCCACACCCTTATTTTTCAATTAACATACAAGTATGAAAACATACCATATATTGATAAACTTAAATGTAAATTTGAGTAAGTCCATATATTATTTCTTTTTTAATAAACTTAGTACCATATATTATTTCTTTTCTTATTTTTAGTAACACCCACTTGAAAAGAAATATAAATTTGAACCCTATTTACCAATAATGATCAAAAAATCACAGTTTGCTTCCAAAGAAGAAAAAAATCACGCTCGATAGAATTCTTCTTACCGTGTTAACAAAAAAAAAACTCATTATCTATAAACTGAAGAAAATTAACCTTTATAACCTGACTACAGTCAAATAAACGGATGGTGAAAATGGCTACAATCGTGTTCTATGAGCTAAGAAAGAGCCATTGGCTAAACATGAATATACCAAGAAAATCTCGTGTTAAGAATTGTACTGTCATATATATTAAAGCATCTTATCAACTCTAGCATTTAAAAAAAAAAAAAAAAAAAAGTGAGAAAAAAATAGAACTCAAGCTAGAAATATTAGCAAGTTTAACCGCCAAACAATTCATCAAGCATAAAATGTTAGCTGAACAACCAGCTAAAATAAGCTCAGAAAATTTGATGAGACACCACGTAAAATTTTGTTAAGCTTACATAAAACTTTGATAGTGATGAAATTTTGCTTATTCAATGGTTTTACTCAACCTCCCGTTCCATCGATTTCTAAAGTTCACACATCCAACAAAAACCCGTAAGCATCAAACAATTGATGTAGGTTCTCATTGCTTTCCAATTTTGTAACTGAGAATAGAGAACAAAAAATTATAATAATGGAATTGTGTGGAAAATATATGGGCTTGGAAATCAATTATACACAAAACAACCAATGGATTTTAAATAACATCTGCTTGAAAATACAATAAAACCAATGGCTTGAAAGGTGTGCATCATCGAATAAATTGAGAATTCCATAGAAAAATTAAGAAAGGGAAAAAAAAAAGAGAAGAATTTAACTATCAAAACAAAATACATATGATCATATAGTACAGATCCATCTCTACCCGTATCATCATTTTCATCTTTTGATGGATTACTACTACATTCATTCACACCGATTCTAATTTAGAAGCATTAGGATCTAAACAGCCACCACCGATTGCAAAAATTTCAAATGCTATATACAACACAATAATAAAAGCGTTCTATGTAAAATGATATGTCCAAATCCTAAAAAGTATGGTAATGATCAATCGAATGCAAAGGTAAAATATATATACCAATTTCTTCGTGCCATCGAACTTCTTTCCATGGACCCATGGACCATGCGACAATATATTATTAGAATTATCATTGATCTACTCGTAAAACAAACAACAAAGTCAAGTTAAAGACGACATAATCATAATAATAATTCGAAAGGCAAAAAGTAAAAAGAAAAAAAAGGTGTGGAAATGGTATAGCAATCGGTGAATGCTTTTTATAGAGATAAACCAATCCATAAATAAAAAGATTTTGTTTTTAAGATTAATATCAATCAATATCTAAAAGTAATAATATCTATAAAAATATAGAAATTTTTATATTTTTGCTGAGGGCATTTATTTTTTGCGAGTACTATTTTTGACGAGCTTCCCCCTCGATACTTTATTACTTTATTACCTTTTCATCTTAATTTAATCGAAGTATATTTTTTATTGCACTGAATAGTTTAAGGAAACAATATTAAATAAAATAGCAATAATATCAGAATATTATTTTCCATATTTAGTTATTTTTCTGCGATAATTGACTATTGACTATTGATTTTTTTTTGTATTAGCTCCATCAAGATCATAATCTTTGCTCTAAATTATTCATCCAAAATAACAAAATTTTCAATTGTTGTGGACCACCAACAAAGATATGCGGAAAAAGAGGTTCATGACCAG